>JARVJN010001723.1:31397084-31413804 GCA_031763805.1 Argolebias nigripinnis
ACTTTTCCACTGGTACATTTTCATCTTTAAATCACTTCTTGGTCTGCTGCCTTCATACATCTCCTCCTACATGTCTCCGCGTGAGTGCAGCTACAGCGTGCACTCTCAGGACAATATTACATGCAGTGTTCCCTCAGTGAGGACTGAACTTGGTAAAAGGGTCTTCTTCTACTCTGCTCCTGTTTCCTGGAATATCTTGCAAAAATATCTGAAGCTCTTGACCTTGATCTCTCGACGTGGCTTCAAACATCTGTTCAGTACCTGGCAAGAACCAATGCAGACAAGTTCCTGTTTTTAGTTTTCTACTTAACTTTAGTTTAAAATATATCTGTCTTTTGTTTCCTTTTTTAATTTACCATTTTCTTTCATTTATTCTTCCAATTTACATGCTTTCTTTTTATTGTCTAGTCAGTGTTATCTTTGTTGGCCATTGTTGTCATCACTCTTTGTTACGAAACAGGTCTCTCTAAATGAGTCCCCGAGGCTCAATGAGACTAACCTGTTTAAATAAAGGGTGAATGAATGTGTGTTTTACCTATGAATTAATGTATATTTAAACTTTACAAATGCATTGAAAAGTGTCAGATTTATACCCAGTCAACAATATTAATAATAACCCAGAACATAGTAAGTTCATGTCAGACATGTTTGTAGTTTTTTTTTTATTTATTAGAAAAGTATTATGTATAATCACAGTGGTAATCTAATAATTAATGCAAACCTGAATCAGGACGTCTGTCCAGCACAAAAAGCACTATAACTCAGTCAGTTTGACAGATATTTAGCTAATGTTTGGTGTGGTAGTAGCCAAGAGTAATTACAATACATACACTGAGCATGAACAGATCTTAGTTTAAAACGTGGCACGGGGCAGTCGATACTTTGTGTTTCTTCAAGGAAGGCTAGTTTTTAATTTCTCTGCAGTTTTCCGAACATTACTTAAAAGGATAGCATAAAGGTCTGCTTAGTTTCTAATAAAAATAAATGAAAAGAAAGATTATTGTTGGTCAAGTTTACTTGCCAGCCATCTTTTACTAACAGTTTTGGCGAAAGGAAAAGTCCTGAACATATTATAAATTTTGCTCCTTCTGATTGGAACATCTAAAATAACTTTAAGGTGATAACATTTTGATTCACTCTTCTCCCTGCAGGCGTCCCTCGCACGAAAGCTACCTGCTTCCTGTCATCCAGAGGGCGTCAAACTCTCCAGCTCCTCCAGGGTGACAGGTGTCCAGATGGTGTGCCCGTAAATATTGAAAGAGCTCAAATTTTGGTCTGATGGAGGAAGACTGAGGGAATTACAGTGGGTCCTGAGGGAGGCATAACTGTCCGCACGGATATTTCAGAGCGGTGGATAGATGCAAACAGCATGCTGACGCTGCCGTGCACAGATCCTCATGCAAAGCTAAAACTGTCACAAAGATGAAGCTCCGTCTGCAAAGACAGGAAGGTCTTCACAGGACGGAGACTCAACTTCAACGCTCTTTGAAAAGTTAGAAAGTCTTTGGGCCTCCAGAACTCTGCCAGTTTCACAGATACTGACTGAAAATTAGAGCTGACACTAAACCCCAGTACAATATCTGCATTTTTTTTTACCATTAGCTATAAGGGGTTAACTCTGCCTGTCTGTTAGCAAAATATATCCTGAAGCAAAGGATGGAATTTAATGAAACCTTCATGAAATATTCACTGGATATCCATGTACAGCTGATTAACATTTGGAGTTCATTGGATTCAAGACGGCCGGAGCTGCTAACAGACATTAGACAACACAAATATGGTTTTAAATCAGTCCATTGTATAGATGTGCTAAAAATAAGTGTAGTTTCTGCCTCTCATTCACAGCACATACTCTGGGTGCTGCTGATCGTTCAAGAGCTTTGTTTAAAACCTTCGCTTTGGCTCTTGGAGTCAACACTATGTTAGCAAAATATCTCATCAACCACTGGAAAGATTATAATAAACATTTCATAAAGTAATCAGTGGAGGAGCATCTACAGCTGACTAACTTTAGGTGTCAATCCAATTAAAGATGACTGCCACAACCAATCAACATAAGTCAACACAAAACTGGCAATTTTTGATGAATTTTGCAGATAAGTTAAAATTCCGTGTGGTAGTAGTAGTAACCAATACATGTCTTGTGACCTTGCATGAGATTGCATGTTACTCTTACTCTTTTCCAGGTTTGATCAAAGCAGCTACAACTATATGAGGTTCCATTAGTGCCAAAAATACGTTTGTCTATGTAACGTGTGTAGCGTGTTGTGTATGTGTAAGGGGTGTTAAATGATATGTTAGGTGCATATGCAAGGTGATATGTTACGTAACATATCAGCTTACTATATACAGTACACAGCATGCTACATACACACAACACAGACACATAAACATAGTTTTGGCTCTAATGGAACCTCATACAACTTCATCATTTATAAAAATAAGATGAAACTCTGGCATGCAATGGTTGATTAAGCATTCTTTCAGGGAACCCTGGGACTTTACTTTTACGTTAAAACCATTAGCTGTAGAAATATAATTAAAAAAGTTCTACTTCCTGGTTTTCATTTTCACTAATGATTTCCCAAAACTCAAAGAAGTAAAATGAAGCTCGTCGTTCTGGGTCTCTTCAGTCTAAAATCAGAGCTCTGTGTCAGATTGGATTGTGGGTAAATTTAAATACATTGTAGTTTGGCACCAGAAATAGCTGCTGGTTGCAGTTGTTCCTGCATGACAATCTCCATCCTCTCTAAAAAAGCTCGCTGTGCCACTGTTTAGTGTTCAAAGAGAATCACATTAAATGTGATGGAGACGGAGAGGCCTCTTCTTCTGCTCTGCCTCACTCTCACACTTGGAGACGGGATGCGAGTCTTGTTGTTTGCTGAAATCCCCAGCGTTCACTTTGACCTTTTACTTGTGTTTGTTTGAAGCGGCACAACACAAGCTGTGGCGTCAGTGTGCATCGTATCACTGTGCGCAGCTTTAAAGGTATTGTGACAATATGCTAAGATAGACATCTTTAGAAAGAGGAGCTACTCAGCTTTGATTTTTTGTACACAGATGCTTCGAATAATTAATATATAAAAGTATTTTTTAATAAAACGTAACTCTGCAGTGCTTCGCAGTTTTCAGGTGGAGAAAAGAGGGGTCAAACGCTGACGCATTTTTATGACGTAATGTATTGAACGCACATTGTAAATAACAAATAGCAGTGAATAAACCGAGGAATTAAGCAATTTAAGTGAAGATTTGAGCGATTTGTCTTCAGTTTGAGAAGCCGAAGTTAGTTCGAGTGATGAACAACAAACAGCTGGTTCTAATAAAGGTCTGCACCCTTATTTTTTTTAGCCTTACCGTTCAGAAGCGAGGGAGCTTTGTTTTGTCCATTCTTGACAAAGTATTTCATCTTTTGGGAAAGTGAAAAGGCTCACTTTTACACTGACGATTTTAGAACACCCAAATGCGACACAACATTTTTCAAGTTATACCAAAAAAAAGGCGATCTTGAACACAATGACACTGCGTGCTAATAGCACCCACCTTCATGTGCCTACGTCACAGACGTCGCATGCGTAAGTACCCGGATGTCCAGTGACGAAACACGGTGCCAATTTTAAAATCACTTTTAAATCAAATTTTCATTGATTTATCATTTTGCTTGTAAAACAGAACATAATTGAATGATACAAGATATATATGGTGTGCCACTTTATGCATAGTTCCAAAATCATGTCACTTCACCTTTAAGAACTAGTTATTGGAGCCGCTCTATATGATGTTCTGCTCCCCAACACCATGAAATGTTGCTGCTTTACATCCTCAGGCATGGCGGGGACACTCGAGTGTTCAGGCTGGAGTTCGTTTCAAACCAAGAGTTTGCAGAAAATGAATTCATGAAGTGGAAAGATGCAGTAAGTGCTTTTAAAGAGTCAACAAATAAAACTGTTAACCCAGTTAAGGAGGTGCCTCAGTCCAGATGTTCTGTCCTGCAGATGATTGTGGCTGGAATGCAGGTACCAACTCTAGATGAGATCGGCAAAAAGGAGCAGACCATCAAGGAGGCGCTCAACTACAAGTTTAATGACAAAGACATCGAAGACGTGAGTCACTTCTGTTGGTGCTGACCAGGTTCTGTGACAGCCTGGAGTTCCTGCAGCAAACTTCTCCTGAACTGTCTGCAGATCGTGAAAGAGAAGGATCGGTTCAGAAAAGCACCACCGAACTACGCCATGAAGAAAACGCAGCTGCTCAAAGATAAGGTGAGGGAGCTGAAGGCCTTCACCGAGGCTAAAGCACACAGAACGCTACGTGAGGTCAGAGCTGAGAGGGTGCTGAAAGCTAAAAGGTGTAGAATGGAAAAAGAGTAGTAGCTAAAAGTTAATTCAAAACAGATGCTTAAAGCAACAACACTGTAGATAACAGATAAAACAAGCAACAACTTTGATAAAAGATAAAAGGAGAAGAACAGTAGCTAAATGTAGTTTTCCATTCATTCAACCTTTATTTAGACAGGTTAATCCCATTGAGCCTCGATGACTTATTTACAAGGGAGACCTGGTAGTAAAACTGGCCAAAAGCTAAAAGAAGCAGAATGGTATGTAAAAGCTAAAATATGTATTAGAAGTAAAAAATAAAGCAGGTATGTTGGAATTGAAAAGATCAAGTGGTGATTTGCCTCATTGTGAGGCAGAACCTCACCCTCGACCTGAAGAGAGCGATACACCCTTTTCCGACTGAGAACCATGGCCTCAGATTTGGAGGTGCTGGTTCTCATTCCAGCCGCTTCACACTCGGCTGCGAACCGCTCCAGTGAGAGCTGAAGATCACGGCACAATGACACCAACAGGACCACATCATCTGCATAGAGCAGAGATGGAAACCCTTCGTCACCTGGCTGCACCAAGAAATTCTGTCCATAAAAGTTAAGAACAGAATCGGTGACAACGGGCAGCTCTGGTGGAGTCCACCTTACACCCTGAAGGGGTCCGACCTACTACCAGAAATGTGAACCAAACTCTCACACTGCTTGTATAGGGACTGAACAGCTTGCAGCAACTGGACTATAAACAACAACTATAAATAATTTATAAACCGAAATCTTGTTCATTGTAAAAAACATAGCTTAGGTTCTGTTTGCCTACACACATCCCAACTTTTCATGGGTTTAATTAAACTGGATTTGATGATTCAGTGTGCTCTCCGTTCACGACAATACTGTTGCCCGGCCTAAAGGGTCACATGACACTTAGGATGAATTCCACTTCGTCTACCTCAACATCCTTTACCGTTTTATCTCAGTGTAGCCTCGCTGTAGCACTGTGATTCTCAGAATGTATTACATACATTATTTATTTCAAACATTAAATACTTGATATTCAAAGGTGTGTACTAAAAAGCACCAAATGATATCCAGCCTCACTTGTGTTGAAACATCTTGGTTAGTGGTTTATTTTTGTGTTGTCATAAGAGTATTCTTCCAACATGTCAGGAAAAGCTAAAGTCTATGTCAAGTATTTTGGTATACCTTTGCTTTCTTTGTCACTTCTCTCTTTGCACAACTTGGGCTAATAGATGAGGTTTGCCTGTAGGAAGCACAGAGATACGTTTTGACTGCATTGTTTTCAAACGGGTCGCAGAAATGAAACGAGGGGCAGTTCAGAGGGTGCGTCTCAAACTATCCAACCATTTTCTATACACGCTTTCTTTTTTCCGGGTCGCGGGGAGCTTGTCCTGCACTCCATCAGTCACTGTGCGAGAGGCAGGGAGCATCCCAGAGACGCACAAGACAACTGTTTACACTCTCACCCATAGGGACAATTTAGAGTTACCAATCAGCCTAACTGTTTTTGATTTGTGGGAGGAAACCGGAATAACCGGAGAAAACCCACGCATGCACAGAAAGAAGATGCACACTTCACCCAGAAAGGTCGGGAGACAAACTTGCATCTTTCTGTGTGGTGACAGCTCTAACCACTGTTGCACCCTGCCGTCCGACTCGAAACAAGTGGCTGTAAATATCTGCAGGTTGATCCACAGAGCTTATTTTAGTGCCTCGGTAATCGTGACGTGCTTGGATTAGGAACATGATCGTGGCCTTTGTTGTGACATAGATGAGATCTTATTTAGATTTGGGAACACCATGTAACGGGGAGGATTAATGTTCTCTTATGTGATTCAAAGCTTAACTTTTTTACATTTGTTTTTGTAGGAATAAGCTCTGAACGTTTTTTGTCAATAGACAACACTGTGCAAAAGTCTTGAGTCATCGTTCAGTTTTTATATTTTGTTTCCAGGGAGCCAGAATTTCTTATAAACTTTTAAAGTGTCATTGATCTGTGGTTATTTAGGCTTTCAGTTTATTACTTATTTATTGGGGTGGATTAACTGCTTATCTACTCATTGTTTGTCCAGAGGAATATTTATACAAAGACAATTTTCATTATAATCCAAATTTAAATGGGGTTATTAGACTTTGTTAGCAGAAGCCTTACACACAGACAAATGTTGTTTCCATTATTTAGTTGAGTCCACAAACAATAACACTGTTTGAGTGAAAAAATGCCTTTTTTAGCACAAACTGAACAGAACTGAAGGATGATGCATCTCTCAGGTCCTATTTTAGGTCTTTTATTTTTATTTTTTACCATTTCTTAAAGAGAACTTTCAAATAGTTTTCATGTGGATAATTTTTAAACATGGCACTTCTTCTGTCATCACCCATCCACTTTACTTTTTTCCACACTACTATGGAAATCTAAAATTAAGTGGAAAGAGTTGTTTTCCTTCTTTTTTTAAATACCACAAACCCTGGATAATGATCAACACTACTTTAAATATTATAAGATAATTTGGCTCTTTGGAAACAAAATGTAGAGAAATTGGAGCTGTTTATAACTTTTGCACAGTATAAGCATGTCTAAATTCAAATTATTAAGACTGCTATGCAAAAAAGAATTAAAACAAAAGAACAGTCAGGACATAGTTTTGTACGATTGTTGCAAAAGTCACAAAAATCAAAATACTTTTAAAGAAATTTTATTTTTTATACATTCCAGAACAACAAGTGATCTTTTCGTTGATTAACGCCCTGAAAACATACCGCTGTTAGATTTATTAAACTCTTTTTGTTTGTGCAAATATATTGAAGTATTTCACTTTGAATTGTTTTGGACCTTTTACCATGAAGAAGTAATTTGTCCATAACTTCTCTGAAGTAGTTTGACCAAAAGTTCATGATGACATAAAATCAGATGTTTTTGTTCTGCTGTTGTTTTCTATTTAAATGTGTGTATAGTTTTTTTAATGTCTGTTTTGAATATGAACCTGCTGTTAACTTTTACTGTAGATTTTTGACTAATTTGCAGGACAGAAAAAAAAAACATTACAACACGGTTCGTGAAGCATTGAAACTCAATAATTTAAGTATAAATTAATTTATTGTTAGCCATGTGTAGCAATAATTGCTAGTTTTGTTGTTAAAACTTAAAACTGTGACTACATATACAACAATTCTTTGTTTGACATGTTTTTATCATTTCATGGAGGTGCTTTATTAACCAAGCAGTATAGCAGTGAACACAAAACTGCAAGTTTTAATGTATTAATCTAAATTAAAACAAGTAACTGAGCCGTATCCAAGTGATGTGTACGTTTTCAGAGATGAAAGTGCTGAAAATGAAAAGTGGAGCACAGTTGGCGTCTTTGTCTTCTCAGAAATTATTGTCATATTGAGCACTCTGGCAGGTCTCAGATTTAGTTTCCCTTCTGGTCTGGTTTGGAAAATTAGCTCTATTTTTGAGCTCATAGACAAACCTCACAGATAGAAACAGAAAAGATGGTGAACGCACAAGTGTAAAAAAAAAAAAAAAACTAAAGATATGTCTATTCATGATGTTTTTATGTGGTTTTTTTATTTCCTGCTTTTTGAAACTGAATAAAAGAAGCTGTTTGTTGTTCTTGGATGGAGCACACAATGTGTCCAAAAATAAAAGTTAATTGTAAATTTCTGGACATTTGTTGGAGTCTTCTGTCTGAATGTGTAAAGACTTGTGGTCTGCATGTGACTGGCTTTCAGAAAGAGTCCAAACATTAAGAAGTATATCAGTATAAACTGTTGATAAATTAATTCAACCTTTATTTATACAGGTTAGTCTCACTGAACCATGAGGACTCATTTACAAGAGAGACCTGTTTTAGACAGAGAACATATAAAGTACAGACAACAATTAAAAATAAAATAAAAGTAGTGTTATAAAAATGGTTAAATCAAGGTACCATAAAACAAGGTAAAATGCTAAAAACAAGAACCTATTTGCTTAGATTTTTCTATTGACCTTATCAAATACAGTATTTAAAATCTCTTAAAGAAATCAAGGTGGTCAACTTCAGATAGGTTACAGGAGCAGAGTAAGAAATGCCCTTTTTGCTGAGTTCAGTCCGCACTGAGGGAACGCTGCAGGTAATTAAGGCCATAGAGTGCACGCTATAACGGAATGATGACATGACAAGTGGGAGGAGATAATAAAGCAGCAGACCAATGAGTGATTTATAGATGAAGAGGAACCAGTGTGAGAGCCTACATGAAGTTAATGATAACCAAACTGACCATTAAGTAGAGTGCAGTGATGTGTATGGTAGTTACAACCAGTTATGAATCTTAAAGCGCCATGGTAGACAACATCCAACATCTGCAAGATGTTGACAGGGGCATTCATGTAAATAATGTCACCATAATCAATGGCTGGTAGGAAAGTTGCAACTACAAGGCATTTTCTGGCATTTTGAGTTAAACAAGGTCTATTTCTGAAAAAGAAACCCTGTTTCAATTTCAGTTTCTTTATAAAACTTTCTCAGCATGTCTTAAAAGAGAGATGTACATCAATTAAAATTCTCAAGTATTTGTAAGAATCTGCAAAACTCAATAGGAACACCATGTTTGGATGAGATAGAAGGAATAACTGCTGGCACCAGCTTTCTGTTTGAAAACAACATCCCTTTGGTTTAATCAGCATTTAGCACCAGTTTGAGACGGAATAAGTCGGACTGAATGGTGTCAAATGAAGACTGTAGAAGCTGGAAAACCTTGGCAACTGTGTTAGCTTGACAATAAACAATTGTATCATCAGCATACAGTAGAGATGCAAGAAGGTGTCAGGAATGTTGTGACCTACATTATTTATATAAATTGTAAAAGGAGTGGGCCCTAAAACGGAGCCTTGTGGCACACCATTAGTGATCGGTAAATAGCTGAAGTACCATTGTGTTGAACACATTGCCTTCGACCTGAGATAGTTCTGAGAGGTTGTCTCAGTAAAGTTTTTCTCCTTCAGAACAATGAAGGAGAAAGGACTGCAGATTTTTTTTGCTTTCTGAAGGCTGAAATTAGAGCACACTAGTAATTAATGAACAGATCATTTTGAGTCAGTTAATAGATTTTGTGTAAATTTGATTAGCCAAAGTGCAAAAGTTATCCAAAAGGGAAGCATTTTAAACAGACAGTAAAGTCTCTTAAACATTGAAACAAAGTTATTGTAATTCTTATAAAGAAGCACAACGTCGTCAATACCAACAGACTGAAAAGTCTAGAAATAAAAAGTAAACACGGACATAACAGATTTTTTTTTTCATGATGCGTCTTCACATGTGAGAGAGAGCAGATCTGTAAAAGTAAAACACTTTATAGATGATGGCAGATTTATTCTTTGTTCTGACAATACATGACATTTTCATAATTTCTTTAAGCTCATTTAACATTTAGTGCTCTCTCAACAGCAGAAATATATTACTAGTGACTAATGTCTGTTTTGTTGAACTTTAAAACAGTTTTTATAAGATTAATTAATTTGTTCATCCTTTACAGAATAAGCTATGATGAAACTTTAAAATTGCCTCATGGTTTGTGGTAAAATGACTCTTTCAGCACCTTCCATGTATAAATGAGGTGAGCACCTTTAATTAATCCGTAATGTGGGGGAAATTAATCTATAAATTTAAAAAGCCAAATGAGCTCAAATTCTGTTCAATAATTTTGATCATTTGTGACATTTTTCTTTCATCTGCATATTATTGAACCTGCGCTACAGTGAACAACTTGACATTTTTTGTATCTAATTCTGTTTTATTCTATTATACAAAACATGTTCAACACAAACAGAACAGCACCAATGAAGTTTTGATATTTCTCAAAATACATTTGTGAAGTAGTTTAGACGGTGGCTGCTGCACAATAAAACAAAATTATTTGTCATTGCAACATGGAACATGTTCAGAACACGCATGTTAAGCTGCCCTCAGGCACAGGCCTCCCATGTAAGAGAGCTCTGTGATCTCAATGGGATTTGTCTGGTTAAATAAAGGTTAATAAAAAAAATAATGTGAGCATTATCAATATCACAAAGGACTGCAATAAACTGCAAACACTGCATGACGATGATTTAATTGACAATCAGATTAACTTGTGCTAAAAATGCACTCAGTTGATTTAGATGGTGGTGGCTGAAATGCTCAAGCTTACTGGGAGTGTTGTGATGACAGAAGAGAAATACAAGAGGGATGAAAACCTGGCAAATGATACTGTGATTGCAACATATCAATATATTTAAATGATGTGCAGCTCTTAGTTTGGACAACTTACGGGATCCTCTGGTGTATTTTCGGAACAATTTATTGATGTTTTCTCATGATCTGAACTAACCTTAACCCTGATTCTAAAACACTTTGTAACATTTCTATAAAGTTCATTATTATTATTCTATTTTCTTTGATGCAAAGGTGAGACAAAGCAATTGTTAAGATGTAAACTGTTAAAAACTCAGAAATTAACACAAAACTGACTAGAATGGTTAGAAAAATATGTTTTTTCTTTAGTTTAATGTGTGTTTATGAATGATAATGCTAATAAAAATCATCAGCTGTTTCTAAAATCAAACCTCTGCGTCGTCTCTTTCAGATACCAGCGAGTCTGTCCCGCCACACGGACATTTTCTTACTGAACGATGTGGATTTTGATACGGATGTCAACAGATAAAAGGGAGTGGGACCTGCACACAGCTTGAGTGAAATAAGAGACCACTGAACTTTGGCCAGTATGTTTTTGCCTTCACTTCACAGTGTTTCCTTAAGGTCCAACCACAGACGTCTAAACCTTCCTGAATTAGCAGCTGCTGTTTGGGATTTTAAATACTTGAGCAGCGTTCACTGTCAACATCTGGGCTGCTATTGTGAGGAACCCAAAAAAAAGCCTCTTATCAATAAATAAGACAACGGTAGATGCCAAACATACACTACAGCAATAATCCACGAGAGCACAGAACAAAGTTGTAAATTCAGAAAAGCAGGAGCGCTTTAATGTGGACGTCTGTTTCAATCAATAATCTGCAGACAATGCCACATGTAAAGACTTTTAGTTATGTTTTGTCATTTTGTTTAAATGTTTTGACCTTTTCTGAGCTGAAAACAAAAGATCAGCTTTAGTCTTTCTTGGATGTTCAGAGTTTCTGTGAGAAAACTCAACGTGTTCCTTTTTTACGGTCAGTTCTGAGGTTTGTTGTCAGTCTTTGTTGGGGACCAAATAGTTTTACATGATTCTATCTTCTAATGTTGAGATTGAATATTTATTTTAAATATTTGAATACAGTCATTGTAGAAAGTAGTTTTCTGGTTTTAAAGTTTCACTCATCAGGGTGTGCGGTCCTTTCCAGATATTAAAACGTGGTGTGGTGGATACAGCCTGAGATAGAGTTGCATTCGGGCCCAAAAAAATCCGTCCCCGGCCCGTAGTCATCATTTACAAACCTGACCCGACGAATTAACAGTAATTACAGGTCGGAACCTGAAAAAACCCTGACGTTTTCTGCTTATAAAGTAATTAATGGTCGGCGGACGTGCGCGGTTGAATAAAAAGGGGAGAAGATCGGAGCTGAGGGGGTGTTTGTCCTTTCATGGCTGTCAAAGCGTAGTAAAACCCTGCTTCTGCCTGCGTTCTGCATTATTCAGACACGGACCCTGCTCTGACATGTCTGCTAGGACATTTTGGGATCTCACCGGTTTGGGTCGTCGGCCACGCACGTCTGCAGAGGCTGAAAGTCCATTAGGGCTTTGTTGGGTCGCTGCTTGGCAGTAGTCCCATCTGAAGCTTAACTGAACTTTTTTAAATCTCTTTCAAGGCTGGTCAGCATGCACTGATGCAATCAAAAGCCTGGCCCGCCCAGCACATTATTATGGCCTGGCCTCCTGAAAGAGTCGGGCCGGGCTTCGGGCCTGGCTTAGAAATGACAACTCTAACCGGAGATAGATGTTTTTCATTTAACACAAACTAAGCTAAAACGCAGAAGCTACATGCTAAAAGGTCATCAACCCGAGAGGAGTTTAAAGACAGCCTTCAAACTGATGCCTGTCATTTTACCAGGAGAATGATTAATTAATAGAAGAAAACACTCAAGACAGTCCAGACCAGTCCTGACCCTCTGAGAGGAGCAACGTCACAGAGCTACAGATATTCATTGCAGTTAGCGTGTTAAATGTTGAAGTTCATGGACATGTGTTTGGAAAAAGACTGTCTTGTTTGAAAGCAAAAAGACGCACAGCCAAAATCCACAGGAACAAGTTCTGTGTCGTTCTGAGACATTCATCCTCTGAAGGTTTGTCAAGTGGCATCTAAACAAACATCAAAACTTTAAAACGACACAGAAGTTAAAACGTTTGACGATAACAACCAAAGGTCACCTACCGACTGTTAGGCACGGTGGAGGAGGGCTGATGATTTGAACTTGTCCTGCAGCTACAGGACCACCTCTGTGGGAGTAACGTATGAGGCTGCCTGCACACACAGCTTCAACATTTTAGTTCAGTTTTTATCCACTAGGATGTGATTCGTTGTTCACCTGGGGTGGCATTTTTTCTGATTTTAACACCTCAGACAAGATTTTTTTTTAATTTCCTGAACTTTGAAATGTTAAAATGCCCTTTTTTATAATGACTGTATATTATTGTCCAGTGTCATAAATAATATATTGAATATGCACATAACATGTAAGAATAAATGGTATGGATGTGTGATTGGTCACACTTTGGCCCCTTGTTTTTACAGCATGTAGGAGAGTGGCAGTTTTATGTCACTTTCTCTCTGTTACAGTTGTGTAAAATATTTAAAGAGCCCTTTAAATGGGTTGACCGTTTTATTTCGGGGTAAAATGCTTTAATGTGAAGAAGAGCACAATAATGTACTCAAACTGTACATTGCTGCAGTATTTGTCTCCGTTAGCACTTTTCCATCACACGGTATAACTCGAGAAGGCGAGGCAGATGTTTTATACAATGATTTAAAAGTCACATTTTTTTTTTTTTTAATTTAACCTTTATTTATACAGGTAGTCTCATTGAGTCACAAGGACTCATTTTCAAGAGAGACCAGAGCGGGAGCAGATGAGGGTGGAGGCAGGTGCACCTTTTCCACCCACATTCTGATGTTGTCGGTCCGGGGAGGCGAACCGGCGACCTTCCAATCACAGGCCCACCTTCTCTAACCTCTGTGCCACCACTCCCCCATAACATAAATTATAAATACTAGAATCAAAAAAGGCATTCAATACAGACACAACTGGACTTTTTTGTAACAAGAAGATGTTTCGCTTATCATCTGAGAGGCTTTCTCAATTTAATTAATTTATCATGTCCTGGATGACTGAGAATCTTCACTAGTATAAATACTAGATTTTCCCACACAAGGCATATTACAAGACT
Source organism: Argolebias nigripinnis (assembly GCA_031763805.1). Taxonomy (NCBI): domain Eukaryota; kingdom Metazoa; phylum Chordata; class Actinopteri; order Cyprinodontiformes; family Rivulidae; genus Argolebias; species Argolebias nigripinnis. The sequence goes on from JARVJN010001723.1 coordinate 31,410,825, forward strand.
ACTTCATGCTAAAGCGTTCACATTACAACGACAATAGATTTGGGGTTCGATTGTTTTGTCATTCAACCTAAAACACACTATGCTGCTCAGCTTCATGTTGTTCTGGTATAAAATGGCTGTTAAATCAAAGCAATGTGATAAAAGAGACTGTCGCAAAGGACTATTCTACTAAATCGCTCAGAGGGCCGCAGTTACTGAAAGCCATGAGCTCAGGGGCCAGACATCCAGCAGTTAATGTTTGTTTCTTGGTTTAAAATCTAGTTTTATTTAAAATGAATCCATCGGTGGGCCGAACTGAGTTCATCCATGGGCCTGATTTGGCCCCCGGGCCGCCAGTTGAATAGCCCTGCTCTGCAGTATGTCAGTTGCAGCAGAATATGAGCCTGCCAGAGTTATACCAAACTGTGATGGAAAGGTGCCACCGTCAAGGGAATTTAGATAAAGGTTATGGATGTTTAAAAACTAATGTGAGTGAGTCCAACATCCACGTTTTAGCTTTTTTCTCTTTGACACACCTGACCTCCTGAAGGAGTCAGCTTTTGTGATTTGTAAGAAATGCTGGATTGTAAAACTGCTGCTCCTTTTTTTTATAAAATGCCAAACCTTTAGTACCACTGCGCCATTCGAGATTTAATTAACTGAGGAAATAAGAGCTGAGACGACAGACGCTGGTGAGGAGGAAAATTTAAAATTTAATTTATTATTTAATTAATTATTTTATTGTAATTAATTTTATTTAATTTTAATTCATGTATACATTTTTAATTAATTAATTTAAATTAAATTAAAAATTAACTTTAGTGCAAATTTGTTTTTGTTTTTTTAACCCCGCCCCCAAAAGAAATTACACATCAAACTTGTGAGTAGGTAAAAACACAAAAAGCTGTCTTATTAGTACAGTTTACTTTCATAATATTTCAAAGGTTGTGGCGGCATACGACAATTAAACTACATAACATTTTATGTTACATATTCTTCGAATAGTTAATTTTAAATCTGCAACTAGGCCTGTCATGATAACAAAATTTGCTGGGCGATTGTCTCAGAAATTATTGCGATAAACAATAATATTGTTTGAAATTTGACAATTACCGTAGTAATTATTGTCAAATTTAAGAAGAAATGTTGATTTGTTTTGAATGTAGTACCTTTTTTGACCACCGGATGACAGTATAAGACTGTTTGAACAGAAGGATGGATAGTGAGGGAGCGAGCAGCGTGTCTCTTTAAGCAAAATGGGAGGGAGGCCCCTTAACGTGAGATGTACTGTCTCTCTTTTCTTTCTACAGTTCTCAAGATGGCAGAGGCTCGGTGTGGTTTGAGCTGTTTAGCATAGCGTTTGTTACACAAAGCTTTTAATAAAATCAGTAAACAAGTTATCAGCTTCTTTTTGCAGAGAAAAACAACTTTTTACACGAAGGCACGGGTTTCAACCGTGAATTTTGGAGCTTCGACAAGACGGAGGTTTTTTCCACGAGGTCGGCCTGCTAGCTTAGCTCGTAGGTTAGCTTCTCAGCTTAGCTGCTTTTAACATCCAAAAACGCAATTTTGGATGTTAAAACAGATTTTAAAGACAAAAGAGGAAGGGAGGGGTCAGTGAAGAGCACCGGAGTTGAGTCTTTTGTCATCCGGTGCCTTCAAGAGAGACACGAAGAAACGATAACGCCGATAAATGAAAATGAGGTAGATAATTTTCATTTATCGTGTGATTACAGTAATTGATTTATTGTTTATCGCGACAGGCCTATCTGCAGCAGGATTTCACTGAGATATATGCAGTAAATGGAGACTAATCAATTTCCACTTGTATCTTATTTTTCTACACGTTTTACTGTTTAACGTCTTCTTTTTTTAAATTTATTTTCATTTTCATTGTTTTTCTTTTGACTGAGGCTGTGATTTATATGTGTATTTACCATGTCCTGGATGACTGAGAATCATCATCAGTGCCTAGACTAAACTGGTGAGACTTTTTTTTGGGTGGGGGTGTGTGCTAATATCAATAGTGGATACATCAAACATTTTAAAAAATGTTACAAAAAATTGTAGTTACAACAAAAAAGAACAAGTCTTTTCTCCTTGTGACTCTTGGAAGCTGCCAATGTCTTGTTGGTTATCTGAAGAGAAATGACAGAAAACGGCACAAAATCCTCAACGTCAGACAAACGAACCCATCGTGACCCGTGAGAGGTCTGACGTCGCACTGCTGGATAAAACTGTTGCACGAACCAAAACTTTCTTTGACCAAACATTCAGCCAGACTTGTATCGTGTAATCTTAATTCCTTTGCAAACCGCCGCAGTGCCTCCTTTTGTTCACCAAGGTGCCTTATTTAAATGATTTTAAATTATTAAAGACATTTAAGCACTTGATTTAACAAAAAATGGGTGAGTAATTTATTTTAAAGTTGCAGCTAATTGAAGGTGTTTTTTAGCAACATTCACTCAACGAGACTACTTCATAAATGTGCATTGGAAAAACATTTATTATATACAGTATGGCACTTTGCATCAAAATATTTTTAATAGAATATGTGTCATGAGTATTATTAAATCTTAAATTGTTGGCATACTTGCAGACAGTGTCTTGTTTGTTATTTAAAAACCTGCTGTAGTTGTGTTTTGTCAGCTGTTTCTATAAAACATGAAACTGAAACTGTGTGTAAAAGTTGTTCTTCTGCCACGTGCATTTAATTGTGTTAATGTTGTTTCTGACTAATAAAAAAAAAGCCATTTAAATAAAAATTCTTGTTTTTTTATTGAGTCTTCTCAAAGTGATTAACAACATAAATAAACTGATTTATGATAAAGTGTAAAGTTTTATCACAGAAAGAAAAAAGCTTTCCTCTATTTGTGCAGTTTTAAATGTTTTTTCTTTTAGTTCATATTTTTTATTTGATTTGATGTTTATTCATTTTAAAAGAACAATACAAAACAGTTTCATCAGATACAAGAATACAAGTAGGATAAAATGAAAGGAG
>JARVJN010001723.1:32133980-32147246 GCA_031763805.1 Argolebias nigripinnis
GAACATATTTAAATGATAAAATATATATATTTTGAGCAATTTTATGAATAGTAAAAAAATCATGTCGGTGGACCTTTAAAACGTCATTACCGTACGGTCCAAAAAATGGTTTGCTGTGCACGTTTTCCTAAATGTTAAATAAAATGGCTTAGATCAAAATGTGAGATTTGTAAAATGTGTGAAATATGAACCTCATGTGACAAAATTAAACTATTAGAGGTCAAAATACAACAGTTTATTTATTTTTTTGTTGCTTTGAGACGACTTTATACAAAGTTTCTCGAACGCGTTCAAAAAGTCCAGCGACGCAGGGATTGTGTAGTCTAGTTCACTCTTAGCCGACATTAAAATGTAGCTCGGTGAGTGACAACCGTAATTTCCCTTATTTATTTCTTTTTTTTGTCCGTATATTGCGTATTGAGGCCAATTGACAATCTCGTTATCCCAACCAGAATTGCAGGAAACTTTTCCATCTAAACATGTAATCAACAAACGCATTCCAGTTGTGCGGTTTCACAGTGATTCACAAATCCCTGAGAGCGCTCGTTCAAGGGCTGCGTGGTGAAGGACAGATATGGCAGAGTGCTGAGGATCCATTCAAATATGATTACAACTGAATTAATAAACATTGACGTTCGCGTTTGTTCCGATGTAGCGAGCAGCCCGGTGCTTCCTGCCAATGGCCCTGTGGATGACACTAATACCTCGTAATCAAAGGAAATGTGTACAGCTCCACAACCATTACATTCAGATTGTGTCTCCCTCGTTTTTATACTTCACTCTTGTTTGTTTCGGTGTAATGCACATCGGTTCTGGGTTTATTTTCTACCCTCCAAGCTTAAATCTTTTATTTGATTTGTGGAGAAGAAGAAAAAAAATATATCATCCCGGTGAAATTACATGCACATGGCAGAGCTGCTTAGATTGAATTATAGCTCCGTTGGCATCGGAAACAGGCATACACACGATGGACGGGAACCGTTGAAGTGACCGCAACACTCGGCTTCTACACAAGGAATAAATGAACAATTACAGGTCCTTAATCAGGATGTGTATATATTACAGATCATTTAGTTTTTATTGCCCACAAGCAAAGGTGAGAATGGTTTTGCCACGACTGTGTAGCGCTAGTGAAATATTGCAAGAACCAGAGAACAGATTCTAATGAAACTTGTATAAATGGGGGGGTACATCTTTTTTTCTTTTTTTTTATTCAACCTTCATTTATACAGGTTAATCCCTTTGAGCCTCAGGGATTCATTTACAAGACAGACCTAATTTTAACAAAAAATTTCATATTGTAACTCGTTACCGTACTTTCCGGCCTATATGTCGCACCTTCTTGCATAATTTGCATACACTGCGATATATACACCGAAGTGACCCATTTATGTTTTCCCCCCATACTGTATTTATAAACCAAATTTTTTACAGAGATAAAACTGTTTTCATTCATTTTGACATGGTAAATATTGAACTCTATTTCAACCGCTAGATGGCATTTGTGTAGTATGGCATGCCGTTGTGTCATGTAATAGGCAAAAGTGGCTATTAATGACACAATCAGCTTGTCTTATAGGCTGTCACCTTCGTCCAAATCCAGCATCATGCTTGGAGTAACCATCAAATCAGCTTCATTTTGCTGCGCCGCCTCGGTAAAATGCAGCTAAATTGGCCATTGAAGTGCACGTATTAAGTAAAAATGCAACTGAGACACACCTTTACTATAATTTTGAGCAAGCAATCAATTGTTTTTAGGTGGTTATCTTGTTAAATTGCAAAGAAATGCATAGCGAGTTGTCCCTCTTCGCTCTACTGCTTTCACATATTGGCTTTTGAAATGCCGCTGATTTTACCATCAAATTGCACTTATTAAGTACCCTGATGCATGCTCAATAATCCAGGTAGAAAAATCTAAAAAAAAGCTAAATCTCCTCTGGATATTCAAAAATAAAACAAAGCATTTGCTTTGTTTTATTTTTTGAATGTCCAGAGGACCAGACTTAGCTTTTTTAGATGCATTTATTAAGGAAAAGTTAAATTGAGAAACACCTTTGCTATAATTTTGAGCAAACAAATAATTTTTTTTAAATGTTAATCTTGTTAAATTCTTGTTAAAGTCCTCCTGTGCACGCTCCCACGGCCACTATTTAGTAGCCAATCAATTTTTGGTACAACACCGGCCCACATTTGGGTTCGGCCCACATTTCTGGGTTCGGCCCACATTTCTGGTTTCGGCCCACATTTCTGGGTTGTCAGCGGTGACGTGTAACAAAAGCGACGCATCAGCGGTGACGCATAATAGATGCAACTTATACGGGGAATCAACTCATTTATGTTTTTTTCCACTTTATTAGACATATTTGGACTGATGTGACTTATACGGCGGAAAACATGGTACCTTGAGTTAGCTCATTCAATATGGCTGCTTTGGCCAACCAACAACAAAAACGATGCAAACATGCCTCAAACTCAATTTTACCAAACTTAAATGCTGGTGTGGCACCAGCGAATGAATTTTAATGAAACTTTCAAGAAGGGATGTATGTATACAACTGATAAACGTTTGGAGTCAACCAGATTCAAGATGGCCGCCACAGCCAGCAAAACCTAAAAAACACGAGCATGAATACAGTAATTTTTATTTATATAGAGCTCAAATTTGAAATGGTAGTAGTGGACAGTCCTTCATAAAACATGTTCTGAGTGTGATGTTGTGCGACATTGCATGAGATTGCAGTTTTGCCGAAAATGACTACATGGGATCTTCCCCTTTGATTAAACCTTCAGAACCTAATTTTGAATACAAAACCTTTTTTTTTGGGTGGGGGGTTCGACTGTGGCTGAGTGGTTAGAGCAGTTGTCTTCCAATGAGAGAGTTGGGGGTTCGACTCCACCAGCAGTCACATGCTGAAGTGTCCCTGGGCAAGAAGGATACTGAACCCCTCTGTCTCTCATGTGTGTCCCATTGATGTATGAATGTGATAAAGCACAGATTAGTCTTTGTGTAGATTTAGTAGAGTACTGTACTAATGAGAATAAGGGAACAGATTGTAGTGTAAAACACTTTGTGTATTTGGATAAGACAGAGGTGCTACAGTCCATTTACCATTCCATTAACAAAACTTTAAAATGTGGTATGGCGCATTCATCTCCCGGTGTTCCGTCAAAGCTCCTGTCTGGTTGTGGTGACTGAACTGATGAAAAAATGATCCCGTCCTTTCCTCAGCATCTTAACGCTGAAAGTGCAACAAAAGTTACACTTTCCACATTAAGCTAATACGAACACAATAAAAGTCCCACGGCGCTCGCGCCTAATCACTCATTGTGTCCTCTTCACCTTGGGATTTAGTCGACACGGCATGACGGGATCAAGATGAGCTCTCATATCTATCACTGAGCGCCTTTTCTTTCTTTGTCTTCTCTAATGCCGTGAAGACAGTTCCCCCTCAGGAAAGAGGCAGCTATGTTTTCACCTCTTCCGAAAGTGGGAGGTGGGGGGGGAGCGGACCGGGGAGGGGAGAGGGTGATTAGCCAGTTGAAGTTGAAAGGTTACGTGATAAGTCAACATTCGCTTTTCAGCTTCCTTCAATGACTGAACCCTGTAATTACTCTGAACAACCTCATGCTTAAAGTCCTTGTCTGTTTATAATTCAACTTTAACAAATTAATCCTCGAGATTTTCTTTGATAAATAGAATAAACTATCACTTGTCTTTAGTCAACCTTATTTTAATTTAAAGGGTTTCTTGGCTGCATAGATGATAGAATTTCATTTTGTGTTTGCCCATATCTTTTTGTGGGTTTTTCCATTTATGCTTTTTGTTTTGCTTATGCTCTCCCAATTTATACTTTTGGCAAAATATCTCATAAACCATCCATCCATCCATCCATCCATCCATCCATTACCCGCTTCTTCCTTGTTGGGTTGCGGGGCTCACTGGTGCCCATGTCCAGCTGTCACTGTGCGAGAGGCGGGGGTGGCGGGGGGGGGACACCCTGGACAAGTCGCACACTTAAGGACAATTTAGAGTTACCAGTCAGCCTAACATGCATGTTTTTTTTGTTTTTTTGTTTTTTTGTGGGAGGAAACCGGAGTACCAGTAGTAAAGCCATGCATGCACTGAGAGAACATGCAAACTCCACCCAGAAAGGTCCCGGGCCGGGATTTGAACCGGTGACCTTCTCGCTGAGTGGCGACAGCTCTACCAATTGAGCCACGGTGCCACCTAAACCAGTGAACAGATTTTATTAAAGATTTGTATTAGAGATAGATTTATTGCTCTAAAGTAAACCCAATTAAGTATGCTCCCACAGCTAATCAAATTTAACCAAGAGTAGCTTTAACTTAGACCATTTCACAGATAATAGGTTAAAATTTGGTATAATAGCGGAGATCAACCCCCAAAATATAATTTCAGCCATAAATATTGAGAAATATTTCTCAATATAAATTGGAGCTATGCCTCTCTGTTAGTAAAATATCTCACCCTCCACTCGTCAGACTTTAATGTAACTTTTACGAGTAGCCAAACAGCACATTATACATCCGTTGACAAACTATACAGCAATCTATAGCAATGAGCTGGACAAGCAGACCTTGTATAACCTTTGACCTTCATGTGATGAGAAGTGTCTGATGCACTTTGTCTGGTGATGATGCCCAAGTGTATGAAGTTTTGTTTAATTATCGTGAGCATATTCGAAGTTATGAGCTGGACAAGATGATGTTTACGTATATTACACGTCAACCTTTCAATGGGTGTATAATAAAGTAATATTTAATGTTAATTAAATGTACATGTATACAGGTTATCTTTTGGAGTCAACCCAATTCAAAATGGTCGCCAAAACCAAATTACCTTATATCAAAAACTGCTTTAATTTAGGTAAATTTATAGAAATTTAACGAAAGATTGGCGTTATCCTGAAAAATATATTCTGATTGCTACTCGATATTTTGACAACTGTTGGGAGTTAGTTCTGTTTGTCTGTAAGCAAAACATCTAATGTACAACTTGATGGTTTTCATTGAAACATTTAGCGACTTTTGATTGGACTGACTTCACACCTGTTTGCCATTTGGAATCAGTCCAATCCAAGATGGTTGCCACAGTTAGTCGATGTTAGCCAACACAAAATGGTTATTACGCAAATGTAAATTGTTGAAGAAAAAAACAGATTTCTCTGTTTTTTTAATTGAATTTAAACAATATTTACTTACAATTAGACCCTCAACTAATCAAAAGGCAATAACAACAATATGGGCTTGCTCTCAACTTTGGATTGTGGACAAACTTTTATATTAAAATCTATTTATTTTAATTTGATATTTTTATATTTTTATTTTATACATAAGACTTGGCACATATTTTACATGTTGTACAATTGTTTTCTTTTTGCAAAAATAATATGACTGTAACTTTCCGTTTATTTTGTTCGATTTATGTTCCCCCTGGCTACTCTTGTCTTTCAGAGTTATCTTCTATTATATTGTTCTTATTTTGTGATGTTGAAAATAAAGATTTATGAAGAAAAAAAGTGGTGAATCAAATGTGAGATCATACAAATTTAAAATTATTTCTAACCAAGTTCAAAATATATATTGTGTCAAATAATCTGCTGTATATCATCACTTACATACCATGTATTCAATAATAATTAATTTAGAGAATACGTTTATATTCTTCTATTGCTTTTGTCTGAATCCTTTTGGTAAACCGCTCGCAAAACGCTTTATTTCTTCAGTGAAGATATAAACTCCTCCCATGCCGCTTGTTACCACTTCTAGCCGTGTCATGAACTGAGGGCACAATAATAGGAGTTAACCTAATGAAATAGATTTTAAATGACATTTTTTTCAACCAATAGGTGTAGGACATTGAAAGTAGGCGTTTCAATTTAAATTTTAACCAATCAAATTAAGAGTTTGAAAACTGGTTTGCCACCCGTCCAATCAAAATCAAGTGTAGGGTCTTTTTAAAAAGGTTTCAGGAAGTGTTCAATAGCAGGAAGTTGTAAACAAAGCTGACAGCTATTTGGTTAGCCGTTAATTACATACGGACGGACTGGGCTTCGTGAAATACGCTATACGGTGTCTTTCTCATAGATAAAGCCGACAAGTTGTAATGTAGTGATCGCTTTCCGTGCATTTGTTCAGTGTATGCTGACGTCGCGTTTTTGTCGTTACGAGAAAAAAAAAAAAAGCAAGAACGTTAGCATTTTTTTTTTTTTTTGCCAAACAACAATGTCAACATCTAACGCCAATTTTAAGAACAAGTGTGTGACCCAGGTGAACTGCATCTTCTGTGAGAATCTGCTGTGCAGCAGAGGCATGAAGGCAGTGCTGCTGGCAGACACCGAAGTGGAGCTGTTTTCCACGGACATACCTCCAAACAGGTAGCTGCTAATGTTGTTAGCCTAGCTTTTGTTTACATCTGACTCTTGCTGGACAAAAACTGTTTTACCGAACTGTGTGTGAGTCAAAACTACTCATTTGTGGGTAGATTTTTTATTTATTTAAAGTTTTTATTCATTTTACATATTAGTAATTAAAAAAACATAAGATAATGGGAAAAAAAAACATTTCACGAATTTGTGAAATAATTAAAATACATAAAATGAAAGGTGGCAGAAAGAAGAATTTTTATTTTATTTTGTGTGCCCCTTAAAAAAAACAATTTCAAACAATCAATTTAAATAATAGTTTAGTTTTATTGATTCATTTTATATTCAATATAAACATACTTATACATACAATATGAAAAGAAAAAAATTAGAAAAAAGAAAAAACGAACATAAAATGAAAAGAAATGAGATGAAAAAATCTTATTTTAACTGCCCCCTTTTTTTCTTTCAATTAAACAAGCAAAATCAATCCAAAAAACACACTGAAGTCAAGCAATATTTCTCAATGAGTAAATGAAGAACAATATCAACTTCATAACCTATCCAAAAATCTACAATACAATATACAAAGAAACAGCATTTTTAGTATTTAGTCAACATCTTAGATTTAACCATTTTTTTAAACACAGACATAGATTTGGCATATTTAGTAATAAGAAGATAAACATCATTCGTTAAATTGTTTGCAAGGAAATTTATTGTTTGTGTTATGTGCGACCCTTTAATGCTCACGTTTAATATTTGTCTTTTTTTTTTGTTTTTTTTGCACTGTCTTTTAAGAACTGTGGACTTTGTGGCCAGCTGCTACTCTACTGAGAGCTGTAAATGCAAACTGAGGGATATTGCATGTCTTAAATGGTGTGTAAACCTCTTCTGTACCTTCCTGGTTTTGCTTAAGGAGGATTATTTGTGACAATGATAATCTCTTTAAGCATAGTAAATAGGCTTATCTTCACATCTGTTATCACTTATGGTTAGTTATACTCTCTTTGACTAGTGGAGACTATTTTTTTATGCATGTAAAGTTTGCCCAGAAACTAAATTTAAAATGTCAAGATTTGTTTGTCTTTACCTTATGTATTAAATTTTTATGTCTTTAAGGGTTTGCTAAAAATAAATATCCTAAATCTGTAAAGCTAGATCAGTTGAAAGTGTGGTAAACATCTATTAAAGTAGCTGTTTTCCTCTTTTTGACACTTATTTCAGCGTTCCACATTTAAAAATTTGTAATTTCTTTCAGTTTTTAGAAGATCTTTTAGTTCTCCAGAGGGCCCTTTCACTAATCTGTATTGTCAGGCCTTTGTGTTAGTTTTACATAGTGGAAAAAACAAACATCTGCTGGATAATAGACAGCCTGTAGTGGAGTTAGCACTTTTCAGACGTGTCCCCGGGGAAAGTGCTGACTGTGTTCCCTCTTTGTTCCCCTTCTGTCCTGCTCCCAGCGGTAACGTTGTAGGCTATCATGTGGTAGCTCCCTGTAAACCCTGCCTGCTCTCGTGCAACAATGGCCATTTCTGGATGTTCAACAGTGACGCTGTATCTACTCTCAATAGACTTGATGCGACAGGTCAGTAGTACCGTATACACTGCCCTTTCAGAGAGCTGCATCTCTGCACAGGTGTTTGTTCACTTTTACTAAATGTCCTTGCAGGTCTAAATCTGCTTCTGTGGGGAGATCTTCCAGAGCTGGATGACAGTGAGAATGAAGAATCAGAGAGGCTGTCAGAGGAAGAATGTATTAGGTAAAGCAGGACAACGCAAAAAGATGTGGGGACGAGAAGAGTGTACAAACTTGGGGGTGAAACAGGAACATATGGGTTGCAGAGTAATTTACCACTGAATCACATGAGGCAGATGAGCTCTGCTGTGAACTTTTGTGAGCTGAAACACCTGAGCAACCTACATTTCTGGCCACACCCCAAACTGTGATGTCACGGCAGGTGTTTTTGCTTCAACAGATGAAGCTCAACACCTGCTGTGACATCATCTTTCCAGGCATGGCTTTGTATTTTAGTGTTAAATTACACTTTAACATGAGATCAATGACTTTCTTCTTCTTTTTTTCACCGTTAAAGCACAGATACACAGTTTTCAATAATATTATGTAATCAAAAACATTTAGCTGGAAGTGACACACATCTAGGCTTGATCGGGTGTGGGTCTGCTTCCCTAATCTTAAGAAAACAAACAGCTCGTTATGATTCAGTTGAACTTATCTGTGAATGCTGGGCTTGTTCATGCTCTTTACATTAAATCGCTTTTTTTTTATGTATAAACTATATTTCACCTAATTTTATTTGCGATTGGAACCTGTACACTGAACATGCTGTGACAAGAAAACTCCAATTATAAGGTTGTATTTGCAATGTGGCCTGGTGCTGAATGAAACCTCGAGTGCTTTTCTTAAAAATAGAGTAATGGCACAATTGTTAAATGATTTACGCATTTCTTGCTTTTTAAAGGGCATATTTAATTCATGGTACTTTACAATATATCAGTGAACGATGTGGCTATACAATTTTTTTTTTTTACACTTGTGATTACAGTGGTACAAGTTTAATATGTTTTTTTTTGTACTAATATACTGTATTAAGGAAAACAAGCAAGAGTCTGCAGTATCTGCTGTGTTTTAAAAAAAAAGTCCAATGTCAAAGAAACTGAGGGAAAACTTGATCTAAAATGTATAAGATGTGCTCTGATCAGACTGAAACATCTGTGTTGTTTCTGTTATACCGCTGAGGTTTTTTATTTATTTATTTTTTTTTACATTTTATATGTATGTATATAAATAAGCTCCATTTACCATTTACATTTTACATTTTAGCATACCTGTAGCACTTGAAGAGGAAAAAGAAAACATGAACCCCAAATAATTATTAAACTGAATACATGTAGTATTAATTATAAGTTTACCACCTTATTTAAAACAACAATTACATTTGTGGGTTTGTTCTAGGGATGCACCAATACTGCATTTAAAGTACTTATATTTGAGTACTTTTCAATATTGAGTACTACATTAAGAAATGCCAGTACACCATTTGCAATTATTAGAACCTCTAAGTACAATTTAAATCAGTTCCAGCATATGATTTGTTTGTAGACAAATCATATTTTGGACATACTTTTCCAATAAAATGTTGGAATTTTTATTTCTTTTTTTTCCCTACACCACCCAAACAAAACATTACATTTAGCGGTCATCACCGCAATCATTTTCAGCACAACAGAGCTATTTCTACCCAAAAACATACCGGTAGTTAAAGATTTAAATATAAATGATATTAAAAAAAAAAGAAGCCATCAATGCCGTCCTTGCAGACCGTGTCAGCAGCTTTTATTCATTAAGCAGCTTGTTAAGCAGCTTTTACAGCTCACCTGTGGGGGGAGACTGATAAGCACATTCAGGTGTGGCCGCATCCAGTTTCCAGTGTTTGTCCGCTCTCCTCAGAACGGTGTGGATTAATGGCGGCTCCCCCCAGCCTGGCTTGGCGCTGATTCACTGAAGCTCAACAGCTCGGCTTTCCCTGCTCTACTTCACAACTCTCAGGCTTCTCAATAGTTTCCTTTTTCTCCTTGATGATGGTGATAATTATGATGGAGGCCTTAATAGACCCGTCACAGTAAACAAATCAATTAATCGCATGATAAATGAAAATTATCAACCTCATTTCATTTATCGGCTTTATCGTTTCATTGTGTCTCTCTTTCTACTACTAAGCTGAGAAGCTAAGCTACGAGCTAGGCTAACAGGACAACCTCGGGTAAAACACCTGTCTTGTCGAAGCTCCAAAATTCATGGCCTTCGTGTAAAAAGTTGCTTTTCTCTGCAAATAGAAGCTGAGAACTTATTTGCTGATTTTATTTATTTATTTTATTAAAAGCTTTGTGCGAAAAATGCTATGCTAAAGAGCTCAAACCACGTTGAGCGTCTGCCATTTTGAGAACCGAAGAAAGACAGCCCATGTCACATCAAGGGGCCTCCCATTTCTCTTAGAGACACGCTGCTCCCTCACTATCCATCCTTCGGTTCAGTCTTATTCTGCCATTCGGTGTTCAAAAATGTACTATCAGTACACGCAAAACAAATTAACCAACATTTCTGCTTAAGTTTGACAATAACGACTAATTATTGTCAAATTTCAAACAATATTATTGTTTATCGCAATCATTTCTGAGACAATTAATCGCCCAGCAAAATTTGTTATCGTGACAGGCGTAGGTCTTAATTCTCTTGCCAGCGAGATTGGTTTGAGAATCCGGGATCAGACTAGTGTCTTCTCAGTGCCCTCTTCTGCTGAATTATTCACTTTAAGATGCCTCCACAGCTGCTGCTGCTTCTTCTGGTGCTGTTTTTTGGTGATTGCATTAAACCAACTTCTAATGAGTGTAGATCAAGTCAAGTCAATTTTGTTTATATAGCACAGTTAAAACATATAAACTGTTATCAAGGTGCAAGGATCAGGACAGCCAACTCCAAAAATAGATACAGTACTGTAAATAAAACAATTGCTCCCACGCAGCTAGCATTAATCCTCCTCTACCACCTGACTGCTCACCTGACAGGTGAGCATCACAACACTCTGGAACATTTTTTCAAGTATTTGTGTCAGACTGATGACTATCGGTGCATCCCTACTCTGTTTCAAGGACATTTCACATTTTTCAGGGAACGGTTGGGAGGATTAGGACAGAGCAGAAAGCTGACTAAATGTTTTACCTCAGTTATCCGACAAAGTTGTTTCTCGGCTCGTCCTGACGTCTCCATGACGAATGTTTAAACCCTCCAGTTGGACGTGATGAAACTCGAAGCGTTTTAAAAACTTTTGGACGGTACCAATCTTGAGCTCTTGCGGCTGTTTCACTGTTAATACGACAATCTTGTCTTAAAGTAACCGTGTCTGAGAGGATGACGATGTCATATACTGTAAAGGAAGCAAACATTGAATGTTACACTTCTATCCTGAAGGCAGAAGACAAAAGAAATATATGAATATATGTATAAATATATATAGTGGTTATATGGCCCCTGCGTTTATCTATGCTGCAGAAAAACATGTTGAAAAGGAAACTATTACTTATTTTTTCACAACTGACAGTCTGTTATATTTTCAGACCTAATTTAGTGTGAGTGTGTGTGTGTGAGGGGCTGGGGGGCAGTACAACAACCTCATTTATTTATTAACCACATAACCAAATACTGTAACTGTAACCTTTATTTTTTGTGACAAACTTGGTTTATAAATGCTTCCATTGTGTTGTGCTACAGTATGTGTGTTTTTTTTATTTAATATTTCACTCTTTAGTGCTTTGTTTTGTATGTTTAAAGGTGTGACGTGTACAGTTTTACCTCATGACTGTATATCGTTTGAGTTTCCTCTGGTTAGGACGATTGTGAAATGATAATCACGACTATTTAAACTGCTTGTTTCTGATGTGAGTAACTTAAACACGCCCTGCTGATAATGTATATTTTGGAATTGCACTGAAACTTCTGTTGTAGTTTGAAATTTTTTTTGTTTTGTTTTTTGTGTGTTTTTGAATGGTTAAGTTAATAAACTCTGTTTTTCAAAAAAAAAATCCTCAATGCTCAAAGAGTTTGTAAAATGATTATTACTATTAATTAGTTATTAAGCATCATCAAACAAACAGGTGTTGAGTCCTGATCCTCGATGATCTGTTCTGGTCAGATCATCTCAGCGTGAAGCTCTAAACGTGCATCATGAAAGCTTTTCCTTCTT
Source organism: Argolebias nigripinnis (assembly GCA_031763805.1). Classification (NCBI taxonomy): domain Eukaryota; kingdom Metazoa; phylum Chordata; class Actinopteri; order Cyprinodontiformes; family Rivulidae; genus Argolebias; species Argolebias nigripinnis. Next base: position 32,146,129 of record JARVJN010001723.1, read on the forward strand.
CCACGCAGATGTTGGAGGGATTTCTTTGCACATGCTGCAGCTGTTGGGACATGTTATGGACAGCTTGGTAAGAGGGAGAAAACTAAACAGATCCTTGTAAATTGTTTTTGCACAGTTTTGTTGCAACTTGACTAATTCAAAATCATAGCTATGTAGCATTAGCTCTTTTTAGTTTCCCCAAATGGTTTCCGTTTAAATCCTCTCTGATTAAGTTATTTAAATATGATGATGTGAGCGTAGAACAATTCTGCAAAAAAGGAATCATGGGAACATTTGAACTCAGAAAAATACTTTATTTTTTAATTTTTGATGATTTGTCAATCAATCAAGCAATTAATCAAAATTTAAAAACACAAGAATACTGTTTACAAAAAAAAACTATATAAAATCAAATACATGAAAGGAGGCAGAAGAAGAAAAAAATCTTGTTATATCTGCCCCTTCTTCAACAAAATGTTGCATGTCAAAATGAATGTTTTTCAGTGAACAGGTGAAACATGTTTAGAGCAGCATGTGTACTGTATCACTGTGTTGGGTAATGGAAAAAATACACTCAGTGCAGCAGTGCCTTGGACAATACTCAATATAATTTTTTTTCTTCTGCCTGTTGCTGAAGCCAAATGAGGAATGCTGTATCTGCTTGTCCAACAATGTTCAGTCAGGTCATCTAGACAGGTTATTTAAAAAAAAAAAATCCTGAGACGTTTCATCCTTCATCCAAGGGATTTCTTCAATCTGGGGAGCCACCCCAATTAAAAAAAAACTTATTCCCAAATACAGCGTATTCCATAGTGGAAAAAAACAGTTTGCTGGTACTAAGATGGCCTCTGGGGCCCGCCCTCTCCCCCGTCAACTCTTCTGAGACTGTCATGCCAAAGTGGTTCAAAACGCCAAAGTCCATGCTCAGTAATCCAGGTATAAAATCCAACAATGTTATGTCATCTGGATGGTTTTCTTTTTTTTTGGCTGAGATGTTTCATCCTTCATCCAAAGTACTTCTTCAGTCTGAAGAGCCACCAAACAAAACAGAATCCCACAAACAGCATACTCCATATTGGGGGGTGGGGGGCTTTGCTGGTGCTAAGATGACCTCCGAATGACTTTTGAAGAAGTCCTTT
>JARVJN010001723.1:33071020-33081599 GCA_031763805.1 Argolebias nigripinnis
TTCAAATAGACATTTACCCTGGTATATCAGTTAAAATTCAAAGATTTGTACTCAAAATACAGATTCAACTTTTTATTAGATATTGATAATATTGTTATTTTGGTTTAGCATTGAAGCTCAAGTTGTTGTGCTCAGTGTTGCCATACTGTAGTTTAGTCTGTCAAATTAATTAAAACAATCTTCTCAATTACTACAGGTAGTACAACATTTAAAAAGTACAATAAAACAATTTTCTAAGTGAGATTTTTTTTCCAGATTTGCTACTAGATTAAATCTAAATGTTTAAAATAATAGTTTTTATTTTAGTGTGTTCTCAGCTAAAGCTTCGTTTTTTACTTCTCGTATTTACTTACTACGTATTTATTTATTTCATGTTTGTTTGTAAAAGAGCTGTTAAAAAAAAACGGTTACTGAAACAAATTATTTTTATTTTAAGGCAGTACCGGTAAATTGAGTAGAGCATAAAGGGGAATATTCCACTGTAACATCACCACTTGCTGATCTTTTTGGTTTATCACTAAACTTGCTTTTTGAGTTGCCATACAGTGATATTTTATTCCCTGTTTAAAATGACACTATCTTTTCATTTAATAAAGGCAAGAAGTTGAAATATCTCTTAAATTTAGGTTGCGGCTTGGCTCTGAGGGGTGTTGGTGGGCCCTAGCTCAGTTAAAAACAACTGCTCTAATACCCTGATGCATGCGCAATAATCCAGGTAAAAAAAAATCTAAAAAAAAAAAGCTAAGTCTGGTCCTCTGGACATAAAAAAAAAAAGAAGAAAAAAAGAAAGAAAAACTGTATTAATTTTGTTGTTACGGATGGCTGACTCAGTGGCTGTGATCATCTCCACCAGAGGAATTCTACATGGTACAACTGCAAAGTTTAGTCCCCTGGCAAGAATCTCTGTCTCCAGTTGGGTGAGCTGTCTGTCAGATAAATTCTTCACCCACTTTTCTGTCTCCCTGGCATGTAACTGTGACACAGTGTGTACCGGAGTGTTGTCTGAATGTGTTGTTATTGGAATTGTGATGGGGTTGACGAGTTATTAGCAAGTTAAACTTGTTTTGTTGTTGAGTCTTGGACTTGACATGCTGTGCTAAAGCATCCCTGATCTACAGGCTTTTTTTCTTTCTTTTTTGAATGTCCAGAGGACCAGACTTAGCTTTTTTTAGAAACTGCTCTAATAAATCCATTCTCTAAAATTTTATCTAAAAATTATTTTAAAAATTCCCATCTGATCTTCTTGGGAAGAGCCTCTTGTTCACATTAGTTTTTTTTTTAAACGTAATTACATCTTGCTTTTTATTTTAGTTCAGAGTTATTAGTTTAATATGAATTATGGTTTAATACTGTACTGGGTCTGTGTGTGTTTATCTGATTTTCCTTAGTATGTAATAAAGAAGTTAAATCTGACAACCTCTTCCAAGCGTGAGCGGCGTGCTGCAGAGCAGGAGGTGCAGCTTCTGTCCCAGCTGAGACATCCCAACATCGTGACCTACAGGGAGTCTTGGGAAGGAAATGACCGTCAGCTGTACATTGTGATGGGTTTCTGTGAAGGGGGTGACCTCTATCACAGGCTTAAACAACAAAAAGGGGAGCTGCTGCCAGAGAGACAGGTTGTGGAGTGGTTTGTCCAGATAGCCATGGCACTCCAGGTACAGTATATACAAATACTTGGCATGAATTAGGACAAATATAGACACATTTGTTTATTTAAATGAGTGTAAGATACAGGAAGTCAATGGTGTCTTAATTTTCAGTACCTGCATGAGAAAAATATTCTTCACCGGGACCTGAAAACGCAGAACATCTTCCTGACTAAAACCAACATCATCAAAGTTGGAGACCTGGGCATTGCACGAGTTTTGGAGAACCAGAATGATATGGCCAGCACACTTATTGGGACCCCATACTACATGAGTCCTGAGCTGTTCTCCAATAAACCCTATAACCACAAGGTAGTATTATTCCCTGCTTTAAGTAATATAAGGAGCCTAAAAACAATACTGATTGATTTCAAGTTTTGTTTATGCACAATAAAATAATAAAATTATATCATCTTCAAATAGACATCTACTCTGGTACATTAGTTTAAATTCAAAGGTTTGCACTCAAAATACAGATTCAGCTTTTTATTAGATATTGATAATATTGTTATTTTGGTTTAGCATTGAAGCTCAAGTATAGTGTGAGCATACTTTAGCAATTAAACAGAGAATTAGAAAGTAAATATCTGGCTATTAGTCAAATTAATTAAATCTGTCTTCCCAATTACGCAATACAACATTTAAAAAGTACAACAATAAAACTACTTTATAAGGGAGATTTTTTCAGATTTGTTACTAGATTAAATCTAAATGTTTACTCTTTTTGCATCAATGTTAGTTTTAATCAGCTGATTTTCATTAGGCTAAAACTAACTACCGGTAGTAGTTATTATGTTATGCTGAACTCATAAAATAGTTTCCTCTATTGGTTTGATTATATAAAAATATATATTAAATGTTCACTAAAAGAGTTACTATATCAGAAAACAAGAATTGCCTTAGATTTAGCAGCAGTGTCTCTTTGTTTGCTGTGGTAGATCGACTCTGCATTTTATGGGATTTATTCCAGATTACTGTAACAGATAAACATAAAAGATATTTGAAAATGTATTTCCAGAGTAAAAATAAAATATTTACAAAATTTTAAAGTTCATGCAGAAAATATATTTTTATTGGACAGAGTTAATTGAGCAGGTATTTTTTTTTGCCGATCACTGATACAGATCAGGCGTAGTGCCGATCACATGGATTGGCTGTAAATTTTCTGATTTCGTTAAGATGAGTGTTACTTGCTATGTGATCTTGAAAATAGGACCCATAGAATCACATTAATTTGGAGAAAAATATGTTTTTTTATTTACTTTTTCAAGACAAAAAAAATACAGTACATGCAAAATACAGCAACTATTCATTCAAAAGGATAAATTAAATTAATCTACTATCAGTAACAGAATCTTTAACAGATTGAAAACATGAAGGCTCCCAACAAGCTAAATAAGGCAGAAAGTCAAACAAATGTCAAAACATTGCTTAAATATATACCACAGACCTATACAGACTGCAAAGGTGATCGTTTTTTGTGATCCGCACTGAAATACATTGATCGGTATCGGTTGATCACATACTTTTTAATGGGCATTGGCTGCTCAAGATCGGTGGCCGATCGATCGTAACATTTTTAATTTACAAACATCATAAAGAATCATTATTTTGTAACAAACCCACTGACGCTCGGAGGTTTTGCAGCTGTAGAGCTGGTAGCTAACATTCGGGGTGTATTCTCAGTCCTGATGTGTGTTGTGTAGGTGAATGTCTCTTTTCTGTCTCTAGTCGGATGTTTGGGCCCTGGGCTGCTGCGTGTATGAGATGTCCACTCTGAAACACGCATTCAACGCCAAGGACATGAACTCACTGGTGTATCGCATCGTAGAGGGAAAGGTTGGTTTCTGATTTGCATTTTTATTTTGTACTGGGTTTTCAATAAAGTCAAAAATGAAGGACGATTTTAGATGCAGTAAACCTTTTCTTTGATCCACATCTAAAGTATAATGAAAATAGCTGTTTTCAGCCAGCTGTGACACTGATTTAACTTTTTTTTTTTTTTTTTGGGGACAAGAAGTCTTTTACATTTCTTTTATGTGTCTTTAGCCAGTTTAACTTGTTCTTTAGAGTTAATATATTTTTCTTTAAGAGCTATTGAACTTTGAAAATTTTGAATATGTATAGTTTGTTTGTTTTTTGTCATTAGTTGCCACCGATGCCAAGTCAGTATGATCCCCAACTCGGAGTTTTGATCAAGAACATGTTGTGTAAGAGAGCTGAAGACAGGCCTGATGTTAAACTCATCCTCCGGCAGCCTTACATAAAACGGCAAATAGCCATGTTCCTCGAAGCCACTAAAGAGTACGTCTCAACTTCCTAGGTTTTTTGTTTAATTTCTAAGCAAAATGTCAAAACTTTTTAATTATTATTAATTATTTCTACTTGAATCATTTGTTTTACAGTCGAAGATCATTTCTTTTAATCCTTTTTTTTTTTTTACTCTTCAACCACAACAAACAGAATCATAAGTAATATTCTCACAAATGTTTATTTGGTCCTCACTTTTCTAGAAAAACTGCCAGGTCAAGACCAAAAGCTGTGAGTGGAAGTGGAGATTCTGTTTCCACCAGTTCATCATCTGAAGCTTCGACTCAACAAAAACCTCAGCAGCTCCCTCAGCCTGAACCTCTCATCCGAGGAAAGAAGGTGAGTAGGTGATAAATACAGATGCTATTGAAATGTGTCCTTTTGCTTTAGTTCTTCAAATTTGATATTTATCTGCAAGGTAAGAAACCTTGAAGGAGTTGTGTCTTATAGATACACTTAGTGTTAGAATTTCTTACATTTGAATTAAAGCTGGGAATAGACCCAGAACTCACTGCAGCAATCTTTATCATCTCTGGCCTGGAAACACCTTGTATTCCTCCTCCAGGAGGAGCTGGAGAGTGTTTCTTGAGAGAGGGTGGTCTGGGTTTCCCTCCTGGACCTGGTACCTCTGCAACTCGACCATGGATAAATGGTAGAAGACGGATGGTTTGATGGAATTAAAGCTAGCCACTTATTTTCTTAGTCTGACACAAGTTCTTACAAGTTCCTAATGAAGGTAGTTTTCTGAAGTACTGCACCCCTAGTTATTAGTTGTGAATGACTCTCAGCTTCAACTATCAAATTTTACCTCAGTTTCTGCAAAACTGTCTTAATAAAGGCCATTTTAGTGTTTGCTAACACTGGTTAGCTGTTGTAGCCTTTTAAAATTAGGGTGACCCCACAAGGTAATTAGTTGTAGACATGCATCACATGAGATATTTTGCTAACATGGAGACACAGGCAGTTATGATTGCCTGTGTTTCATGACAACCAGTGCTAATTATGCTGGGAGGCTTCCTGGGATGGGTTTCATACTGAAACGACAAAACACATAATTTTTCTCAGATTGTTTGGCTTCACCATCTTCTGTCTGTTAAACGTTCTTCCTCTTTAAGGTCGGATAACGCAAAGATCAACTGCAGCAATGTGTTTATTTGTTGTTTGATATCGTAGGGAATGGTTGAGACGTAAAGTCATCTAGAGCTAAAAGCACTGGACAAGGTCATTTAGTCTGTTTCAGAAAAAAGCCTCATGTGAAAGAGAAGCCCAGGCTCCGTTGACTTCAGAATGTGTAACTCTGCACACTCTTTAGATGTACAAAAAGCTCTGACACATTAAAAGAGGATAAAAATAAATCAATTGAATGTTGTGATTTTTGACAACCTCTCTAAGTTTGTTGCTTAAACCTACTTTTTGAGTTGTTGAATAAAAAAATTAAAATACAACATAGAAAACATAAAATCCTCCGTTGGTGTGTGAAGATGAAATAGTCAAGTGGTTTGTTTTGATTATTTTCCTGTTTACGCTGTTTCTGCTAGAGTTTATTTGAGATGGGGACTGAATATTTTTCATCTTCTCCTACGTAGAAAGAAGACAAATCACAATGTCATAAAATCAGAAATGGTGAGATGGACCTCCCTCCAGTCCCGTCCTCCCAACCCAAATCGTCTGATGTCCTTAAAACCAGTATTGCCCACATGGCAACTGTCAGCAGCGTGCACCTCGACCTCCCCCTGCAGCAGGATGAAGATGTGATCAAGAGACAAGCTCAAAGACCTCCTTCTGTTGCGTCTCACCACGAGACAACCGGTGAACCTGCAACTCGCAGTGTGAACAAAAACAGCAAGGTGAGAGGGAAACCAGCTGTTTCCCTTCTGAAGCCTCCTCTGAAGGCTGGATCCGGAGTTAGTGGCAGCAGGGGGGGTGATAAGAGGACAGCGGCCAATGGACTTCTAGACGTTCAGCCACAGGCCCCACCAAGCCCAGGGGGCACGTTCTCTGTGAACCAGATGTCAGATGTGGACTGTAAATATGATACCATGGAGTTACTTAGAGAGGCTGATGTGCAGAACCCAAATCTAGAAAACCTTGAAGGAGTTCTGGACGGGAACACTCTGACACTTCTCAAACAAACTCCAGCTCATCCACTCGCTTCAGATGTCCAAGTAAGTGTCCAACTGAGCAAAGAAACACTTTATTACAAAGTGTCACTTTTTCAATTGAGCTCATTTCTCTTCTTTTTTTGGTAACTTTTTTTTTCAATAACAGTTTTATATCAACATATATACATGTCCACCCTTGTCACATCTCACGTTTCGCTTCTTCATATCTTATTTACGCATACCATCTTAGACTTTTCACCTACACCAAGCAAACATGCTATCTAATTCTGGTTTTACCAAAGATTATCCATAAGCCTTTGATGAAGGGAAAAATAAATAAAAAATAAACAAATACTCAGACGGGCATCTCCTTCAAATAGACATTTGCCCCATTGAGAAAAACATATTTTCATCAATAACATCCATAGATCTATAAATCAATAGTGAGAGGGATAGACATAATGTAAATACAGGTTAAAGTTCTAAACATCTCTTTCAAGTTGAGATTGTCGCCGTGTGTTTGCCTGTGCCCTCACGTCTCTCGCTCTGCAACAGATCTCACGTCCATTGTTAGCTCCACCCGTCAGTCAGGCCTCCACGTCCCCGTTCAGCCTCCGGCCAGCCCGTACTTCTCCTCCGTAGACCCCGGGATGGACGCGTCCTCCATGATGAGTGCACTAGGCAGCAGCAGCAGACACTCAGGCCAGCATCAGTTTCAGGACACCTTCCCAGGTTAGACACCACCTGTGGGAGAGGACCGCTTCGAGCCCGTTGTGTTCCCTTCTCGTCGCATGGTGCTTTCAACGCGCCGTGTGTGTGTTTTTGTCGTCCTCAGGTCCCTACGCCGTCCTCACGAAAGACACGATGCCTCAGACGTACAAGAGGAAGAGGTCGTGGTCGCGGGCCGTGTTCTCCAACCTGCAGAGGAAAGGTCTGGAGAAGAGGTTCGAGATACAGAAGTACGTCACCAAGCCGGACAGAAAGCAGCTGGCGGCCATGCTGGGGCTCACAGACGCTCAGGTGAGAGGCTCACACAAAAAACAACATCAAGTTAAAAAAAAACTGCAGAACAAATGAGTCTAAAACACTTTAATCTCTTTATTTTGATGTGGCCTCAGTCTTCATGGTTTAACCCAGACGTGCAGGTATGGAGGCAATAAGAAGTTGTTGTCATGGCAACAGCTCAATATTAGGAATCAAGAGGCCACAGGGTCTCGCTAAGATGTTTCCGTGCAGTCCTCACCTAAATTATATGTCAAACTCAAGGCCCGGGGGCCAAATGTGGCCCTCGTTGACATCTTATCTGGTCCCCGAGATGATATGTTAAACGTAAAATACTTTTTTCCACTTGATTTTTTGTCAATAATCTTTGAATATGACGTCAAAAGTGCAACAGAGAACGTCAAATGAGACCAGTCAAACTCTTGTTGAGGACCTGCAACCAAGAACAGATGCTGGGTATTTAATTTAAGGTATAATTTAGCTTCTGAAACTGGCCCTTCGTTTGAAAAATATTTTAATTTTGGCCCCCTTTTGTAAGAGACTTTGACAACCCTGGTCTAAAGCAACAGATTTATTTCATTTTATTTTGTTTGTTCTAAATTGGTCACAGTTAAAATTATTTAATATTAGATATTTGGATATTTTCAGACGGTTGTTTAGCTCAACCAGGCCTCACTTCAGCCGTCACTCTGCTGAGGAAGATTAAAATATGCACATTATTGTTTAATATCGCCATGACGATATCAGCTGAGATAAACTCTTCTGTCATCGTGTTTGTGAGAGGCTGCTGGTTGACTAAAGTATTAGCAGCAGGACACAAATGCACTTGGAGTATAATGGTCCATTGTTTATTGTTGTCCTCTGCGTTATTAATATTGCATTATTTGACACTGCAATGACAATAAATCAGTTTATTCTGCAGCCTGAAAAGTCATCCTCATTCTGCAGAACTCAGCACTCCTAATTAAAAAATAAAAAAACATTTTCAGACAAATAAGCCAAATAAAACCCGGCTTTGATGACGAGTTTCGAGACAGCATAACAAATATCTTCAAATACAATTTAATTATTATTTAACCGCTGCTGTTACTAAAGCAATAAGGTTCAATTTTGACTATTTTTGTTAAATAATTTAGCTGAAATATTTAAAATCCCACTGCAAGCTCCTCCTTGATTTGACAGAATAAAAAAAAAGAAACATACGACGCTGTAACTAACATTTTATTTTTCAATAAATTTATAAATTTAGCTTGCACAGATAAAAACTTGAGAATCCACCATGAGTTAAAAACATGATTCTGTTTATGTGAAGGAGACTGAAAATGAGGCCTTTAACTGATGATGTCACTCTGGAAGCTGATTGGCTGACAGGAGACCCAACAAAAAGGATCACATCTTCAGCTACATTTGTCTTTTTGATTCTATTTCATAACTTCTAAATAAATAAATGACACAGCTACCAAAAAAAACAAAAAAAAAAAACAGAACAAGTTGATTGTGTTTGTTTGATAATTGCTTTAAAATGTGTGGGGTTTATTTATATATATATTTTCCACCAGTGATTTCAAGAAGTTAAACACTTTAAATTGTGCAAAGAGAGCGGAGTGTGAAAAAAATTACATTAAATGTAAATTTAAAAAAAAACAGAAGAAAAAAAAACGGGAGGGGAAAATCATAATGGTGTGAAGAGGATGGCTGTAAGGTGAGAAGGGAGGCCATCTATAAAAGGGGGAAAAATGTAAATAAAAAAAATAAAAAACACCACCTCAGCTCTTTTTTAAAAATTAATTATTATTATTTTTTTTATATTTTTTTATTATTTATTAATTCATATTTTTATTATTATTGTTCTATTTTTATTTTTTTATTATTATTATAATTTCTTGAATTCTGTTTGTTCATGTGTACAACAGTTCACGGTTTAAGTTAACCTTAACTGTGTGCGTTTGGTCAGGTCAAAGTGTGGTTCCAGAACAGGCGCATGAAGTGGAGGCACTCCAAGGAGGCGCAGGCGCAGAAGGACAAGGAGGACAAGCCGGAGCCCGGTGCATCGGAGGCCGGCAGCGAGGAGCCCAAAGAGCCGCTGGAGTCCGACTGTGAGAGCGAGGCCCGCAGCGACAGCGACTCGGACGAGCCCGACGAGGACACGGGACACGTGGACGTGTCTGACCTCCATAAGACCAGCGTGATCATGAGCGGGAGCGCGCAGGCGGGCGCCGCCGACGCCGGGTCCGCGCTCACGGACATGGAGCAGGAGCAGGTCTTGATATGAGGAACACATGTTTGTTTCAGCTCTGGACACAAGAGAATGATTAAAAATTAAAAATAAAGTGTAGCTGCAAACAAAAACAAGGTCGGTCCAGGACGCCCGAGGAGCAAAGAAACTGATTGATTTGTTTTTATTGCACATTGTTGACCCCCCCCACCCCCACCCCTCCACACACACAAACACAAACATCAACAAAAAAGGTGTGAATTTCCTTTTTTATTTTTTTTTATTTTTTTTCAAAGATCATCTTCAGACACAAACTTCATTTTGTTTTTTGTTTCTTGCGGAAAGCTCCAGCGAGCTGATGATGATGATGATGATGATGATGGACATAAATGTGGTGTGAATTTTATTGTTCAGGTTTTAAACCACTTTTTGTAAATGAAATCTCAGAGCGTCGCGTGCAGCGTTCATGTTGGTTTTGATATATTTGTGCTCTTTTGTTAATATTAATTTGCACTGAAAAAAAATGTAAATAAATTGTTCTTACCTGGGAAAATTATTATTATTATCATTATTATCATTATTATTATTATTATATTGAGCAACATGATGGATTGGTGGTTGTTGCCTCACAGAAAGAAGGTCGTGGGTTCAGTCCCCTCGTGTTTGTGGGTTTTCTGCAGGTGGTCCACAAAAATACACGTTAGGTTGTCTGCAGCAAGGTCTTCGTTGAAAAAAAAAACTGTAATTTTAATGGGATTTGCTTAGTTAAATAATTTTTTTCTGGTTTATTATCATCTTTAATATTAATTAGAAAGATTTTCTACAACTTAAAAAACATATTTATTTTTTATTTTAGTTACTGTTGTATCTGATAAAATTGATGTAAATAAAAGGGAAACTTTAGAGCAGGAGTCACCAACACGGTGCCCGCGGGCCCCCGGGTGCCCCCAAGGACCATTTGAGGTGCCTGTGGACCTGTTCTAAAAATAGCACAACTCACTACTAAGCTGCATTTAAAGTTTCATTTTATTCAGTTGTTATTCTTCTTTTTTTTGTATTTATATACAGGGAGTCCTCGACTTACGAACGGGTTCCAGACCTAAGGACCGTTCGCAACCCGATTTTGACGTAAGTCGTAACCCATAGCACGTGCGTTCGTAAGTCCAGATTTTCCTTCGTAAGTCGGAAAATGTATGCTAGCGCTGCGCCAAACACCCGTTTCTCAACACAAGCGTACATACTGGTTCATAAACATGCACAGAACTTTGTTTACAAACGGTTAGCTAACACACTTTCATCTAAAA
>JARVJN010001723.1:33338414-33351990 GCA_031763805.1 Argolebias nigripinnis
AAATGCACATTTCTACACAAAATAATTGCATACTGAAATGAAAAATTCATGCATAATAATAATAATTTTAAAACGGGACTCAGCTAATATTCCTTTACATTTTTCAACTGATGACTGTTTAATTTGAGCAGAGAATGAATTTAGTTCTTTTTGAGTATCCCCACATTACGTCTCATTTATGCCATGTTCAGTATATGGTGTGTCCCTCACTTCATCACTTCAGCTCCTTCCTGTGCTTCAGGGCCCGGTGGAGCAGCGACGCAGCTTCCTGCTGGGAAACAAATCCTCTCGGGCTCAAGTTTGATCCAGACAGGCTGGTGTGTCTGTGATGGTTGTGCAGAGCAGGAGCTTCTCTCTGATCCGTGTGATCCAGCACCCAAATGTGGAACTCATGGATCTTCATGTCTGGAGTTAAAAAAAGGGTTCTATTATTCAGGATCCTGTGCAGGTGGATTTATTTTCTGATTCTTGAAGACATTTAGAGTCTCATCCAATGTAAAAAAAAAAAAAGTAACATTTATTTTATTTTTGGTGAGAGTAATTGCGAAAAAAAAAGAAAAAGTGTTTAAATTAGATCAACATGAAGCGCGTGAGCCCACTTCATTTTTTAAAAAGCAAATTACTAATATTTCTTGGCAGCTGAGATGGAGCAGATTATAGATTATTGTTGTATCGATGGCTGACAAAAACAATCAATTTGCAAAAAAATCCATTATGCAAGAGAGCCTGCAATATTTGTAACTGGGAATAAGCAGGTGGTATTTAGTCCAGTCTGTGTTTGCAGCTAAATGTCACCAGAAATAAGAAAGTACAGGGTTCCTTGAGCCATGAAAATAAAGTTAATTCATGCAAAACGTTTTGATTCGCGGTCTAATCAGATTACTAGTTTCATAAAAAGTGTATACATTTGTTTTCTGGCATCTATAGCCCAAATTATAAATAAGCTGCTTTTTTTTCTGTTTTTCATGCATAAACGTTTTTAATAAATCAAAGTAGGCGATGATATATTCCGTGCACAGACAAGTGTGTTTTGGGCCCATTTTTTGTGTGGTACATTAGCATGTGTCCCAGTGCGTGACGTGCACAGCACCAGCGTTGATTTGAAATATGAAGATGATGGATGTGCCAGTGTGCAGGTTAGACATCTGTAGTAAACAGATTGGACTGCAATGGCTGATCAATGGGCTCTGTTCCACTGTAATTAGACACACAGCGCCACTGCTGGGCTCCAGCCACTTCAGCATAATCACTACCACCCTGCACACACACACACATGCACAGACACACACACACATGCAGAGGTACAGAATAAAAGTAAAGAAAAAAAAAAAAAGCAATCCATCCTTAAACGCATCGAGACGCACAGACACACAGCGTGAGAGTGAGACGTCAGTGAACGCAGCATCTCTCCAGTCTGGACTCTTTTAATTGAGACGGTGGGGAAGCGGAGTGGGACGTGCACACTGTTCTGGGAGGATTCGATCCTCCGTCAGCCGGGGGGGGGGGACATGTGGCTGTTAAGGTGGTGCCTTCCATTCATGCCCCCACCCCCCTCCTCAATTTCTGCGTGCAGTTTCTACTAGGGATGCACCGATCCACATTTCTTACTTCCGATCCGATACTTATTTGGGTATCGACCGATACCGATACTTTCCCGATCCGATACCGTTCAGGTATAAAAGGCTGTAATAATGACTTTTTTTGAACTGTGACTATTCTGTGAATACTGTCTTAACATTGTGTGAGTTACACCCAAGAAGACACTCTGAGCCTCACAACAGGAAACACATAAACTTTAACAGCACACAAGAGGCAGGTCTATATCACAGATGTCCTTCTCACTCATGGTGCAGCTGGAAAACTAAAAAAACGCTAAGCAGTATGGGAAAGACAGGGTTGAACTCACACAATGTTAAGATGGCAGTCACAGAGTGCGGTGGAACACATGTGCTCTTTGAAGCTGGATCTCTTCTTTTCTTTCTTTTCTCTTCCAATCGGAAATATTGGCAGGTTGGATTGGAATATCCAATACTTAAATTATGCTGGTATCGGAAGCCGATACCGATACTGGATCGAATCGGCCCCATCCCTTGAGAATAGTTAAAGGGACAGCTCCGAGTTTGAGATTGTGGGGTTATGTGGCAATGTTATGAAGAGTTAGTATCTTACCTGGAGTAGATAGTGCTCTGAACAACCTGGGTTTAAAAAATAACTGACAATTAAGGGTTAGTTTGATGGTGCCAAGCTCAAAGCGAACCTGTTTCCTATGTTTTTCCAAGTTCACTAGCAGCTAGCTGTAGCACTCCCCCCCCCCCCCCCCTTGGATATCATGGGCCATTTGCAAGTATCAGATCAGAGCATTTAAACATTTGCTTTCCACTACAACAACGGCGCTATCCATGTGCGTTTATTCTGTCACGGTGTAATGGAATTAATAATACATATAAAGACAACTGGAGAAAGTGCATTTCCTGTGAAAATGCAAAGTGCATGCTTATTACTGAAGAAATTGCTGAAAAACACAAAACATGCTGAAATATAGCTGAAATGGAAGAACGAGCCTGAATTAACGGAAGCAGAAACACATTTGCCAAGATAGGTTTAGCAGAAATGATCACAGAACGTAGGAAATTGGCTAAAAAATAGCTGAAAGTAGCTGAAAGTAGCTGAAAAAGGTTTAAATTTGCACAAGGAAGCAGAAAGAAGCTGAACCAGAACAAACTATGAAAGGAACAATAAAAGGTTGTAAACACATCTAAAGACTTGAAGGATGTAAAATGAGTTCAATTCATTTTCCAGGAGAAAAAAAGGCATAAAATGCTAAATGTTTCAAAAAGCTAAAGTTGTACCAATACCAAAAATCATAGCAGGATGGAAGAGCTGAACTTTGTGATTTATGATTTGTTGAAATAGCTTGAAAACGGTGGGACAAGAAACAGAGATGCATTCAGGCTCAAAAAATCTGGCCCAACCCTTCCCCAGCCGTTAGCCATAATTTCCAAACCCCACCCAACCCGGCAAAATAACAGAAATTACAGGTCCGAATCCAAAATCCTCCCTCCCCCTATTAACGGTCGATGGATGCGTGCGGATGATGGTGCAGAAGATCGGAGCTGTGGGGGTGTCTTTTCATGGCCGTCAGAGCATTAAATCCCTGCTTCTGCCTGCATTCTGCATTATTCAGACATGGACCCTGCTTTGACATGTCTGCTTTGGGATCTCACCTGTTTGGGTTGTCGGCCACACGTGTCCGTTGAGTGCAGCGGCTGAATGAACGTCCATTTGGGATTTGATGGATCGCTTTCTGGCATTATAGTTAGGGATGCACCAATCCACTTTTTTCCGATCCGATCCCGATACTTTAATCTGGGTATCGGCCGATACCGATCCAGTTCCGATATCATCATCAACATTGATTTTTTTTATGAGGCTGTAATAATCTCCTGTCAAGTACAATTTGTACACATATATGCATGCATGTACAAAAAAGCAGCTTGAGGTGAGTTTTATTAACTATATCTTGGTTGCAAGTATCAAGCTGCGAAATCTTTCTTTTTCTACAACTTATCGCGTTGGTCATTAATTATGATGAAGTTTGTCAACTTCTCAGTGAACAGTTGAGATCCGGGGCTTCAACAGTTTGTTTTTCTTGTTCAATCCCGGACGTGCGCTCTGATTTCGGTCAGCCGCTCTCAGCCTGTCCCTCCTCGGTTCAGCGAGAGTGGCGTCCCGCTGAAGCCCCGGAACTCAAATGTCCAACGTAAAACTAACTTGACCGCAATTTTATGTGGTGCTATGGCTCTGCAGACATTGCATGTTGCTGTTCTTGTGGTGTTTAGTGTAAAATACTTCCACACAGCGGACATGTTTCGGTAAAAAGTTGGCTAGCTGTTAGCTACAGCACTGCTCACTCAGTCCGCACACTGTAGCTGGCTGCAAACTATGAAATGGATTTCCTGAATGTGAGGCGGGCCTTATTACTCTGGGTTCATGAGACACACCTCTGTTCAGGAAATCCATTCCATAGTTTGAAGCCAACGTGCATCATGGATCGGAAATATCGGCAGGTTGAATCGGAAAAATCCGATACGTAAATTAATTATGCTGGTATCGGAGGCCGATACCGAATCGGCCCCATCCCTATGAATATTACATGAGTGTAGAATACTTACTAGTTTAAGTCCAGTTTACTGAATTAAATACTTTATTTACTCATGTTACCTTAATAAAAATATTTGAGTTAAATGTACTTATTTTGACTTGTTTTTAACTAAATTGTTTAAGTTAATAAACTTAAATGATTCAAGGCAATATCCTGATGCATGCTCAATAATCCAGGTAGAAAATCTAAAAAAAGATAAGTCTGGACATTTAAAAATGTTTGAATATCCAGATGACCAGACTTAACTTTTTTAGTTTTAAGCCAATCAATTTCCTCAAATAAGTTGAGTTCAACTAACTTATCAGGTTTTACAGTGTAGCAAAAAATAAATGCCCAAAGGCCAAAAAAAATAAAAAAAAAGCTCTTAAAGTGCAGGAACTTGTCGTTAGTTTCAGTGACTTTATTTTAATCTGTCGTATGAACAGTTTGCACTGTATGTGTTTAACAGGTTGATAATCATCTTATCACTTTATTAGACACTGCTAAATCTGATGTGTATGTTGAAGGTTAGCACAAACTTGTTTAAAGTTGAATATCTTTCTGCTTATTATATTTTCATCCCATAGTTTATCTGCTCTTGGGTCTTCAACCTTTGCAATATAAAGAGCCATTGTTGCCACTTTGTTTATTAATAATTACGATGGCGGGAGCCTCAAAACCTGCTACAACTGTGTACTGTCAACTGGTGACCTGGACCACTACAAGTTAGTTGGAGATGGCTTTTCTGTCCAATGGGGGTGACATTATGAAATGAAAAATGTCTATTATTAACATTTATTGATTTTTTTTTAAACATTTAATACAAAAGAAAAAAGACCAGATTCATGTAAAGAAAGAAAAAACATATCATTTTTAACAATTTTATAACAATTAAGACACTGAACTCTGCAGGCCGATGTGAGTTCTCTTAATTGTTAAAGAATTAAGTATCCTACTTAAAGCATACAGTTAAAGACAGAATAAAATTGGATATCCAATTACATTTTTAAAGAAAAATTAATACTTTTGTTTACTTTGACTGTTTGTGTTTTATTCTTAACCATTTTAGGCAGCACGGCAGCTCAGTGGTTAACACTGTTGCCTCACAGCAAGAAGGTCCTGGGTTCAATCCCCGTTTGGACCTGGGGTCTTTCTGTGTGGAGTTTGCATGTTCTTCTCGTGCTTGCGTGGGTTTTCTCCGGGCACTCCGGTTTCCTCTCATATAGTCCAAAAACATGCATGCAGGCTGCCTTCAGGCCTCCCTTGCAAAAGAGATCTGTAACCTCACTGAGATTTTCCTGGTTAAATAAAGGTTAATAAATCAATTATTAGCGTTATCAAAGTTACTCACCATATTCCTTCTCAGCTTAAAGATATTCCAAAAAATGTTGGTGGTTTTGAGACAAAGATCACGCTGAGAGACTGGAAGCTGACTTAAAGTGGTTAACAAACTACTAGCGTGATGCATTACTTGTTTTAAGCCTTGCATTTGTACTATTCAACATATTTCAAAATGATAGGAAATTTGCTAAAACTAGCCATTTTCATTGTTGGCAATGATTTAAATAAAATTTGTTTTATTTCAGTTTTGGTCAAATCCTGAAAGAGCTGGAGATGACATATCCCTGGACTAACCTGTCATCAACCTTTACACCAGACTACTGTAAAGTGAAAAATTACAGAAGCATCTCTTTTTAATTTAAATTATTCTTTTTACATTTTGAAGAAATGCCTTTTATTTAAGCAAATTAGTTATTTTCTAACTTTAATTGTAAAAGTAATAAAGTTCCAGTACTACTGGTGGGTTACAATGCTGATTAAGTAAAAGTTTAAAAAGTCGGACTTTTTGTGAAGGATATTCATCTTTAAACAGTTCTGTGAATATTCAGCCTCTACACTCTGGGTGGCAGTGTTGATGCAAATACATTTAACCTGATAAAAAAAGAAAAAGAAATCTACAACATTTAATTTATCATTTGTTCTCAGCTATGTTTAAACATTTAGAGTTAATCTGTGGCTTTTAGTGGTTTTATTTTAACAGCACCAGGAAGCTTGCTTTAACCTTTTTTTTTTTTTCATTTGCACCAAAATCTGGAAATTCCTTGTTCCAAGCCTGAGGAGCTTCATGCTTAACCAGTTTTTTTATATAGATATATATATAAAAACTAATTTATTTTCTTATTGTTTACAAATATCATTGCTTACAAATATCTAATCAAATGTTTTTAACGTGACTAAATTAGAATACAGTAGTACAAATACTTTATAATTCAGACTGATATAAACACTACAAGATAAACATTGTCTTGCAGGTTTGAACAAATTTATTACAAATGTATCTAAACTGACCTAGCTTTGTCAAAGAAAATATACATGATTATTTGTAATTTTAATGTAATTTTTATGGGCTTTTTATTTTTCAAAACGGCTTAGTTAAATACGTTTTATTCAACAAAACCAAGGTTAATGTGAAGAAAATCTAATTTACCAGTAATACCAAATTAGAACAAACCCATTTGATTTATATCTAATTGCATATACAGTATAAAGATTATAACATTTTGTGCTATGTATAAAAAAATTAAACGAGCATAAAATAATTGCGGTAATTTCAATAAAAATTGCGGTAATTTCAATATAAATTGCGTATTCTTTTTCATTTTTACAAACTATATATATTAACAAGGTATTTCTGCTTTACCGTTAATTACAGAGTAAAATGTTAAATGCTTTGCCCTCACACAATTTACACACTGATTATAGTATTGGTTGCTTCACATCTTTAAGAGAAAATCAATTCTTCGTGCACCTCGTGTATTACTAGAGGATAATTTGCTTCATGTACTTGCGGTGTGTTTTCTGTTTGCTGCAGAGTCAGTGTACCCTGTGTGGTTTTAATGCTGCAGTGTTACGGAACATTAGTATGGTATGTTTTGCTTTACTGGATTACAGACTTGCAGGAGGGCAAGGAAAGATTTCCATTTAAACGTTTCTGCTTTGAATTCCAAATATTTCAGTCGTTTCATGCATTGCATTCACTGCACGGTGGGAAGAAGAGACTTCTGTCGGCAACGTTCAATAAGTATTAATATCATTTCTTCAACATCTTTTACTTCACTCCTGGCTCAAGTCGATACCGAGCTCGTATGGAACTCATTATAGCGAAGAAAAGCTGCTTTCTCAGTGCCTTGCCATTTTGCTCCATCTGTTTGTAAGTCACCTGAACATGATCTGAAGCCAGCCAGTCAACTGACCTGGAATCAACAGTCCGGCCCAGTGGAGGCAAATAAATCAGCTCGGTTCATTTAACCAACGAGACTTCTCGCTACAGCGCCATTGCCTGTAATAGGAAAGGCATGTTTGATGACAAAGTACTTCTTCTACAGTCTTGTTTGCCGGCCAGTTTCGGTAACTTCATGTTTTCGTATCCAGGAGGCATCTCTCTTCTTGTGTTCAGTGGATTGTCAGGAGCTCACATGCAAAGCCGGCTTTTACTTTGGGGCCATGTCGTTGAACGAAAAGCAATCTGACATTTTAAATTACATTAAAGTGTTTTTTTATTTTTATATTTTCACTGTCTCACGCTATTTAAATCACTATGCGTTTGACATAATCTGTAACTTGGTGATAACTGACGGTTAAAAACTATTATAAACTTAAATATGATTGTTTTGACAAGTTAAAAAACTTAAAATCAGAGCTAATCTTCCATGCCAAGCCTATTTATTAAAGTTTGACTAATGCAGGAAACTTAAAAAGCTGAAACGTTCATTGATAAGCATGTTCTTTAGGAACGGCATTTCTTTTTACTATTACAAAAACACGAGTTCCAATCAGCTTATTTTAAACATGAGTCAGTATTAATATTTTTTCTATTGATGATCTGTTTTTAAGTTTTAAAATGGAGAGAAGTGAGAAGATGAAAAAAAAAAATCTAGCCTACAAATTGTATTTTTGATTAAAATCTAAAATAAGTTTACTGTCTGCTGTGAGCCACAGTTCACTTTTGGCTTTTCAGTTCTATACTAGAATAGTTTTGAGATGTACAGTGCTACTTGATAATTTCACATGGTCAGGCCAGAACTATCATCAATTAAGTCTAATCAATAGAAGTTCAATAAATATATGTAAAAATCCAACTTTTTACACCTCCAAAATTAAGAAAATGTGAATTTTTTAAATTATATGAACACATGTGCAGTCAGAATTAATGAATTTATCTATTTATGCAATTAAAGATTATTCAATAAGACATAAACCCTGAGTGAGAGAAGCACCAGGTAGGCTTTACATCTTTGTGAGGACATTTTCAAGCATCTTATACATCTACAGCTACAATAACAACCACAAATCAACGACATTTGCTCTTTTTTTCTACTTTGCATTGCCTTTATAGCTTGTAGAGCCAGAACCAAACTTATAGTATGTACATATAGTCAATGTGTAAAGTGAAAATCCATGCATCCATCCATCCTATAGAATTAAAAACACGTTTTTGTTTGGACAGCTAAACTGCATGCACACCAACTTATTTATCTAAACTAGGCCTAAATCCCACTTGGACACAAGTATAACACATAATATATGTTTTTCTTGCCCAGCGTGGGTAAATTAGTAGTAATGTGTACAGTACAGGAAACTATTAAAAGTAAAACGCTAAATCTGGAGCCACAAAGAAGAAAGTATGAAACTTACTTCTGTTTTTCTCCCCAGCTGGTCACCTGTTATTACAGTCAGCATCTTCGCGGTGACACTCCCAACAACACATGTGAGCGTCGCCTGACAAAAGAATAAACCTGTGATTCTTATTTGAGCACTGTGGAACCGAGAACGAGGCGCTCCATCTTTTATACGCGGTCCCTCAACACTTCATTATCGCAGCTAGGTGAGACGCTGTCGCTCCGGCGATGATTGACAGCCGGGCAAGTGAAAGCGGAAATGACGGGGGGGGGACACGGACGTTCAGTTAATCGATTCGGCATCACAGAAATCACGAGTATTTAAAACAATGTACCATAAATAGAAATAGTTAGTTGTTGTTTTTGTTTGAAAAGTCACGGACTGATGTAACGTGGCGGTAAAGTCCCGGGCTGTCCGGCTGCCCTGCTCTGTGCTCCCCCCCGTCTGTGCTCCGTTGGTTTCGCCCAAACTTGGTCCAGATTTGAGTTGGTGTGCTCTGCTATCTGGGAGCGCTCAAGAGGAGGAGACGGACCGCCAGTCCCCGCTGTGTTTTTGCCCTCAATGGCTCTCGGGACCTATTTTATTTGAATGTCTGGGCTTTCGAAGCACCAATGATGGATATTCTATGGATATTATGGACCATACCGGCCGTGGTAGCTGTTGAAGGTAAGCTAGCGCTGCCATCTCGGCGGATAAACACGCAACCCCATCATCGTCATCATCATCATCACGCCGGTTTGAGTTTGAGACACAAAGCGCGTTTATAGACGCTTTTTACAATATTTTTTTAACAAATCATTCATCTGCTTTTTTATCTGATAAGGAGGAGTGGGGGGTTACAGAGCTGAAATTGAGCTTAAAGTCCATACTGGGACGCAATTTACGCTAATGCTTCTCATTTGGCTCTAATAACCGCTATTAATGTTAATTACGGAACAAAACTGCCCTCTTGTGTGGTGCATTTAGTTACATTAGAGGAAAAACACCACACAAAATGTCAAATGTGACAAAAGCGCATCACAGATGGAGATTAAACGTCATAAATAAATAAATAAATAAACAAATAAATAGCAATGAAGCGTTTTAGGAGATTTATTCTTTGCAAACATCCAAGCTGAACATGTCCTGGTTGAACCCACAAAAGGCTCTTTCAGATGTGCAGTCACTGAGCAGAGCAGTAAAGGGCATCAGTCAGCATGGCTTAACGCACAATGAAACAGGTTGAATGGTTAAAGGAAACAGCCACCTTTAGCCTGCATTTATTTACAGCATGCTGCTTTAAAATAGCTCCACAACTCATTGATTATGCTGCAGTATTACTCAAGTTTATGTTAAATATATTCCCATTAAATGTGATCTTTAAAAGTACCCTGATGCATGCTCAATAATTCAGGTAGAAACAAAACAAAACAAAAAAAAGCTAAGTCTGGTCCTCTGGAGATTGAAAAAAACAAAACAAAGCAAAAAAAAAAAAAAAATCTGTAGAAACATTTCGTCTTTCGTCCGAAAGACTGAGAAGGACTTTCGGACCAAACGTCAATTTTTTTTGCTTTATTTTGTTTTTTGAATGTCCAGAGGACCAGACTTAGCTTTTTTAGACTTATCAGAACTGTGCCAGCTGACTATCATCTTATCAGGACAATGGACTATCTGTTAGTGCTTCATGGACAGCCTCGTTTGTAAATGCTTATGTAACGTGTTCGTAAGTGTGCTGCTGGCAGATGTTTTTTATGTCTTAAATCATGTCCTGTTAGGACAAGGTGTGACGAAATCTTTTTTTGTAATGCCACTATCCTCTCCTCATCGCTTTGTCCCTTTTTCTATTTAAAAAAATTTATTCTGAAAAGGATAAGAAGGCCGCGCTTACAGCAGTAGTACATGTTCTCATTGTATCTCGGTGCAATAACAAAGCTTATTCTGATTCTGATGAAAATAAAATGAAACCAGTAGTGAATTAACACAATATGACCTTCCCACGATGCCTTTGCAGGTTTCTGTGGCATTAACGGTGATTGGACCCATTCCACCAAAGTAAATACTGACGTCCTGAACCACTCTGGAATCTTTGGAGAAATACACCCTCATCCCGGACGTCACTGTGGCAAAAGAGGCTTCTTTCCTGGGTGCCTGTCGTAGAGCTCGAACAAACTCCCCCTGCAGGGCAAACAAGGCACTAAATGAATAATCTCATGATCAGGACCAACTGAAGACCTGCTATTCACTCAAAGACAAAGTATGCTTAAATGTGCAAAAACAGTTTATTAGAGAAGAGTTACACACCTTTCTGGAAAAGGGAATAAAAACAGAGACAATTATTTCCTCTGGCTTCAGGATGGTTTTGCCAAAACCGACAAAGAACTCCTGATTGAGAGGAACTTCTCGTTTTTTTTCTGCAGGATTTAAAACACAACAAAGTCAATTTTATGCCATCTAATCACATTATACAAAATAAATTGGACAAGACTAACCACTGGAAACAACGCTGACTTTGCAGTTCCCAGCAGCCAAAACAGGGTTTAGATCAGAGTTGGGGTACGCGCTCACAATGTTTCCTCCAAGAGACTAAAAATACAAAACAACTTAAGACACATACCATATCCATCTTTAAATACATTTTATTTCCCCAGAATGTGGAGCGTTTTCTTTTCAGAACCAATATAAAAGTTAAAAATAATCAATTTACACTGAAATACAGCAGAGAAATCACAGTGATGGGGAAAATAATAAGTGAATCATCCTCACTGCGACGTTACGAATCTGCTGGCTTCCCAGGTTCCCGAGCTGCTGGATCAGGGCTCTGAACAGCTCCGTTTTCTCCTCTGGGAACTGAGGAACCATTTTCTCCAACAGAAAGCGAACCTCAGTCAGACTGCAGCCTGCGCCAACCCAAACACCTGTAATTATTGGGCAGAACCAACAAAATTGTAAATCCTGAGTGAAAATAAAAGAACCAAATAAAATTGAAAGATGATTAGAATAGAGATAGACGGAAATAGCATTGAAGTTACAATTTCATTTAAACTGCAGAAAAACTGTCTCCAAAGCATATAAAAGACTGCAAACATGTTGTCTCACTCATTTAATATTATGTTTGTAATGTTTTACTCTTTAAGAACATGTTTGGTTGTTGGCAGTGGTTGATCTGAGGCATATCTTGCTGGAACAGGATCCGGGAACTCTCTTATTGACAGGGTGCTTTCCGATAACTGTTTGCTTGGATCCGGTAACTCTCAGGCTTACTAATAATAAAGTTATGAACAAATATGACAGCCTTGAATGAATAAAACTTATATTGGATATGTAAATTGAAAATATTTACATAAACATTCATTTTAAACACAACAGCCACTTACAAGCTTCTTAATATCACATACGAGACGTCCCTTCAATTAAGCATTTCCACTTGTACTGTTAAAAATAAAATCTCCGCCCCGGGGCAGATTGAGACAATAATCTGGGCAGGGAATTTGATACCATCTCGGGTATTTTGTGATTTAAAGCTGAAAATGTACTAGTGGGAGAGTCTGCGTGATGTTAATGAAGACCAGTTAACCAGTAATTACAAGGTGCAAAGGTACGATAGTTACAGCCAGATCATTCATTAGCGGATGAAGGATCAGAAAATATGAATTCCTGGACATTTCAGCATAAAACTATTTTTTTCATATCCTATTTGTTAACCATATTCCAAAATTTGCAATATCCTTTGTAAAAATTTAAAACAATTGCTCTACTAGTTTTGGATCTAACCTCATTAAACTAGCTGTACTGAGAGTTTATAGCCAGAGATTTTCCTTTTCACCATAAGTGTTTCTGTCTTACCTGCTCCCTTGAACAAACATTATTTTACTGCATTTTGCTGCATCAGTGGCCAGGGCTTTTCTCGTTCTCATCCTCTCTCTCTGCTACAGCTTTTCTCTTTGGTTGTCTCTCTCGCTCCATTCTGAAGACTATATTATCCAAACTGGAGAAACGATGGACATACAGAGATGAGCGCACTGCGCAAGAACATATAACCCTTGCAAACATGAGTCCACGGGGGCGGGCGTGCGCAACCTGTGTGTCTCTGCTCAGTCTGCGTGATAGACACAGACTCAGAGAGAGAAGGGGTGGGGGAGTCTCAGTGAGACTTGAGTGAGCCCGGGAAAGAGCAGCTTGTTTACCTGTATTTATAATATGTAATCATGCACGAACCGAGCTGAGTCACTGAGCAGGCCAGGCCACCGGGAAATGTCCCGGTGATCTCGATGACCAGTCCGCCCTTGTCTCTGCACCTAAAAGTCTAAGTCACTGCGCAATTTTATGAAACATTTTCAAAAATATAATTCAACAGCACAACTAAACTGTAAATCAGTTCAACAGTTTAAATGGAAAAAAATGGATTTATTAAAAGTAGGAAAAATGTTTGATGTCTCTCATCAAAAACAATGGTGCAAATCAGTCAAAATAACAGCGATCAAAATGTCAAAAAGGCAGTCCAATTTACTTTACTTTAAAAAAGGCTTCTCATTGACCTTATTTGGGCAAATGAGAGTTGAAACACCTGAAGGCAGCAGCAATCCAGATTGGAGCAGGAGCGAGCGGTGTGGGGGTGAGTCCCAAGCTAATCAGGCAGTCGTACGCAGACAAGAGCCCACAGGCAGCTGCCATGAACAGACGGGGGAGGCGCCTGGAGTTCCCTTTCAGTCTGGTTCTCTCGGTGCAACATATCACTGTGGGAAATTGCGCTCCGCGTGGTTTACCTGAAGGAATACA
>JARVJN010001723.1:33468721-33478834 GCA_031763805.1 Argolebias nigripinnis
TTTTCAGAGAAAGGAGACAGAACGACAAGTTTAGTCTAAAGACGTGATCATAGTGTCTCTTAACAATTTAAAACAAATACTAACAGACTATTCTGACTTGTTCTTCAACTTAGCCATAGTTTTCTGAATAAGACATACAGTTTGATTCATCATATGAAGAAGTGATCAACACCTTAACAGCCTAAACCATGATCATAACAGCATATTGAAGAATAAACACTGCTCATATGAATAACAAATAACCATAAAAATGACAAAAGTTATTCTGTTAATTAATTCTGAATTAACACAAATTAAAAGGAAGTCTCTTCTGATTGATTTGTGTCTATTCATTCAAAATAAATGTAATAAAATAGTGGTAAAGTGTCCCACTGAAAGGGTCTGGTCCACTACAAAGCTAAAAGTAGCAAAACACTCTCCAAGCACAGCAAAAATGTTAGCTAAAAGCCAAATTTAGCAAAACACTAACTAAAAGCTAAGAAGCACTACAGAAAATGTTAGCTAAATGCCCATAGCAAAACGTCAGCTAAACGTACCATTAAAATAGCTAAAAGCGAACAGTAACAGAAGCCAGGATAAAAAGAAAAATGATCAGAGCAGTAGCTAAAACCTAAAAGCAGCTCTGTGGTAACTAAAAGCTGAAGTGGCAAACAACTAAACAGAAAAGCCAAAAGCAGGAAAAAGCTAACTAAAAGTAAAAGTAGGCCTATATCTTGAAGCTAAAGGTAGTAAAATGCTTGCTAAAAGCTAAAGGTAGTCAAAAATAGCTTTAAAAAATAAAGTAGCTGAAGCAGATTTTAAAGAGAACAATGTTTTTGAAGTAATTATTTTGCAAATGAAGTTGAGTAGTTTGAAAAATCATAAAAATGACCAAAATAAATACTAAATTGCAGCACCCATCTGCTGAACGAGCTAAATGTTTTGATGTGCACGTGCCTAAAATAGCACCACAGATGTAGTTAGATTTTAAAAGATGTACAGAGAAAACAAAACTGGACAATAATAAATAAACGCTTCTCAGCACTCACACTAACATGCGATCGCTTGACATTTTTTATTCTATCCCCTAAGAAAATTATTATTATCATTTTTAACTAATTTAGTTTGAAATCATTGTTAAATAAAAACCAAATCTGAGCAAGTTCAGCTGAAAAATGAACCAAACTATAGGTAAAATGTTATATTTTAAAACAGTCGAAATTTCTCTAAAGTATCAGAAATTTTAAAAGAATAAAAAAGAGTAGCCAGGTTCAAAGGTACAGTATAATAATCTCTTTAATAACAAACAGTATTATGGTGTTGTGCACATGGTGTGATAACTTCAATGCTCTCTTAAATCAGTTCAGACTGGAGTTTTCTTACCAAAGGAAACATTAGAACAGAAGCTTTTAAACATGAAGTTTGCTTTTTGACTCGCTGGACATCAAGAATATGACACATTTGTGATATGAGGCATTTTTATTATTTGCTTACAGTGAGCAAAATGTACAGACCGGAACCAGTTCAGACATAGTCTTAATTAAATGGGTCCTTGTATCTTTCCATTTACATGTCAAATCACAAATCACATTAGTGAACGTGGTTATGATTAATTTAAATTTTCTTGATTGTTGCCATATTGTGAGCCAAAGGATAGAGCGCTATCCTGTGATTATAGCTGACATTTTCATTTTGTGATTCACCTTTTTTCACATTCAGATCTCTAAAACAATGGGGGGGGAAAAAAAGATATCTGCTGATTTTTGTTTCGTTTACAGCTTCAAGACAATAACTGAAAAAGTCACTGAAGCGCAGGTTCTTTGAATTACTCCACTCACTTGTTAATGATATTTTATACTATAAGTACTCTATTAGTTCTTATTTGAAAGATTTTCACTTAAAATTGTGGAAAAAAAACAACTTCCATGAGATTTTTCTGCTCATTTGAGAACTGGATATATTTTACTGACAAACAAGCTTTTCTCTTGGTAAGTTTTCTTGGTCCTCCAGATTTTCTCACGACCTCCAACACTGCTCTTGCACTCTTATTTCTAGACAAACCTGCAACTTGAAAACACTTTGCTCTCTGTTCACATCTTATCAGGCATGCTCAGAAACCTCAAATTGAGAAACGTGCTTTGGAACGTCTCAACAGTCGACTTTTGGGACAAGGATTGAGATTTTAAAGCATGTGTAAAGTGTTTAAATTTACATCACCAGTTGTGGTTTAGTATCCTCTTTAGTCCCTTTAAAGTAAAATAGTACCCAACAAAACACAGCATTCATCTAGTTACTGGTACATCGTTTTATAAAGTAACATGTGCAGTTAAACAATAGCTCAACCTTCACTTCTGCTACATAACATGTTGTGACTGTTACCAAATGAAGACGCTCTGAGCACAAAGTTAAAAGCAGAGGTGAGAACAATACCACAGTAATCTGATTAGCTGAAGGTCTGAAGGACTTGATCAGTAAGTCCTGATTTTAGTTTCAGGTGTGTTTTGATGCGAACAAAAAAGAAAAAAGAAAGAAGGAACAATTATTTGGCCAGGATGGAAGTTCACAAAGCAAGGCTATCAAACTACAGGTAGTCCTCGACTTACGACGGAGTTCCGTTCCTATGCTCTGTCGAAAAGCGAATTTCGACATAACTCGGAACATACGTCCAAACTGTACCTTATACGTACAGTACTGTAGTTTACCAAGCACTTAGCCTATCCTACACAGTACCCTACATAATTATCAAAAAACACATACATTTCAGAGCCATAATGAAGTGAAAAAAGAGTTAATTTCGTACTCTGGAATGCTGGTGAAGCCATTTCCTCCGTTCCTCCGTCCCTCTTCCGGATTCTCCATTCGTTTACGGTGTAAAACCACCGTCCATAAAACAGCCACTTTTCCACAGCTGCTGCTTGTCCAGTTGCTCCAACAAGTTTTGTTTTGTTTTTTGAATGTCCAGAGGACCAGACTTAGCTTTTTTTAGAGAGTACAGGGCAAGCTGTAGCAGCTGTAGCTACAGCAACTAGCAAAACCGGAAACAGCTGGAAACCACGTAAATCGGCTTCAAAATAAAAAAAATTAAAAATACATTTTTAAAAAATTTTTTAATGGAGATGCGTGTCGTAACCATGAAACGTTTTAACTCGAGGACGTCGTAAGTCGAGGCCGTCGTAAGTCGAGGACTACCTGTATATTGAATCTTTTGGAAAGTAATTTTTGAGCTTGACATCTACAGCGGTATACCTTTTGGACTCAGTCCAATCCAAGTTGTTGCTACAGCAACCTGATAAAACAAAAGATGCTAACTTTGCTATAACTCAGCCAACTTTACAGCTAAATTTATGTACAGTAGTAGCTGAACTTTGTCTCCCACACACTGTTAGCAAAACACAACGTGTGACATATTTGCCTTAAACCTTGGCATAAAATGTTAATGTCTGTTTGTTGGCAAAACATGTCACTATACACTGGACAGATATCGGAGAAACTCAGAAAGTAACATATATTTCTAAAACAAATTAATTATGATATTAGCAAACCCAAAAATGGCTGTGCCTCATTAAATTTGACAGATATTGAGTTAAAATTTGGTGTGGTAGTCATTTACAACACATCCTCTAAATGCTCATAATTATGAAAGATCCTGCGCGATATTGCATCAGATTGCGCTTAATAATATTTTCAGTGGTTGAGGTTAATTACGTTTGACCGCAAACTTGCAGCTGCTTCCATCTGATTTGATCTTTGTGTCTACTAACTCCGTCAAAAGCTGCAGAGGTGCATGAAATATTCACAGCAAATTCCTTCAGTGCCTTCACAGAACAGTCTGCAGGCTTCCACCGGCGATAACCCTCAAGAATTCAAGCAGGGATAATCAGCAGTCTGTTTATTATTTTCATTTTTTTTAAATCACTATCATCATCTTCATCATCATGATCTTCACCACCCTGTGGGAGGAGTGGGCTGCATATGTGAGTGGAGCTGATGAAAGAACTCTTTTTAATTCACACAATAACATGCAGCTCTCCGCTCTGCCTGATAAAAGGGCGGCTTGACAGCAGTTTGGAGAGGATACAATTTAGGATACAACACCCATGTGTGCCTGGTGTCAAACATGACACGAGCAGATGACTTCTGTGTCCTGCTTGTTGCGCAAAGAAGATCATGCATGTGATGAGCAGGACAGGCTGCAGACAGAACCCCGCCTCTTCTGAGCAATGGATGCATGTGGACTTTGACCTGGTCCTATCCTTCAAGCACACATCCATACTGATCACAGACAAGACGAGCAGAAAACTCATTGTGACCAGATATTAATATTCCTGTAACGGCAGTAGTTTTCTAAATGAAAGGCACCATCGTGTTTATAGGAGGAAAAAAATCCATTACCGGTTGTTGTTGTTTTTTGTTTTTTTGTTACTTGTTTCTAAGTCCATATTTGTTTGTTTGTTTGTTTATTGTTTGCACAAAAAGAAACAACACACATAAAAGAAAAGTTTTGTTTTTAAATGTGCAGGAGAGGTCATAAAAACCCTAATTGGGCTTACAAGCGCACCCCCCTCTAAAAAATAAAGAAAAAAATCATAATAGCTTTATACATAAACTTACATCTTACTTTAAACACACACAGTTATATACGAAAGCAAAAGATAATAATTGAAATTAAATACCATTTAAATTGTCAAAAAATATTAAAATGATAAATAAAATTTAAAAAAACTAATGTGTTAGAAAATCTATAAAGTTTGTTTAAACTCTCTTTTGAATACAGATAATGTTGTACATGATTCACTTAATTGTTTTAAACTGTTCCACAGCACAACACCCTGATACATGAATGAAAATTTAGCAACAGTTGTTCTACAGAAGGGGATATGTAAATCACACCTCCTTCTTGTAGAGTATGAATAATAAGAAGAATTAAACTCAAAGAAATTATGAAAATATTTAGGTAAAGAAAGTGGAATACATATAACTTTATACATGAGGATTCCTGTTTGATACTTATTCACATCATAGATTGTAAGAATTTCTACTTTTTTAAAGAGAGGTGTGGATGGAGCTAAATATGGAGAGTTTGTGACAATTCTTACAAAATACTTTTGACGTTTATGAATTGACTGCAAGTAAAAAGGATAGGTACTAGCCCAAATTAAATTACAGTAAGAAATATGGGGATATATTAAACTATTGTACAAAGTAAAAAAAAAAGTACTTGTTTTTAAATATGGTTTCCCCTTTAATGTTTTATATTATTTAAGGGTTAAATCAAACAATGAACCTTTTTGTTTCCCGTATCAAGCCAAATATCATCCCCTCGTTGGTTCTCCTTCTCTTTCTTCTGTAGTATTTTATATGCTGCACTTTCCTCCCATGGGTTTTGTTTTATCCACCTCCCAGTTTGGATTACCATCAGTATTGTTACTGTGAGCAGTACCTCTCTCCAAAGCCAGGATTCTGTCACGGTCACATTTCGGTCTCGCCTAACTTGCTTTGGTTGTTGTTGTGTTCACAGGGAGGGAAGATCCCGATCCGATGGACCGCTCCAGAAGCAATCCAGTACAGGAAGTTCACCTCCGCTAGTGACGTGTGGAGCTACGGGATAGTCATGTGGGAAGTCATGTCGTACGGAGAGAGGCCTTACTGGGACATGACCAACCAAGATGTGCGTACTAACGTGCCTATTGTTATTTTCACAGACGCTGTTAGGTTTTTTTTAGCCAAGGGGCCACCCTCAAACAGTTACACACAAATCCTCTCCACAGATTTAGTTCTGGTTCTCCTTGTTCATGAACGCCTCACATTCCTCTGAAACAAATTTAGTCACTGGTATCTGCTTTCTCTTTACTAAACACATGGGTTTTGTATGAAAATTCCCCACACACGCACCACAGAGACCTAATCAGATAATTTGAAATGCACTACAGTGCTCAGTGGACAATTTCTGCTCTTGACTGAAGCCTCCATTTTACATCTCCCTCTGGGTAGTGAAGGAGAGAGCAAATTATGGTGAGAGAGATAATGAAAATAGTTTCAAATTGAAAGTGAGAACACTAATGTGCTAAGAGGGACGGAGGACCTCAACAGTTATCATATTAGCAGCTCCAGATAGTGTTTCTGCTCCACCGGGGTCATCGTTTGGAGGTTTTGTGAATAAGATTAATCTGAGTTGGAATGGAGCTTCTTTAATGACCCTGATAATGAGCAGGGGATTGTGCACCCTCCTCACAAGTATCCCTGGGGTTGTTCCTCTTTGTTAACTGTGCACCACCTCTGTGTATAAATGTCGACATTTCTGTAAGGTGCCGTTATGGAGCGAGAACATTAAACACACTGGTGGAGTGCAGGTGGATTTAACACAAGTGGTATTTTACGACTCCTAAAACCAAAACAAATGTTGTGATCCGTGTAATGTTTCTCTGTTGGATCACATCAGTACACAAAACTGGGATGTACATTTAACTCTGGTTTGTATACATGCTAGTCATAGAAATACAGCTGTCCCTCATTTATTGCAGGGGTTAGGTATCACCCCCACCCCTCCGCGATAAGTAAAAAACCACGAAGTAGGGAAGGTCATTTGAGTCAAATTCATTTGAGTATTTTTATATATTTTAAGGCTTTAGAAAACCTTCAGAAACTCTTGCAATGTTCTAAACTCTTAAACCTACATAATTTTAACAACATACATACAGCACTGTATGTGTAGCTACTAAATTTTACTTTCTCTGCAGAACACGAGCGGCTCAGTTCGTTTCCGTTCCGAATCTGTTTGATTTCTGCAGCCTTACCCCGCATCAGCCCACAATCAATGTTTTAAACTCTTAAGCAACAACATACTTATATTTAGCTACTAAATTGTACTTACCAATGTGTCTCTGCTCAGAGTTCGTCATTGGCTGGTTGAAACGGATGAAAAAAGTCCTGTTAAGCTTCAGCTGGATTATTGGCTGCGCGTGTCCCACTCAAGGCTCTTCGTGAGCCAGTTGAAAGAGCTGAAATAAGTCCTAATGGGCTCCAGATGGAGCGCCGGACCTTCAGCCACACGTTTGCTCGGAGGTCCACGTGGGCTGGCTACCAGTTCTCAAGATTCACCGACAGGTCTGGAAGTCTGGTTCTACTCCAGGGGCGCCGATCAGATCAAAACTTTACTGTACCTCTGGTTTTTCAGCTGAAGGAAATGGGGCTTCTGGGCTGGGCCCTATTGCCTTCTGGGAAATGTGGTTATTATGAGCTGGAATGCAGTGGAGGCTTACATAGAGAAAACTACAAAATGGTGACACCTGTTTGAAATATTGTAATTTTTCGTTAACCTTTTACTGTACAGTATCTATTACTGTCCCCATCACGTGAGTAATATTACTGTAATTAATTAAAAATGTCCAATTTTATATATTATGGACTGTACATTCACAAACTGCGATAGAGCGAGTCTGCGAAAGTCAAACCGTGAAGTAGCGAGGGACTACTTTACTGTAGTTGTATTTAAAAATATCACAAACTCTACATCAACAGATTAAATTAGTCACACTTCAAATGTCATTTTAAAGTCACTGTATAATATGTTCTACGACAGAGCCAATTCTCCTTCGAACTTTATGAAAAGTTTTTATTATAACAGAATAAAACGAATGATAAAACTCTTAAACACAGTTTATATAAATGAACATAAAATATAGGTCTGCTTGCTTTCTGTCACATTAAAGACGACATCCTCAGGTTTTCTTGTGGACATTTTGAAAAGACCCACAACAAATTCTGAAGCAGTGTTTTATGATATTTTGTATTTTTCTAAAGAAAAGGAAAACAGAATATCCCCTAAAACTGTGTCTTACACTGATTTGTCCTTCAGTTCGTCTTTTTATTTGTAAAGTCTTATTTAAGAGTTGTGTATTTGTCCCTGTAGGTCATCAACGCCATAGAGCAGGACTATCGACTGCCCCCGCCTATGGACTGTCCCAGCGCACTGCACCAGCTCATGTTGGACTGCTGGCAGAAGGACCGCAACAACCGGCCCAAATTTAGCCAGATTGTCAACAATCTTGACAAGATGATCCGTA
The DNA here is from genome assembly GCA_031763805.1 of Argolebias nigripinnis. Lineage (NCBI taxonomy): Eukaryota > Metazoa > Chordata > Actinopteri > Cyprinodontiformes > Rivulidae > Argolebias > Argolebias nigripinnis. The sequence continues at coordinate 33,476,764 of JARVJN010001723.1, forward strand.
ATCCCAATACATTAAAGGCCATGACTCCTTTATCTTCAGGGTGGGTAGAATGTGGGCTGTCGATCAAATTCGGATCGTGTCCTCTTTTCATTCCTTTCTTTTAACCGTTCCATGAGATATTTGTCTTTGTGGATAGACCTTTATAGTTTAGCATCAGTTGATAAGATTATGAATAACATCCTGAAGTGGATGATGCTCTTGAGTTTTTGTCTGTGTGAAGGCTTTCCATTGTTAATGTGAAATTCGAGTTCTTGCGACAGTGTCATCTATGGCACATTTGCCAAACAGCCTCTCTTGTTTCTCCTGGCGCCAAGCGGTTACGTAAATTAAAGCCTTTTGGTTTGATAGATCCAATCCTTCCCACGAAATGCTTCGGGCGAATTTTGGGTCGAAACTGTTTTCAAAACAAAGTGTTTTCAAGCATTTCTGCTCTGGGTGTTAGTTTGCTCCAAGAGCCAGAGTTTTTTTTTTTTTTTTATTTCTTTTATCCTTCTCTGTACTTTCATTTGTGCCAGAGTGCAGGATCGCGAGCCAGATTTTCCACAGACACTGAGTGGATACACTGGCTCCCTGAAGACTATCACCTCATTTGGAAAATACCCTTTATGAGAAATCAGTTTGGAAAATATATTTTTAAGGATTAGGCTTGCGGGATTATCTAAGTTCAGTCCAACATTCTAAAAATGTAACATAATAATTCATGTTTGAATTGCATGCAGGTGGTCGGAGCTGTCTATGATATTAGAAATTTCATTTTGTATCAGTATTCCTAATGTCTCCTGCTTGTCTCCCCCTCAGTGTCCATCTTCCTCTCTTGGACCGCAGCATCCCTGACTTCTCCACCTTCAGCAGTGTGGACGAGTGGCTGGATGCCATCAAGATGGGCCAGTACAAAGAAAACTTTGCCAATTCTAACTTTTCCACATTTGATGTGGTGTCTCAGATGACCATGGAGTAAGTAATGATGATGCCTTGCATTTAAATTTTGATAACCATAAAAAAAATAATTAAAAAAAACGGAACACAAGCTCTGGGTTTTCTGATTCTGACTCTAAAGGCTTAGCAGGGACAGGGCTCTGCCTGCGGCCTGGCTGCAATTTTCAGATCATAACGATGTAGCTGGGAGGCTGAGCAGCGTGCATAATGTCTTGAAGCTTCACAGCAGAGTTTATCTGTCATGTGTTTAACAGGACTCCATTTAACTTCAATTTAAAACTTAAGAAGAAACAAAAAAATACATTTGGCATATGAAAGAAATGAGAAAATGTATCCCATGTTTAGAAAAATGTATAAAAATCAGTTCATGTCAGTGGATAACAACATTACAAGAGGTCTGAGATCAGCCTACAGAGACTTTTAGCTTCATTTCTTTTGACAAAACAGATGGCGATGTATAATCCAGCAAATGTGATAATGAGATTGAGCAGAAGGAGAGAGAACTTTATTTAGTGGATAAGAAACTGCACAGTTTGCAGATGCTGCTGTTTATGTTTTAAGATGTTTCACTAAACTATTATACTTTGTGTCTATCTGTCATTATAAGCCTAATTTTCAGTCGCATTAGGTGTGAAAGAAATTACACTGACTTTCAAGCTTTTTGTTTGATTTCCCAATGAACGCTCAATAATCCAGGTAGAAAAATCTTATGAAGTCAGTTTGTTTGGTGTTTCCTCAGATTGAATATGTCCTTTGGATGAAGGACGGAACGTCTCCAGCAAAATAATAAACCGTCCAGATGACCTGACTGAACATTGTTGGATTTTTACCTGGATTATTGAGCATAAACTTTGGTCTAAGTCAGATTTAAAAATAATAATAATAATAATTGTTGACATGTTTCAACTTTTATCCAAATGACTTTGTCAGTCTGAGACGCTGCACTAAACTCAGTCTTATAAATAGCGTCTAGCATAGTGGAGCAATCAATTTGCTGGTGACAGCCAAAACATGATACAGGAGGACCATCAGAGTAAAGACTGATCGTTAATGCCCTGATGGGTGTTTGCTATTCACAGAGGGCTGAGTGATACTAGCAATAACAGCATTGTAAGAAGGTGACAACTGGACATGG
>JARVJN010001723.1:34019285-34029825 GCA_031763805.1 Argolebias nigripinnis
GGCTACTTGGATAATTGAAGGTGTGGTTTGAGGCGTGGTCCTGCTCCCGAACCTAAGTTAACACATTAACTCCATTTTGTGTGAGTTATTGTGTTTTATTACCAAAATATCTCATAAACCCTATGAACACTGAATAGATTTTACTGAAATCTTCAAAAATTAATCAATGGCTGTACATCCACAACTGATTACCTTCGGGAGTCAATACAGTTTAAGATGGCCACTATAGCTAAATGATTTTAGTTTGATCCAAATTGGCTACAACTCATTCATTTATTTTCAGATGTTGAGCTAAACTCTGATGTGCTAGTAGCTGAGAATCTTCCACAACACAACTTTGAGCATGACATCTGGTGATATTGCATGAGATTGTGTTTAACAACTTAAGGTTTGACCAAAATGTGTCATTTCTGTACTGTGGAATTCCAGTGTTTTCTTCTTCTGCAGCTTCCTGAGTGGGAGGATGGCACCAATGAGCTGCAGCTGTAGCTAATTCCAGTAATGAGCTCCAGGAGTATAAAGGACTGTTGAATTGTCATCTTCTCCAATGGAACATTTGGCTACCAATCAGAATCCTTGTGACACTTTCTGTCGTCTGATCTGTAAGAATAAGACTAACTCGACTCTGTGTTCTCCTAGTCCTGGTTCCTGATTAAACCTACCTTGGACTTAGCTGTTTTTCTCTGTGCCATCAAGCTGAGATGTATACAGTAACCCCTGGTGCCACTTATCTCCAACCTGTGTCTTTCCTGCCACTCATGAATTAGATGCCCAGATACTTAAACTCCACCTGAAGCAAAATCTCTCTCAACCTGAAGGGGGCATTCCATCCACTTATGGTCGAGAACCATGGCCTCAGATTTATAGGAACTGACACTTTTTCCAGCCACTTCACACTCAGCTTGAACCACCCCAGTGCACGCTGAAGGTCTTGGCCTAAAACACTAGCAGAACCACATCCATCCATCCATCCATTAACTTCACCCGCTTCTTCCTTTTTTGGGTCGCAGGGGTCACTGGTGCCCATTTCCAGCTATCACTGTGCAAGAGGCGGGGGACATCCTGGACACATTGCAAGTCCATTACAGTAACAGAACCACATCATCTGCATAAAACTGAAATTAGACCCTGAGGTTCTCAGACCGGACACCATCCTCTCCATGGCTGTGCCTCAAGATCCTGTCCATGAAAACCACAAACAGGACTGGACACAGGGCCAGTCCTGGCGGAGTTCAACCCACACTAAGAACAAGTTCATCTTTGTGCCAAGAATGCAGACACAGCTCTTGCTTTGGTTGTACAGGGACTGGATAGCTCTTAAAAACAACCTAGGCACCCATACTCTTGAAGTTCTCCCCCAGAATGCCTTGAGGAACACGGTCATAAGCCTTCTCCAGATCCATAAAACACATGTAGACCTTAGAAGCCAAGATCCTCTTGGCAATTCTGCAAGGGTAAAGCTCTGGTTCACTGTTCCATGGCCAGGTTGGAAGCCGCTCGGCTTCTCCTGAATTTGAAGTGCGAAAATTAGCCAGAGCCTCCCTTCAATTACCATGGAGTAAACTTTCCTGGAAAGGGTGAGGTGTGATCCCATGATAGTTGTAACATATTCTCTGGTCCTTCCTTTTTAAAAAATTAGAACCACCATCCTGGTCTGCCACTCCAGTCATTGTCCCAGTCCTCCATATGACATTAAAGAGATGTGTCAACCATGACATCTCCACAGCGTCCTTTGGTCACTGTCCCAACAGGTATCAGTGACCTTCAGGCCACAGTTCTTGGAAGTCGCATCTGTGCCCTGAACATGGCCCATTTGGATTCTATGTCCCAACCTTCCCAGAGACATGTGAAAAACTCTCCCAAAGGTGTGAATTGAAAGTTGCACAAAGGGCTCCACCAGGCATACCCAATTCACCCTCATTATGTTTTTGGGTTTACCAGGTCTGTCCAGCAGCCTCCCTCACCACCAACTCCAACTCTTCACCAAGTGGTGATCCGTTGACAGCTCTGCTCGTCTCTTCACCCGAGTGTCCAAGACAGGGCCACAGATCAGGTGACCCGTTTACACAATTGAATATTGACCTTTGTCCTAAGGTGGCCTGGTAACAAGTAGACTTATGAACCACCCTATGCTCAAATATGGTGTTCATTGTGGACAACCCATGCCTAGCATTAAAGACTAATAAGTGAACACCATTTTGGGTTCAGATATGGGAGGCCTTTCCTCCCAATCTCTCTTCCAGAGAACTCCGTCTTTACCCAAATGGGCATTGAAGTCACCTGGTAGAACGAAGGAATCCCCAGATGGCACCACTTCCAAGGCACCATCGAGAGACTCCAGAGAGGCTGGGTAATCTGATGCACAAGCACACATAACAGCCGGAATCTTCCCTCCTGGAGCCCAAAGCCGCAGAGAAGTGACCCTCACATTCACTGTTCCGGTGAAAACTCCAATACCGAGGCATTCAGCTGTGAACTTGTGAGTATCCCTATAGCCACCTGATGCCTCCCTCCCTGGGCAACTCTGGAGAAGGAGATAATCCAGCTCCAGGAGTTGGTTTCAAGAGCCCAAGTTGTGCATAGAGGTCTCAGGTTTTAGAGGTTAGAGGTATCAGGTTTCTCTTGTAAATGAGTCACTGAGTCTCAGTGGTATAAAACTGTATAAATAAAGGTTGAATGAAAAAAAAGAGGTGAGCCCTAGTTGGTACTGCTCAAACTCACACACAAACTCTGGCTCCTAATGTGCCAGGGTGGTGACATTTCACATCCCTAGAGCTAATTTACTACCAGGAATAGACATGGCCATGGACCTCCCTTGCCTGCCACCTGACATGCACAGCACGTAGACCCAGCATGCAAATGCAATGAGGTGTCCCGTTTTCCCTTTCCCAGGTGAGGTTTCCTGATGTATGTTTCTTCATCAAAATTTTGAATTGCTCTTTGTCTGACCACTCCCATGAAACCTTTTGTCATGGGAAATGGTAAATGGTAAATTGAACTGAAACCCTACCAGGAGTTGAGGCCCCAGACAACATAGCCCCCAGGATCACAGGAGCACCCAACCCCCCTCACCACGTTAAGGTGGTGATTCTTTGTAGGGTGTCTTTATATATGAAATTAATTATTTTTACTTAATAGACAAACCCTTTTGGTACATATTACCCTATTACTTGGACTGGTACACTTCTTTTTTGCAACATAAAAATTATCATGAGATGTATACAAAAGCTGCCTAAAAGCATAGAAAATGAAAAACCCAGTTCGTGAAGGGTTTTTATAGTCACGAACACGGCTCACTTGCCCACTCAAGCAATACAATTATAATTGCATACGTCTGCTCCTATTATCTGTTGCTTGAAATCCGTGTTCATGAGCCAGTTTGAATACAGACTTGAATTGGACACAAAATGCACAAGCAAAGATGAATTATGAAGCATGTGTTTTGAGATAATTGTCAGATTTACATTTGCATAGAATGTGTCAAGGCATTTCCAAAGAAATGATTGTCTTAACGGTTCTTAGTATACAGTATTAATAGACCACTGTCCAAATTTTCTTTTATTCTGCTATTTTACCCAACTTAAATAATTATGAATTAATTATTGAATACTTAACTAAATAATGAGCTAATTAAAACCCAAGTGAATCACTAAACTAACTAGATCATGCAAGATCAGAACATGCTAAATCAGGCCACTTAGCTTTAATTACACTCCTCTACTACTTAATCTTGATCTTTTGTGTTACCATTAAGGCAGAAATTCTGCTTGCATTTCAAAAAATATATATAGTTAACTCAACCTTTAATGGAAACAGCAACGTCCAACAATTTCCTAATGTGGGGTGGGAGATAATGAACATTTAGGCCTTTGTAATCTTAATTATTTTAGTCTTGGTAAAACTGTGTTAAATGTTTTGAGGAGATGAGCTTTGGACTTTGTTTAAATCCCTGACACCTAATTTAGCATTTTATAATTGATCTTGAAATGTTAGTGGATTTGAAACAGTTTTAGTCATAAAAAACTAAATAAAAGAAAACAAACAAAAATGCCAGAGTTCTAAAAATGTTTGACTTATCAACATACAGGAAATAAAATTGTTTTTTTTTTATTATCATTTTGTAAGTAAAACAAAGTGTATCCATTCATTTAATTTATTTATAATGTTTAATACTTTTTTCCAATGAACTGGTGAATTAAAATTATAATGTACGACACCACATCAAATAATACAATAAAGGAATGTCCTTTCAGAGAAGCAAACATTAGCCAGGTTCAGTGGCTGCTCCTGAGCAAAACTATTAGAGGGGGCAGATAATAATTTTCTGAATCACTAACTACACAAATTTTACAAACTGTATTACATTTTCTGTGATAAAAATAGGATATATGTTGTGTAATATTGCATTTGTTGTTGTTGTTGTTTTGTTTCTTTGGTTGTTTGCTTATTTTTGTGCACGAACCCATCACCCTTTTTCTTTCCCCCATGAGTTGATGTTGTGTCTCGTGAAAACCAGTCCCATCTAATAACACAGAGAAACGGTTGCCTCACACACCGCCATCCACCCCCATCACAAATGAGGATAGCTTGGCCACTTCAGTGCATGACAAAATTTATTAAAACAATGTGCAACTGTCTGACACATGCCAAACACTTGCACTCAAAATTGTTTGGATCTGTAATTTTTACTATTATCTTTTTTTTTTTTACTTTTATGAAAATATATAAAAGTGAAGAAATCATATTGGAATATATCACTGATCCAAATAAATGTTCCAACCTGGGGTCAAATCCACAATCATCAAATATCAAGACCAATAATTTAACTGTTGACCTATCACAACCTCACACGTGCACACGTGTGCACTCACCACAGAACTGGTTAAATAATCACCATGTTGGCAAAAATGTCCTGCTTTGTGTCTATCCTCCTCAGTTTTCTGTTCTGGTCCCCTCTGTCTGCACCGAACGGATTCAAACAGAATATCTTCATGACACAGAAGGTTTTGCTGCAGCCGTTCCTGCATTCAAGCTTAAGGTCAAGTGTTAGTGGTTGTATTAATGCATAAAAACCAGCCAGATGTGTCCACAGGGCAGAAAATCTGACGCGCTAAATGAGACTTTATTGGACTTGGCTGTTTGGATCACTGGACATGTTCTGATCTGCTTGAAGAACACAGGTCGCTGAACAGTAAATAAGTAACCAACTGGGAATAAATCACTAAAATAACTTTAAACTGTTAAAATAGTTTTTTTTTGTAAACATAACAGAATATTACACAACAAGCTCAGAAAAGAAGTCATTTTCATAATTTATTTGGAGGACACTACTTTGTGGGATTAATTTTTTTAGGTGTGGCTGTGCTCCACCTGCCCAAATGGACCGGCTGCCACTGACCAGAGTCATCAGGGCTAAAGCAGTAAACTTTTTAATTCACTGATTACATCACATATTGTACAGCCCATCACATTATAAAAAATAAAAGAAATAATTAACTTGCTAAACAAAATAGGGTTTAATATAGAATTCGAATATTTTTGGTAAATTAACTAAAACTTCTGCATCTAAATACTTAGTAAATCTACAAATGCATCCATGCTTTTATATTGTGAATTCTTAATGTTTCTTCTTGTGAACGTAAATTCAGCAAACACACACCTGTGAGAATTAGGATCAGGGAAGGAAATCTATTGTACGTGTAAAACTTATTTTTATTAAGTAAGAACAAAAAGCATAAATATGTTTGTTTGGTTCTTCACTTTTTGTGTCTTTGAAAAAAAATGGGGGGGGGGGGTGTTAAGGTTAGGTGGGTGGGGGATATCGTCTGCCTCCATCCCACCTTATGTAAACAGACTCCTCTGTAACACCAACTCTATCCTCCATCACTGCACCTATGTACCTCCACTTTGGTCCACACTGACAAATCATTTTCCAACATCCATTCAATGTGCAGTACGTCTAGCATCTCTTCTCTGCACCTGTCCAACCCATGTCAGCCTTGCCTCCAACGTTGTCACCAAAAGTGCAACCAAAGCTCTCTGATCTATGCATTTCTAACCTTGTCTACTTTGGTCACACATAATGAGAATCTTCAAAGATTATTGTCCTCTGCCATGTCTTTGTTTTAGTGTTGATGTCTCCAAAATCCTTACATTTTTTTCTGGTTGACCCTGAAAAACAGAGAAGGATATTATAAGGTCAACATATTTATGTTGAGTTAGTGTTACTGGATAAAAACATGTGGTGAGAGGTGTAGATGGTATTGTCTTCGGGGATAAAATATACCGCGATCCAGGATTCCTGATGACTTTGTTTCTTTCTGCCACCACTGTGGGCTCCGAAGCAGATGCTTATTTGTTTTAGTCAGGCACCTCTGTTGGGAAGGTCAAGGAGAGTGAATGAACTGTGCTATGCACAAAGTCTGTACTTAGTCTTATTTTTTTATTTGCACTGTAGAGACCAATTACTGCCACAGAACACCGCATGCCACGTTTCCTCTGATTCATTTGGCCACTTATTGGATATGCTTGTCCTTAGATGTGTCAGACTGTTAAAGTGACAGGGACTCTATCCTAACATGAGTTTTAATTAGGTATTTAATTGAGAAACACTTGTTTCGTTCACTAACAAATGCTGGACAAAAGTGTCAGTGCTCCGAAGTAATCTGATAAAAGAATACTGTAAATGAGAGGAGTCAGAACAACTCAAAAACAAGCTGCAGTGGGACACTAACATGACAGAGGAATCCACTGTTCTCCTGCCCTTGACAGAAGGTACATGTGAAAAATGACTGATGGGATAACATCACATGCAGTAATTAAAAGCGATCACCCATTATCAACATTTGTCAGCGACATAATAAAACATTGTCACTGAGTCTCAGCCCACTTTGTATGACTGACACAAACAAAAGTGACATTATCACAAAATATAAATGAGATTATAAGTCTGACAAATAAACCAACTATTGCTTTTATTTTGGCTCATCAGTGCAACTTTGGATAAAATGCATATTCCATTGAAAGTTTGGAGAAAAAACGATTATGTTTAAAAAAAAGATAACTGAGAAAGCCCTGCACCCATTATCTGCATTATATGGTTCTCCATCACAGAGCGTACATTGGGAATTGGAAATTCCCTTCATCCATCTATCTCTCTGTCCATCTGTCAGTCTGTCTGTTCATGGATACATGTTGGGAGCAAGATTACTTAAAAAATAACTGACTTCCATTTTAGTGTGTGGCTGCATCTAGACATAGGAAAGACCTGTCGAAAATTGGGTTGCCACGTCAAAATACAAGATGGCTCCCGCCACATATGTATGTAAACTTTGTGAGTTAAATAACATGAAAAAATAAGCAACATGCCAGCTTCCACTTTCATGTGCAACTGCATTTAGGTGTAAATTGTGTACACAAGGTCCTAGTTTGTTAGATGTAACTGGGACCCTGTGTACACATTTTTGTTCCACCACATGTACTGCATGTGGTGCATATGACAAATAAACTCTGACTTTAAAGAATGTCCCTATCAAAAATTGTATTGGGTGTCAAAATCCAAGAATGTCATCACCATATATTGTACTTGTCAGGATTTACTCAGAAGACAGGCTTGAACCCAATGGTGCAGACAAGAATTCTCTCAGGGAGCCAGGAGTACAAAAATATATATTTAATGATGATAAATCAAAATGCTGAACAGGGCAGCACACTTACTCAAGAGACTGGAACACAGGAGACATCAGGGAAGACCCAACGATGACACGACAATGAACAACACACAGGAGCTGACTTATATATACACACACAGTAATTAAGACAAATCATAAACACCTGGACACAGACAGGGAAACCAGAAGGTGTAGGGACTGAACAACAGAGGGAGCCAAACACCTGGACACAAACAGGGAAACCAGAAGGTGTAGGGATGGGGACCGACCACCAGAGGGAGCCATCCTCACAGTAGGTCAGTTGTCAGTAGGTAGGTTGGTTTGTTGGTAGGTCAGTTGATCAGTCTGTCATTAGGTATGTAGAAAGCTAGCTAGCTAGATAGGTGCGTATGTAGCTAGGCAGATAGGTAAGTAGTTAGGAAGGTAGGTAGGTCCGTCCGTTGGTAGGTACATAGATAGGTACTTAGGTAGGTAGCTAGATATCTTGGTAGGTACATTGGTTGGTTTGGTAGTTAGGTAGGTCAGTCAGTTTAGTAGGTAGGTCAGTTGGTAGGTAGGTGGGCAGGTAGATCAGTTTGGCAGGTAGGTTGGTCAGTTGGTAGGTACGTAGCGTAGGTAGGTAGCTAGATATCTAGGTAGGTAGGTAGGTAAGTTGATTGGTTTGGTAGGTCAAGAGGTAGGTAGGTAGGTTGGTTTGGTAGGTCGGTCTGTCAGTAGGTAGGTAGGTTGGTCGGTTTGGTATGTAGGTGATTTGGTAGGTAGGTTGATTGGTTGGTAGGCAGGTAGGTTGTTAGTTTGGTAGGTAGGTCATTTGGTAGGTACCGTAGGTTGGTTAGTTGGTAGATAGGTAGGTAGGTTGGTTTGGACTTTAATTCATTTAGGTAAATGTAATATCTTGCTAGTTGCATAGTTTACTTTTTCAACCTAATGGCTTTCTGAAAACAAACTGCTCACAGTGTTTACATGCTGGTATTGACCAATATTTAATATTTAAAATCTAAATGATAGGAAATTGACTAAAATGCAACACTTAAATTTAGCCAATAGTAAGCCTAACTCTGTTTTATAAATTAATTTTAATACTTTATGAAGTGTTTACAAATCAATGAATAATCTATTTAAAATACTTAATTACATATTTTATAAAGGGGGCTTTATTATATGAACTGCTATACTGAAATATATTTAGATTATATTGTGTTCTCTTACATTCATTCCCATTGTCCTAATTAGTCTTTATTAAAGGTTTTCAGTCAAGACTGAATTGTATTGCAAAAAACAACAACAACAACAAAACAGCAAATGAAAAATAACTATTGCAGTGTATTGTAGAATTTTTACAAAAGATTGGTAAATAATGCAGTTTATACCAAAACTGTATCTAATCCTGGCACCAAAAATTTGTTTAATATGGGTCATAATAGAGGTATAATCATTTATGCTAATGTTTTACAGCAAATGTGAAAAAAGGCTCTACTACAGATATTTAATCTGTTGATTCATCTGTTTATTTTTTATTATTTATAAAGCTTGTGCAAACGTTATTTTGTTCATCCTTTTCTAGGGCTCCAAAGAAAACCTGTTAATGGAGCGTTCTTTCTGTTTCTGTCTCTGGCCGTGATGCTGCTCCAACACATGTGGGGGGAATAAAATTGCCCTCTCCACCACAAACTTAAAAAAGAACATTTGCAACTTATTGATGAAAAGTTTAAAGGACCTAAAGTTTTCTCTGGATGTAGTGTCTCCTCTATGCCTTGGTCTACTGGACTGATTCATTTCCAGTTGTCTGTAAAAACTCCTGTACTGTATCAGTATTACTCCTCTTCTCCTAAGTGGAAATGCTGCTCATCCTATTCTTGTCACATCAAGTTGAAAATCATATTTCTCATCTTGTTCACACTTAAGATAATAGAATTTTTCAAAACCTCATTATCTGTTGGTGCTTGGATTTGTTCTGACCTTGTTTATGTGCCAATAAATTGTCTGCCTTTGTGTTTGACAGGAGACTATGTTTTATTAGTAATAAAACTATTGACTTTGGCCAATTAGTGTCTCTGGTCAGAGGCAATTTGTGAAAATGCTTGTAAGACTAGCTGAACATCATTATGTATTTGCCAGCTGAACTGTCAGTTCCTTTTGAACAAGAATAAAACTAGTAATTTAGTTTCAAAAATTGGGTGTTTGTGGTTTTAGCACCAGAAGCTGAGGTAAATAATAATTTTTGATTTCATGTCTATTTTTTTCTTTCTTAACTCTGCAAAGTAATTTTCTGCTGTTGGGTACATAACAACAGTGTTGAGGTGAGCTGCTGTATATTTTTGTTCCAGACTTGAAAGCTGCAGAAATCTATAATTTCAAATGGAATTGGCTACATAAAGCAAAGTTGTATTTTCAAGGAATATTGCCCTACCAGCTTCTTCAAAGGAGACCAAAGAAAAGAAAATAAGATGGCACCTGATTGCTACGACTTGGAAGCACAAAGCAAAAATGTGTTTTTAGTTCTTGAGATATTCAAAAACCTGTGTGAATTTCATCTGTTATTATTAGGGATGCACCGATCCACTTTTTTTTTAAACTTCTGATCTGATCCAGATACTTAAATCTGGATATGGGCCGATACCTTATCCAGTTCCGATATCATCATCATCATTGATTTTATATGAGGCTGTAATAATCTCCTCTCAAGTACAATTTGTACACATATATGCATGCATGTCCAAAAAGGCAACTTGAGGTAAGTTTTATCAATGTTGGATAAGTTTCAAAGTTATGATTAAATTCTAACACAAAACGTGTTTTTTTTATTCCTAGCTTTAAAGTGGATATTAAAGTGATTAATTTAAGTGATTGTTTGTTTAAAGTTATTTTAT
>JARVJN010001723.1:35924791-35936000 GCA_031763805.1 Argolebias nigripinnis
GAGGTCAGCCTCACGAACTCTGAGCGTTTGAAACCAAGCGATCGATGGAGCCGTGCGGCTGCTTTTACAAAGACAAGTCCTCGAAACCGCAGCTCGTTTTAATGAGCTGAGCACGTTATTTTACTGCCTTACATCGTACACACCACGATTTGTCCAAAAGCCACGTTCATGGTTTTAATTCCAGCCCGACGTTCACGTTTTCAGACATTTTTGGAGCATTTGTCCTTATCGGGGCTTGTCGACCTGGACTGGACGTTTGGTGCTGGAGACTCGGGGACACCCGCGATGAATCTGGGACTCTTTTCTTCTAACGTGTTCAAAACTCTTATCTTCATTCTGTACAGCACTTTGGTCCTGTTTGGTTGTTTAAAGTGTTTAATCTGGATTCAAATGGATTATCTGGAGTTAAACGGTGATATAAAAGTAAAACTTTGAGTGATAGAAGTAAAGAAGTCTTTCAGGACAGACGGTCTGAGCGGTTGGATCAAACATCACGTCCTCCAAACGTCAGACAGTTTGGGTCAAACCAAATGAAAACAAACGTAGAAACGTTCAAATGTAAAGGCTTACCGGTGCGAGCGAGTCCCGGTCCTTCAGCCTTGACCTTCGACGCATCGTGGGACGGATCCACTTTTACAATGAAGGGACTGTGTTGAACTTCCTGCGTGACCAGAACAAAACAAATTAAAAACTCCGAACACATCGTCTACATTTCACATGAACGCGTCTTTGTTTTGATTTCAGCACCTTGTCGGTGAACAGGACTTTAACGGTGAGTTTTCCAGCAGCCGGGGGGACGTATTTGACCGTGAACGTGTCGTTGGCGTTGGGGATGATGTCAAAGTCCACGTCGGCCTCTTGGTCGCTCACGGTGGTGGAGTCCCACTTGATCCCCACACTGATGTCACCTAGAGGCACAGGTACGCACGGGTTCACGTCTCACCTTCAGCTCTCTCAGACTCGGTCCAGGTGAGGGTTAAACAGTTTCTGCCTCGGTTTGTCTGCAGCTTTATTACCGTAAACCGAGAGGAACTCGGAGAAGAGGGAGCCGAGGCAGGTCGACACAGGAAGGGCTCACCTGAAGGAGAACCCAGGTCAACTTCCTCTTCCTGTCCAGGTGAGTTCACACCAACAAAAATAAAGAGTTGCTGAAACATCAGCCGATTAAAGATTTGGCTGCTTCGTCGAGGCGGCGGAGGAAACAGTCTTCAAAGTTCATCCCCTCGTTAAGAAACAATTATTTTATTTAAATAAAGAGCTGAAGTAAAGCCACGTTTAATAAATTTAAATGTTTTGAACTCAGGTTAACCCGCAGAAGAAACCTCCAAAAATATCTTCCAGTAAAGTTTTGAGGAGCTTCGGTTCATAAACATGGAAGGAGAAGGTTTTAGAAAAAGAAGGAAAGATGAAGTTCTCTCCGAGGAGAAACGACTCAAAGGATCTCAGGTCCGAGCCGGATCCTCTGGGCCCTCTAAAGGTTCAGCACCAAGACCCGCCGAACAGCTGACAGAACCACACGAACGCAGAACAGTTCTGGGAAACAGTCGAGCTCTGCCCCCGATCGGACCGGCACACGGGGAGAATCTAGGTTCTGACCCGAAGAACCAGGAACTTTGTGCTGGAGGACATGGACTCCGTGTGCTCCGGACCGAAGGGATAAAGGAGCAGCCGGCAGTTTTTCTGTTTCGCTCCCAGTCCAAAGGCTGAGGAAGAGGAGGGAACGGGTTCTGGACGGGCCTCCATGAAGAACTTGTGCAGAATTTTTACAAATGTGTACCGTAGTCCCTCAGGGGGTTACGATCCAGACACCCCCCACCCCGATAGGTGAAATTCCACGAAGTAGGGAACTTGTATTTATTTTAGTATTTATATATTTTAAAGCTTTATAAACTTTAAAAACTCTTCCCACACTCTTGCAATGTTCTAAACGCTCTCAGAGAGCTCAGTGAGAGCAGAGACTGACGCTGCGGTACTGAGCCACTCGGTCTGGTCCTCAGGAGCACCGGGACATTTCCCGACATGGCCCGCTTGGCGATCGCCTAGGACCAAAGTCTCAGTTTGGTTCGAGCCGCTCTCATTATTTTAAATAAACAATCCATGTTATTTATACTCTGGTATAATGTGTGTGTGTGCGTGTGTGTTACCGTCTCCGGCTCCCGAACAGTCCACGGTGAAGTGTGTGGGCTCGTTGGCCTTCAGCCCGCTCCTCTCCACTCCGGGACCGAACACCTTCACCATGTCGGGGTGACTTCCTTTACCCACATTTACCTACAAACACAAACAGGAAGTGACATCACGGATATTTGAAAAACATTTTAGGAGACTCAGAACGACTCTCACGAGACGTTTAGAAAAACAGCGAGTCAATTCTTCGTTGTTTAAATGTTTTAAAACAGATCGGAGGACTCACTGAAAACATGTTTCACTTTTTTATTTATTTAAACTCTGAATCATTTTTATATCATATCATTAGAGTTTGCTAAAGAACAAAAAGACAAATGTATTATTTTTTTTAATGTTTACATCCAGACACTGAACACGTGGACGGGTCAGGACAGCTGCTGAAACAAACATTATGTTCCTCATCACAGTTTCATTTTATATATTTACCGTTTTAACGGCTCCGCAGGTTAAATGTGAGCTGAACACTCGTTTTGTACAAGTGCGTTATAAATGTTGTTTGTTTTGGCAAAAGCACATCTGTAAAAGAAAACAAACTAAATTTATTAGACCAAAATCTCTAAATGTCAGCAGGAGCTTGTGAACCCGACTAATTGCTGGTTGGCCACAAATAAACGGTGCAACAAACAATTTATTAACTTGTTAGCTTTTGTTATATACATTTAAAAAATCATTTTTAATTTCATTTTAAATAAAGGAGACTTCACATTCAGTGTTTTAGAACCCGCTGATCTGAACACTGGACCAGACCCTGGTTTTGAGTTCTCCTCAGGTTCGTTCCAACTTTGACCACATCTACAATTTACACTTAAAGACTAAAACTGGTGACAAAAGATGAAATATCAAGTCATGATCATTAAAGTATTTAATAACTGAAATGGTAAATTAATCAATTAACTCAGAAGATTATTCGTTAACGTTTGGTGTAATGTAGACGCTCGTAACTCGTTTAAAACACTTTCAGAAACATTGCTGCTGGTTTTTATCGTCTGTCGTTTAACACTTTTACCTGAACAAATTATGGAACCTACAGTTTCAAGATAGAAGAGAAAAACAATTAAATTAGGACGTGTTCAAAATTTAATCCAGTCATTTCAAGATGCAGATATTTTGGATCCTCTACACGAGGAAAATTCAGATAAAATTTTTGAAAGGCCATTCAAACTGTACTTTCATATTGAAAACATAATTTCCTATCTATTTAAAATATTTTAAATCATTATTATTTAAAATAGAATGAAGTTTTAAACAAAAGAGTCAAACAACATGATCAATCTTTTCATGAAATGTCAACATTTATTTAGAAAACACTTTAAACTTACACCTCAGCGGCCGATTAAAGTGAATAAAAAATGATTTCAATACAATTCTTGATTAAAGTGAATATAAAACGATTTCAATACAATTCTTGATTAAAGTGAATATAAAATGATTTCAGCACAATTCATAAAGTGAATATAAAATGATTTCAGCACAATTCATGAAGTGAATATAAAATGATTTCAGCACAATTCATGAAGTGAATATAAAACGATTTTAATACAATTCTTGATTAAAGTGAATATAACATGATTTCAGTACAATTCTTGATTAAAGTGAATATAACATGATTTCAGTACAATTCTTGATTAAAGTGAGCATCAGTCAGTCACAGAGATACAACAAGATCAAAATTAAACACAGAAATCAACAAAACGTTCAACTCGTGTTTGAAGCTCCTTACTGAGATTTTGAGAAATCAGAGCAGAGAAAACCAACAAGGTCAGAAGTTTCAGTTCATCAGCTGTTTCCAGGCAGTTTTTACTTTTTTAACTTTTTAACGTGAGTTTTAGTGAAGCAGAAACGAGGCCAACGTCTCATTTACCAGCTCTTAGTTCAGTGTAATTTAAAGAACGATCTTTCTGCTCCAGCTCTTTTAAAGCTCAGTTCTGCAGGTCGGGGCTGGTAAAGCTGCCGCCGCCCGGTGCCTGCTCAGAGCCAAACTCTCTCTGAAACCACTAAGAATAATTTTCTCTGGGCACAAACTGGTCCCAGCTCCTGAAATGACCCGCGGACCTTCAACAGGAACACGAGCTGTTTCAATACAAAGGGTTCTGTAAAAAAAAAAAAACGTGCCTGAACACATCTTTCAACACGAGGAACAATAAAGTCTATGCCAATTAGTTCACACTGGAGGAAATTCCTGAACAGCCTGAAACTGATCCGAGGTCTGTTAGTGGCTCCTTAAAGACTCATTTACCCGCAGGTGAAACTGAACCGAGGCCAGCTGATAAACTGATTCAAAAACCAACAAAGAACAAAAAAGTTAAATGATGATTAAAAACACAAACTTAGAGTTTCAGTGCAGAGGAGAGTAATTGGTAAATGTAGAAATAAAACCTTTTCACTCAGAAGTTGATTTGTTTTTTTCCTCTGCAAGTCAAATTATGTAAAAAGTATTTATTTTTAATCAGATCATGATAAGTGCTAAACATAAATGTGACAAGTTAAAAAAGTTCTCAGTTATAATTTAATGTCTGCTGATTAAATTAAGACAAACGTGCCTCGTTAAAACATCTGTGGAGTGAAAAGGTTTTGATTTTTATGCACAAATAAAAACATGCTGAGCTTCACTCATCTGAACGGTTTTCATCTGCAAAGATAAAAAATAAAAATAATAAAAACTGAATAAATAAATTTCAGTTTGATTTACCTATTCAGTAGCAATACATGATACAGCTCAGAATGTACTTGGAGTGCCTGCTCCTATGTACCAGGTAAGTACTGGCTAAACCGCTGTAAGTACACAGAATGTATGGAGTAAGTACAGGTGATGTCCTGGGTAAGTAACTGTACACATCAGATACGTACAGGGTACAAGCAGGTTGAGTACAGAATAAGTACAGGGTACATATTGGTAAATACAATGTACCTATTGGGTAATCACTGCGTACATTTCAGGTAAGTACCAGGTACTGGTACAGGGCCATGTCATGTATTGCTACTAGTAAATTTTAATGCTGCAAGCAATGTACACATTTCAAACTAAAACGTGGACTTTTATTGTGCAATACGTTTCAGGTGAGGTAAGTACAGATTTCGGTGAATAAAAGCACAAAACTAAAATAATTTGTTGCATACCGTAATTGCTGGACTACGAGCCGCTACCGTTTTCTGTTTTCACACACTTTGAACACCGCAGCTTATACAACGCTGCGGTTAGTTTATGGATTTCTTTTTTTGATGGGCTAACAAGCTTTATGCTGCCAAAACATTTAGCTTCGTCACACCCAGTTGCTCACAGAGCTGACCCATATACACCTCTCTTGTGGGTGGGGGGTTGTCCTCGTGACTCAATAAGACTACCTGTATAAATAAGGGTTAAAAAAGAAAAATCTGACAGATGAAATTACTGAATAGTTCACAGTGAATCAATTACACTGGGGGAATGGGGAGGGTGTAATCCCTGCTCCTCATGGGGAGGGGGGGGGGGAGGGGGACTCCCCTGCATGCACAGAGCAATGTTTGCTTAGACTGCCAGTGGATCCTGACAAAGGAGCAGGAGGAAGATGAAAATAGTGACCACTGACTTCCTGGTAGGATACTTTTTTTTTTTTTTTACCAGCTGTGTTACTAGGATTGTTCAGAATAAAACATTTACTGTACGTATTTGTGTATGCTACCGGTACATATTAAATCAAAAGTTTAAGAAATATTTCAGTGTAAATAACAAGTTACAACGTGGACACCCACAGCTTATAGACAAGTGCAGCCTATATATGTACAAAATTATTATATTATTTTTAATTTAGTGGGTGCGGCTTATATTCAGGGTGCGCTCAATAGTCCAGAAATTATGGTAATTCAGAGAGAGTTGCTGTAGTTTCTGATAAGATTCAGTGTTAGGATGAGGTGAGTGAAGCTGAAAATACAAGAAGTTTAACACAAATAAAATCAAGTTCAGTGCGTGAACAATGAATACAGAGCAGAAGACGACCGGTCAGTGAATATGAAGTCGTTTTAACATAAAAAAGACAAGACGTTGAAAACAAAGACAAATCAAACAGTGGTTACAGTGCACACAGTACAGAGGTGTTAATTAGTACAAATCAAAATAAATAGATAAAACAAATAAAATGGTTTACGATGCACATGCTGCATGTTAGTTAAAGTGGTTCTAGTTAAACAAAACAAAAAAAAAATACTAAATTGACGTTTGAAATGTTTTTTAGTTCATAAAAGACATTTTCTCCTTTATTGATACTACTGGACATAATGTGCTGCTTTTCTCAGAAGAACTGGATTCATCAACAGAACTTTTCTGATGTTCTGCAGAAACTTTTGAACGTTTATTAGAACCACAGAAGAAAAAAAAACAAGGAAAACAACAAAACAACAACAACAAAACAAGCTGCAACTACGACCCCGGAGTCGGGCCGGAGTCAGACAGGAGTCAAGACAGGAGTTGGGCCAGAGTCAAGACAAGAGTCGAGACAGGAGTCGAGACAGGAGTCGAGACAGGAGTCGAGAGAGGAGTCAAGACAGGAGTCGAGACAGGAGTCGAGACAGGAGTTGAGACAGGAGTTGAGACAGGAGTCAAGACACTTGTCAAGACACTTGTCAAGACACTTGTCAAGACACTTGTCAAGACACTTGTCAAGACACTTGTCAAGACAGGAATCAAGACAGGAATCAAGACAGGAGTCAAGACAGGAGTCAAGACAGGAGTCAGGCCAAAGTCAAGACTTGAGTCCAAGACAGGAGTCAAGGCAGGAGTCAAGGCAGGAGTCAAGACAGGAGTCAAGGCAGGAGTCAAGGCAGGAGTCAAGGCAGGAGTCAAGGCAGGAGTCAAGGCAGGAGTCAAGACAGGAGTCAAGACAGGAGTCAAGACAGGAGTCAAGGCAGGAGTCAAGGCAGGAGTCAAGGCAAGAGTCAAGGCAAGAGTCAAGGCAGGAGTCAAGGCAGGAGTTAAGGCAGGAGTTAAGGCAGGAGTTAAGGCAGGAGTTAAGGCAGGAGTCGGGCCGAAGTCAAGACAGGAGTCGGGCCGAAGTCAAGACAAGAGTCGGGCCGAAGTCAAGACAGGGGTCAAGACAGGAGTCGGGCCGGAGTCAAGACAGGAGTCAAGACAGGAGTCAAGACAAGAGTCCAGACAAGAGTCAAGACAGGAGTCAAGACAGGAGTCAAGACAGGAGTCAAGACAGGAGTCAAGACAGGAGTCAAGACAGGAGTCTAGACAAGAGTCTAGACAAGAGTCTAGATAAGAGTCAAGACAGGAGTCTAGACAGGAGTCAAGACAGGAGTCTAGACAGGAGTCAAGACAGGAGTCAAGACAGGAGTCAAGACAGGAGTCAAGACAGGAGTCAAGACAGGAGTCGGGCTGAAGTGAAGACAGGAGTCAGGGCCATAGTCAAGACAAGAGTCATGACAGGATTCAAGACAGGAGTCAAGACAGAAGTCAAGACAGAATCGGACAGGAGTCAAGACAAGAGTCAAGACAAGAGTCAAGACAGGAGTCAGGCCGGAGTCAAGACAGGAGTCAAGACAGGAGTCAAGACAGGAGTCGGGCAGGAGTCAAGACAGGAGTCAAGTAGGTGTTGGACAGGAGTCGGGCAGAAGTCAAGACAGGAGTCAAGACAAGAGTCAAGACAAGAGTCAAGACAGGAGTCAAGACAGGAGTCAAGACAGGAGTCAGGCCGGAGTCAAGACAGGAGTCAAGACAGGAGTCAAGACAGGAGTCAGGCCGGAGTCAAGACAGGAGTCAGGCAGGAGTCAGGCCGTAGTATTTTATTGAGTCTTGGCTTCAAACTGCAGGAACTTGTTAATCAATTTGTCATGTTTAAAGGGTTGGCTTACGTAAGTATAAAGATGGTAAACATCTGAAGTTGAAGTGAATCTGACCGCAGCAGCTCGTCTGATCGTTTCTCTTTGATTAGCAGCGATGCGGTGCAGGTGCTAATAGCTGAACCTCTCCTCGGTGTACGTGATAATGATCAGCGGTTTCTTTTTTTTGGGCCCAGATGAAGATATCTTTAAACAGTCCTGTTGAACGAACCGCTCCGACCCAACCACGCTGATTGTTTCCGCTCTGAATAAACGCTCTGATGAGACGACGCTGGTGCTTTCAGTCTCGACCAGGTTCTTAAATGTGAGCAACGTTATAGCCCTTCCTGCGTTAACGGGGCGCTGTGATTGGCTGCTTACCCTGAAGGGACTGTTGGGGATGCTGACTCCCCCCCAGGTGATGGAGACGGTGTGTTTGAGTGAGGAGGCGGGCGTGTAGGAGCACTGGTAGAGCCCGTCGCCTTTACTTCGGACTTTCACCTCCACAGGGACCCCCTCTGCCTCCTGATAGACAAACACAAAAGAGGTCAAAGACACGAAGCTGAAGGACTCAGACGTGTTTAAACAGATAAATATTTTTTAACCACTTAAATGTTCGTAAAGACGTATTGCATCAAATTATTAGTTGTATATGTTTGTTTTCTCCAGTTTACATGCAACATTTTGCTCCTTTTGTCACTTTCAGCTAGTCTTTCAGTTAGCCTTTAGCAAATTTTAGCTTTAAGCTAGTGTTCTGCGTTTGGCAGCACATTTCAGCAGTCATTCAGCGCTCATGCAGCATTTTTACAGAAAATTAATTTTCTCTATTTTCTTATGATTTCTGCTTTTATTTTTCAGTCATTCAACATGAAAAGACTTTCTATGGGCGAGTGTTGCAAGTTAGCATTTCGCTAACACAATTTTCAATGCATTTGATGGTCATTTTTTATATTTAACTTATCAACTTAAATCATGAACTTTATCCAAAAATAATACTTAAAACTCAAATGCATTGAGAATGACAAACTAGTCTTGAGCTTTTCAAGCAAAAACACAACTTGAAATAGTTGAAAATTATTTAATTATCATGTTTTTAAAAAAGGACAGCTGCACAAACTTTGGAAATTTATAAACTGTACCGTTAGAATATTTTTTTAAAGCACTTCTCTCCTTGTTTCTGCAAAATGCATTAAAATTTTAACTTGCATTGTGACTTTCAAATATATTATTTTAGCCTAATCAAATACTGCGCGAGCATGAAGGAAGATGTTTAAGCCTCCTAATTCAATTCAATGTAAAAAATAAATAGTCTTCAGAGGTCAGCTCTGTGTGAGCAGAACTGAGCGCGCTCAGAAGAACTTTTATCATTTTACACCTTTAACTGTAACAATCTAATGTTAAACTTATATAAAACACAACAAAATAATTATTTATCCAACCTTTAACTATCAAACTGACGGACGGCTCATAAAACTGAGATCTATGTTCAATATTCTGCTAACAGACTGATCGCCCGCAGCCTTACCTGACAAAACTTAAACAAAGATCTTGTACAATCTGACTGCGCTCAGAGTACGTGTTGGGAATCAGTCTCAGCTACTACCAAACTAAATTATACGAGTCAGTCTTTTTCGGCGGCTATCTTGAATGAGGTTAACCTCAAATGTTCTCAGAGAACTCCCAGCGATTACTTTGAGTTTCAACAGAACTCGTTTGTGCTAACAAACGGCCAGCTACACGATCTCCCGCCTTTCGTTGTGGCAGATAATTTAAAAAAGCAGTTGGCTGAAGATAGTTCAGTATTTTTATTTGTAAACTGCACTACAGATGACATCATTTGTTTCCTTGGCTCAACAGAAGATTCATGTGAACGGTGTTTGTGTAGACTGGAGCGTCTCACCTGTGCTGTGATTTTCAGAGGTCCTTTTCCGGCACCTTCAGCCTTCACGGTGAACTCAGTAGGTTGGTTGATCAGGCAGCCGTTCTTCTCGAGGCCTGGACCATAAGCCTGAACCTAAACCCACAAAAACAAAATGATCATCTTTCACTCTAAACCACTGAAAACTGGACTGTTGTCTCCCCGTCTTAAAGACCTTCTCTGGGTGGTTGGTGTCGTCATCGGGGACGATGTAGGCCATGAACGGGCTGCGTTCGATGTCCTCCTCGTCACAGGTCACATGGACGGCATATTCTCCAGGTTCTGTAGGCCAGTACCGAACGTCGCACGACCCGTCGTTTTGGTCTTCGCACTCGATTTTAGCCTGAGAAGGTCCCTCGATGGCAAAACCTGAAAAAATAAATAAACAGATAAGATTGGGATGAAAAATATACGGCGTCTTGAAAAATACTCTTAGAACTTGAACAGTTCCACATTTTGTCCAAACTGTAGCATCACAGACCGGTTTCATTCACGACAAAAGACTTGAGATGTTCAACACTGAAGCTCCAGAGTCTGGTTCACAGTTCAAAACAGGGCTCGTATCACATCTGTTTCCACGTGACCAATAACGTTTAGATTTATACGCTACCATGAATTACCATAAGTTAAATTAACAATTTGAATATTTGGTCTCGTTTCATTCGTTATATACACGTTTGTTGCTGCTACAGATGCAGCTCACCACCTGATGTCACAGGCATGCTCGGCCTTTGAGACTCTAAAGCGTCAAATTGTTTCGGTCCAATTGGGAACGCCTCTTAAAGCTTCCCGAGGCTCCAGTCACTCATCGCTACAAGGAAACTTTTCCACTGCTAGTGAGAAAATAAACAAGTATCAATAGGGCTTGAATTGTAAATCGATCCTTTTGTTCATAACTCAATTATTGGCAAGACTGAGAGTTACCGGATCCATGCAAACAAGTTGCTGGAACGCACCCTTTCAAAATAAGAGTTCCTGGATAATGTGCCAGCAGGATCCGGTTCAAATTAAGCCCTGGCATTAAAGTGAAGTTTGTTTTTTAATCAGTTCTTCTAGAGCAGGGGTGCTCACACTTTTTCAGCATGTGAGCTACTTTTGAAATGACCAAGTCAAAGTGATCTACCTACTATAAGGCCCCGTTTACACGAGAACAACCTGTGGAAACATTAGTGATTTTTCTATGTTTATTGGGAGTAATAAACAAAAAATAAGCTGGTTTACATGAAAAATGCTTTAGTTTTCATGTCAGTCGGGTTGCCAGATAAGAAATTATGAACTATAGTACAGTACTGTGGCTTTAAAATGATAGTA
>JARVJN010001723.1:37733113-37744833 GCA_031763805.1 Argolebias nigripinnis
ATAAAACTTTTATTTTAATTAGACAATTTACAAATCCAAAAAATGGCATAAAAAAAAATATCCTCAATAAAATAGACAAAATAAAATCAAAAATGCTAAATGAAAAAAGTGTTGTTTTTACAAATTAAATAACTACAATTTGTAAAAGTCTGATGTGTATGTTCATAAAATTAGACTTTATGGATTAGTTATAATATTTTTGAAGGCACGGTACCACAGTGGTTAACTCTGTTCCCTCACAGCAAGAAGGTCTCACGTTTGTCTCCTGAACTTTCTGGGTGGAGTTTGATTGCCCTTCCTGCTCATGCTAGTGTTTTCCAGGTACCGGTACATACATGCTAGGATTATTTGGTAACTAACTTGTTTTTAGGTATGAGTGAGAGTATGGATAGTTGTTTTAATAATCTGTCTCTATGCGGCACTATATGGGCTTACGGCCTATCCAGTGTACACCCCTTACCCACCTACCCCCCGCCGCCTCTTGACAGTGACCACTGGAGATACACACCAGCTTCTTGGAGCTGGTGTGTATTAAAAATAAAAAATAATAAAAATATATAAATACTATATTTTACTCAAACTGGAAAGATGGACGTTTTGTTTTTCTGGATGGCTGGAATAAATGTTTACAGTTTAGATTACCATTCAGTTATGTTGATGAAGAAATTTGTTAAATTCACTTCCTGTACTAGTTGCATTTAGATAATAGACATGTTAATGATGGTCCAAGATTAATCAGATAATACAGAATCTTACCATTGTTCCATTGCAGACCAAATCTTTTAGTATTTCCCCATCACTTTACTAAATCATTGTAGTAACACTGACTAGAAAAGTAGTCAGTAAATGACCTACAAAGTATATCAATTTTAGTTGACTAAATTAACATAACTTTTTTCTTCAAAAAACTTCTGCAGTGCTAACAGTCTATAACACTCTGAGTGATCACTTGCTTTATTAAACATATCAGCCAGAAGAACTAATTTCAAAGCAATATTCACAAGACCTTAAAACGATATAGTGATATTTTCTTTTTCTCCTACTAGTAAATGAGCTTTGTTTCAGGCAATAATACCTTCTTTCATTATTCACTCATTCAGTGCATCTTATGAAGGCTTAAAGTGGGCTTATCAAAAATTAGAGCTTTCAAACAGCTCTATTTAAAACATGGAGGCTGAAAGCAGATTTTAAATGTTAATCATTTTATATGCACTACCTGGGGCCAGTCTCAACCTATAAACTGAAGCTTAAAAAGGTGTGGGATTAGTCTGGCCTGGACATTGGTTCCGTTTTTTTTTATTTTATCCAAGCTGCAGAAAATCCAATTATTAGCAACAACCCAATTACTTTCCTCAGACTCAGTGGCTCAAATCCAAGGTTGGCTTTGCGGATTAGCAAGGTTTACTGATAGATTCCTAAAAAGGGAAACAACAATGTTGAATTTCCTGGCCGCCTGTGCTTTTCCGGGATTTAGAGTCAGAGGGTGACATGATTATTGAGAGGTGGAATAATGACAAAGTTAAAAAAAAAAGGATAGATTGAAGGCGGGGATAGTAGTGCAAATGGAGAGCAGTCTCTGGACAGTACATCACATCTAATAGAGGTCAAAAGTACAAGTAAGGCCCATCGATAGAGACTTATAAAGTCATATTGACTTCACAACCATTCCTAATGCTGAGTTACTTAACAAAAGCAGTGCAGCATTTATGTGTCTATCAGAGGCTTTGGACAAAGTGCATGGTTTGACTGTCACTGCAACACTACAGTCCCTTGGTCCAACAAGTTCTTTGACTTAGAACACCTGCAGGTCACTTTTTTGCAACTGTAGAATAGAAACGCTCTTAAATAATCATGTTTATCATAAAAATAAAAATAAACTTCTAAGTAAATTATTATCTTAAGTTTGCTGGACCTGGTTTATTACTTCATTGCTGGATTATTGTAACTCTTCTGATCGGAGTTAACAAGGCCTCGCTCTCACGGTTGCAGCTAGTACAAAATGCTGCTGCACGATTTTTGACTGGTACAGGCAGACGTGAGCACATCACTCCAGTTTTAATGTCCCTTCATTGGCTTCCTGTCCAGTTTAGAATCCATTTTAAAGTTTTATTGTTTGTTTTTAAGTCTTTGAATGGTTTTTGTCCCTCTTATTTGTCTGAACTGCTTCACCTTTACAAGCCATCACGTGCTCTTAGATCCTCTGATCAGATGCTTTTAGCAGTCCCAAGAACCTTTTATAAATCCAGAGGAGACAGAGCCTTTTCAGCTCTGGCTCCTAAATTGTGGAACGAGCTGCCATTGAAGGTCAGGCAGTTCCCATCAATCTCTGTTTTTAAAACTAGTTTAAAAACACATCTTTTTTCATTGGCTTTTAACCCAGAGTGAGTTCGCATTTCTGTTTTAATGTTGTATTCTTTTACATGTGATGTTCTGATTATTTATATGATTGTTTTTATTGTTTTATGCTTGTTTTGTCTTTGTACAGCACTTCGGACGGTATTTTAAAGTTCTTTAGAAATAAATATGGTATGGTATTTAGTAGCAGTGCTAGTAAAAGTTTAGAAGTTTACACACACTTTTCATATACATTAATTTAGAGTGTTTAATGATATTTTTGAAACATTTTCAAGGCTGTAATGGTTATAAAACATTTACCTTTAATGGTTTTTTAATTTTATTTAATTTTTTCTCGATTCCACACAGCTTCAAAGTTGCACATACATACATGGTTCAAATATTGTACATCCATCCATCTTTGCCCGCTTCTTTCTTTTAGGGTTGCAGGGGTCACTGGTGCCCATATCCAGCAGTCATGGTGCAACAGGCAGGGTACACCCTGGACTGGTCTCCAGTCCATCATAGGGACACATAGAGACAAACGAGAAAAACAACCATTCACTCTCTCACTCACACATAGGGACAATTTAGAGTTATCAATCAGTCTATGCATGTTTTTGGTATGTGGGAGGAAACCAGGGTACTCGAAGAAAACCCACACATGCACGAAGAGACCATGCAAACTCCACCTGGAAAGGTCCCGGGCCAAGATTTGAACTGGTGACCTGCTCACTGAGAGGCAACAACTCTACAACTGAGCCATCATACCACCCATTTCAAATATATACATACCTTAATAAATAGCTCAGAACGTTTTTGAATATCTGTTAAATCTACAAGGCCAACATCAGTGAACCTAACATTAGTGATCAGGACTGGCTGTAGCTGGTTGTTTCTTTATGCATTAAAATATTTTGTTTGACTGTATTCATTACATTGACTAAGCATGTTTATCACTAGTGGCTATGAAAGACATTAACTCAGTCCGTTAGCAAAAAAACCCTCATAAATCACTGAACAGACGTTAATGAAATTCTCGTAAACGTTTCAATAGATGTACATCCGCAGATCATTTACATTTGGGGTCAAGCTAATTGAAGATGGCCACCACAGCTAATCATCTTTGGGGTAGTGGTGGCACAGTGCTTAGAGACGGTGGGCCTGTGATCGGAAAATCGCCGGTTCAGGCCCTATTTCTTTTTTATACAAGAAACATGTGTTTGTTGTGTGTTTTTTTAATAAAATGAATAAATAAATGAAAAATTAAAATCTGTTCCTCCGTCTGCAGGCAGCGGGACCGCGCGTTCTCTGAAAACTCCAGCAGCCATTCCAGTAACAGCGTCTCCAGCATCAAGGCTGCTCCCGGGATGAAGTCCAACATCATCTACAACGTCACTCAGAGTCACGAGAAGGAGCCCGCCGGCTCGTCTCATCAGAGCCCAGAGAGGAGAGTTGTAGGAGCCGTACGAGCATCGGGACAAACCCCGGCAGTTCGAGGTTCTTCGAATGGAGGAGCCAACCACAACCCAGTCCCTGATCGCCCACCGCCCACCTACGGTCAGCCGACGGGCCTCGACTGGAGCAAGCCCAACCAGGTGGACATCAAGCGGGGGAACATTGGCAGCACGTCTAATAAGTTTCAGGAGATGGGGCTTTACGACCACAAACCAGGCATGTTCCAGAGCACCCAGAACTCAAACCTGAACCCTAAGATCCAGAAGACCTCCCCCGTCAATGACACCAAGCTTAACCCAAAGCTGAGAACGCCCTCGAACAACTCCGCCCAGTTCCTCAACAAACTCACGGACCTGTTCCATTCGCCGTCTCCCAAAGACAAAGAAACGTACAACTACCGGAGGTCCCCGTCCCCTCTCAGCTCCTCGCCGTGGGGAGGACCGGACCTCTGTCAGCCCGAACCAGAGAGCCGTCAGTGCCCGCCGCCTCCGACGTCTCCGCCGGGCTTCATGAACCGACAGGACCAGAAGAGAATGACGCTGGGCCACAGCAAACTGGACCTGGTGAACCAGTACAACAAGAAGCCGAAGCAGGTTTACAGCCGCTTCGAGCTCAAGAGCACAAACTAAGTGGACAGAACTGCGATCCAGGTGACCGCGTTACCTTCAGGTTCCGTTTTACGAGTCCGAGACGGGACTCTTTGGACAACCAGGACTCCCTGGAACCACCAGGACTTTTCGAACCACCAGGCGGTTTTTTGTGGAGTTGACTCAGTTAAAAGGCGGGACCTCCGAGCTCTTCCACGGTTCTGATGGGAACCGTTCTGACCCGAGGTTCTGAGTTCTACACTTGAAACTTTTCTGCCTTTCAGACAATCCACGAGTTCTGTGGTGGTGTTGTTTCTTCACGTTCCTCGTTTACACGGATTACTTTTACAAAACTCAAAATTAATCAACAACCGGGGAAATAAAACCAAACGCTGCTAAAAACAAAAACTATTTCAGTTTTTGTTTGTAACACTAAATGATTTTATCCCAAAAAGTCTTAGTTTAAATTTTGACTTTTGTTTGTGTAAATAAATACTAACTCCATAAACTGCAGTTTTTAGGCACAAACAAGAGAATTTTTTTAATATTTTGTATTTCTAATTAAATTTATACAAAATTTGCTATATCCTAAACCTTGAATATTAAACAAATAAGGGCTAAATGTTTTATTTTCTTTTTGAATAAACTTGAATAAAATGTAAATATTTGTTCTAACAGTGGATTAAAAAAATATCTGAGGCTCCTAAAGTCATTAAATGGAGTCTCAGAGACCAAAACTCTTACTTTGAAATTAATTCAGATATTTTAATTGTTAATTAATTATTTTAATAATTAATTTTAAAAGTTTGGGTGAATCTTCTCGCAGTGAATTAAACGTGTTAACATTGCTGCAGCAGACATTTTTTATTAAATTCAACAAACTTTATTTGTCCCTGCAGGACATGATCAGATAACTGCTGATGGAAATACTGAATAAATGATCAATGGATGAATCAATTTAACCTTTACGCTAACTAAGATGCTTTAACATGGTTGAACCGGTTGTTTTGTCTCTGACATTTAAACTAAATCGCCACAGAAGGTGTAAATTTATTTGACCAAACACCTAAACGTTAGAGATTTCCAGTTTAAATGTGAATTATTTCAGTTTTCACTGAAAAACGGTGACCAGAGTCTGTTAGAAAGTTCACTAAATGTTCTGAAAATGTTTTTTTTTGGGAGGTTTTTGTTTTTCTCTGCCACGTTTACGTAGTCTCCTCTCAGTTGGAAGCTTCTCTGCAGGTTGACAGTTTAATGGAAACTGACTCGGGACGAAGTGAGACGAGTGTAGACTAAAAACACGACTGCAGATTTGTTCTGGTTTTAACCTCGTCCTCATGAGAACGTTTTACTTTAATAATTTGTTTTCAAAGATGTGCTCATACACACGAGACAGTTTCTCTAAATAATGATACGTTTATTAACACGTTTTATTAAAAAGCACCTCGAGGTAAAAACAAAACGACCCAAAACGTTGCAGTAACTCCACCAGGCCTGCGTGTGGCGCCGGAACTTTTCCACGGGAACGCAACAAAAACAGGAAGTGAGACACGTATGGGTTAAAGGTGGGGCGATGACATCATCAGACTTAAAATTTGTTTTTGTTTACCCAACAATAAAAAGGTGGCATTTCAAGATTCTTTTTTTATTTCTGGAACCAGAATATATATTTTTTTTAAATTCAGGGCTCCTAAAACAGATTCTGTGTTGATGTGAGGCTGAAACCGTTTTTAAAAAGCACTGTTTTCACAAAACCTCCATGTGGACGGCATCTAAAAAATTACTTTATTAAATCGTTCACTTTGTATGGATGAGGTGCTCAAACCCTTTTAAAAATCTACTTGGACGGGGGCGCTAACATTTTATTTAAATGCTATAAATGTAGAACAGTCAAACTAAAGGTTTTATTTGTATTTATGTTTTGGTGTTTAGGAGTGTCTAACCCCACCACCACCACCACCCCTCACCTCCGTTCTCGTGCCTTAAAACCTTCAGCCACGTTTAGACCTGGGTGTCTGAGGACCTGAACCAGAACAAACCCATTATTTAATTAATTTGATTTTCCTGTGAACAGTAAAATCAGGAGTAATTTTCTTCTGCTGTATTTTATTCCATTTCTTAAAAACACTGAGAGCAGAGCGTTGTTTCTGTTTACATGAATCTGTCATTTCTGGGTCGTTTTTATTTAATTCTTCCAGATTTGTTTTGCTCAGATATATATTTGTATATATTTGTTGAGTAGACAGTAAATATTTGTTGGACTTTTTTTATTTTGTACGGATCATGCCGTCTTTAAGCAATAAAAAGGATGTTCTTTACCGTGGTTTTGTTTACAGCGCTCATCTGTGGGCGTGGCAGGGTTTGTAATAAGCGACACGGTGCGCAGGCGGCACGTTCTGACTGGTGGATGTTTAATGTGTTCATAAGACCTGAAATCATTGTTGGGAATTGAGTTTTATTGTTCAAAGGAAAAACTCCTAAACCGACTTTTTTGTTTTTCATGGGAAAATGTGAACTCGTTAAATTTTGTGTAAAAGTTCTTTTTTTTTAAATGAGGAAAACTGAATAAAAGCTCCCAAGTTGATGTTGGGTTTTGTTAATTTATTATAAAAACACATCCACACACTGACCAGTTTCAGCTGAAGAAAACCCACATCATGATGCTGCCAACACCGTGCTTCGCTGTAGGGAGGGTGATCGAATTCTAATGAAACCTCCAGGACATCTGCTAATGATTTTTAGCCTGATTCAATATGGCCGCCGCAGCTACTGGGTCTTATCCAACACAGAAGAGGCTCTAATGGATTTACAGATGTTGAGCTAAAGTCAGGTGTGGCAGCAGCTCAGTCATCCCAGCACTCAGTTACACCTGAGAGGTCCGAGGACTGCCACGGGTCAGAACACCAGAACGTGGCAGGTCCTGGTTCTGGTCCAGATGGTCTGAGTGATTGTGAAAGTAAGATCACTGAGATCCACACCTGCAGCTTTTCAGGTAACGAGAGAAGCTTCACAAATGAGTCGGACCAACAAACCGGCAGCTGTTGATCCAGATGTGTCGCATCAGTATCAAATCCTGTTTGGACTTCAGGGTCCACCTGCAGAGAAGAACCTGGTCCAGGGCCCTGCTGGCCTCCGGACGATGCGAAGCTGATGACATCATTCCTCATTTATCTCAGCTTTGTTCACTCTTCAGGCCCGTTCTGAGGCTTCGTGGACCTGGTTTTCTTGAGTGCTCCATTGTTCAGAACTCCGTTGTTCTGAGCTCACATTGTTCTGACCCGGTTGGGCCGGACTTCCTGACAGGAAAACATGCATGACTGAAGAAAACTGATCCCAATGCTGACAAACATCAAGGAACAAACATGTTTCGTTCATTTTAAATACTACCGTATTTCTAAAAACTGCAGAGTAACACAACACTGGGTCCAGTTGGACCGAACCGGCGCCACAGGTTCTGTTTGACCCTGCAGACTGGGTTAACAGCTGAATTACAGCTAAATGTTTTAAGAAGCTAAAATCTGGGTTATTGGAGGTCTTATGTGAAACTGTTTTCAATTTCAGCTTAGCTTTTAGCTTAGCTTTTAGCTAGTGTTCAGCTTCTTTGAATAAAGCACATTTTAGCAAAGTCCTTCAGCTCTCAGTGTTCACACTTTTTATTTTTTAGAAAATGCATTTTGTTTCATTATAACTTGGGTTAACAACAACAATAAAACCTAACTGGAGCTAATAGCATTAACCAGCTAACAGCCAATGTTATTTTAGGAACATGTTTTGTAAAAGCTAAAGTTAACAAACCGAGCAGGTTAAACATCTTCTAATAGGTTTGTTTTTACCACCTTACCTTTATTTACAGCAGAGGTCCGGCCCAGTTCTGGTTGAAAATGGCTACGATTCGTCTCCGACCCAAGCTCTGAGTCAAACTTTGACCCAACTGGGACTTTACTGACATTTGAGATGGCGCCAAATATTGTCCCAGCAACTAAACCGCTGTTATCGACCTACAGATGGTTTTAAATCCGGACATTTTGTCGTCCCACAAACTGAAAGTTTAAAAGAATTTTAAATTAAATTATTTTATTCAAATACTCCAGCTTGGTGCACAAAGCCCCCTCCATTCCCTTAGCCACTGAGTTGGGTTAAAAAGATCCACTGGTTTGGTTCAAGATCTGCTTTGGGTTACCGCCAAGCAGATCCATCATGAAGACCAAGGACCTCTCTGGTCTGAGATGAGCAGAAGGTCAGTGTAAAGCCCCCGGGTACGGTTTAACCAGCTCTCACGCTTTGTGACTCGATCGTTCAGTAAAAAGGTCTGAAATGAGTCAAAACTGTTAAAACTTTTAAATTCATTGATGCTAAAACAAAAAAAACTGGATGTTTTAAAAACTCCGGCGCCGTTGGCCCGAGTCGACCTGAAACAAGTTACAACAAATCCAAACCACTGACGGCTTCAGCGGTTTATCCTGCGTGTGAAGACAGGATTAAGAGCCTAATTAAACTCCACAAGTGGATTTTAATCCCAAGAAATCTTTTCTGAATGAGAGCCTCTACAAAAAAAAAAAACTAAAAAATAATTTCCATCCATCCATTATCTTTTACCCGCTTCTTCCATTTTTTGGGGTCACGGGGGTCGCCGGCGCCCATGTCCAGCAATCACTGCGCGAGGAAACAAACTATTTATTTATTATATATATTATTATTTAAGGGAACAAACTTAAGTTTTAAAACCTGGAAAACAAACGGAGGCAACAAGAACGAGACGGGACTCGTGACGACGGTCTATCACCTGAAACCGGAACAAGAACCTCCATCATGTGGACCTGTCTACTTCTTGGAACTCAGCATTTAGACGCCCCCTTCTTTACAACCGTAGCAGAGCTTATTTAAAAAGAGGAAGAAAAAAAATCAACTTCTTTAAAATGGTTTATTTTTAAAAACATTATTGTTTGTTTTATAAAAAATAAACAGAAGTTGTGGAATATTTCCGACGTCAGAGGATTTCATGACGCGTCTTTAGTTACACAACCGTGTTTGTTCAGAGTCGTCACGCCAAGGCCTAAGTCAGGTCTGTCACGAGTCACAGCCAGAACTAGGACCAGACCTCCAGCACCGTGGCTGAGTGGTTACAGCAGTGGTCCTCCAATGGGAGAGTTTGGGGTTCAATTCCCCCAGCAGTCACATGTTGAAGTGTCCCTGGGCAGAACACTGAACCCCTCACTGTCTCCAATGTGTCCCATCGGTGTATGGATGTGATAAAGCTCTGGTTGGTCTCTCCAGATTCAGATTAGCTTTGGAGAGATGAGGCGCAGGTCGTGACATAAAGAGCTTTGAGTCTCTTTACTAGAGAGAAAAGACGTACATATTTACCATTTTCATTCATTTCATCCGTCTGTCGACTAACACGGAGCTAACAGGAGGGATAACTGGGTCAGAACCTCAGGACCGGAGTCCCTCAGGGAGGATGTCTAAAGTCAAACTCTGCGTCAGAACCTCAGGACCAGGGTCTGTCAGGAGGATCATCATCATCAGCAGAATGATCATCTTCATAAACTACAGATCAATTCAGGAACTTAAAGTTCTGTTTTCATTTTAAGAAAATGTATTGTTTCTGTTTTTGCAGCTTCTTCAGTCGGTTTAAATAAAAGACGTAAATCTGAACATTTTTAATAAAAGAAATTGAGTCAATCTTATGCTGAAGAGCTGACCCGGTTCAGATGGGGCCAGAACCAGAAGCCAGCAGAGCTCAGAGTCATGAAGTTCCTCCTGAGGGCGCGGCAGACTGAACAACCTGTGGTTTGCTCTTTTGTTCCAGAGGAATTTACTGAACGGATCAAAGCAGAACCTGTCTGAGGCCCAGCGGGTTCACAACAGAACCTGGGTCAACAAGAATCCAGGGCCACGCATGAGATCCAGTCAAGAAGTCAGCAAATATTTACAGTCTGTTTGATTTGTCTTCTGCATGTTTTAGGGTTACAAAGTTCTGGTTCTGAAAAACCCAACGGTTCTGAAGGATCCACACCTGCTCTGTTTTAAAACTGTCACGCAACTTCTGTTCATCGTCTGTTCTTGTGTCTCCGGCTGCTTTTCACTTTTAAAACTCATCATCTCTGCAGAACAAGCTACATTTACACAACAAACAAACAAACAAACAAACACAAAGCAACAAACAAACAAACAAACAAATAGGAAGTCTGTGTGCTGGATGCTGGGCTGATCATGTGACCTATTCTGAGCTGCCTTTCTGCAGAGACTAGCCATCTGCGTGCTGCCACCTGCTGGTCATAGTCTGCAACTACAACAAAACGTTTCTCAGTTTAGAGCACAAACAATAACAACAAACAAACAAAAGGCTCTTGTTTACAGAAAAACACCAAGTGGAGACAGACTCCTGAACTCCTAAACTTAAATAAAAGTATTTTAGCTCAGAGATAATGTGAGTAGGTTGAAATGGAGCTGAAAGTTGAAGCTGCAGCATCTTCTCATGCTGGTTCTGCTGCAGATGAACAGAACCTGTCAGCTGCTGAAAACTGGGCCACAACCCTGTTCTCACTGAACAGGAGGGAGGAGGAGGAGG
The DNA here is from genome assembly GCA_031763805.1 of Argolebias nigripinnis. Lineage (NCBI taxonomy): Eukaryota > Metazoa > Chordata > Actinopteri > Cyprinodontiformes > Rivulidae > Argolebias > Argolebias nigripinnis. Next base: position 37,744,064 of record JARVJN010001723.1, read on the forward strand.
TGTGAAGTCAGGGAGAAAACATGACAGGAAGGAAGTGAGAAGGAGGACAAATCTGACGAGGAGCAGTTATTGTACAAAATAAGGATGTTTGAGAGCAGAGAGGATTGTGGGTAAGAGTTGTGGACAAAGACAGGACAAGATGGAGACAAAGTCTTTGACACAAGGACAAATATTTACAGAAGCATTTAAAAATTGTGAAAATTGGGAAAAAGTTCTAATTATTTTATGAATCATTTCAGAAAGTGAAACTCATATTTTACATAGACTCATCACACAGAGTGAAAAGTTTCACACTTTTGTTTCTTGTGACTTTGTTATAACATACAGGTAATGAAAAACAACAATAAAAGAGACAATATTCTGGAGAGGTTCAATATTGAAATATCCTGGTGTTTCACCCTGATCAGCTGATTAACTCCTAGACATGAACTGCAAACGTCTCATTCCTCGAGTCTGAACCAGAAACCAAGATCAGAACTATTATTATAATTATTATTATTACTATTACTATTAATTACCATTACTATTACTATATCTATTACTACTATTACTATTAATTACCACTACTATTACTATAACTATTACTACTATTACTATTAATTACCACTACTATTACTATATCTATTACTACTATTACTATTAATTACCACTACTATTACTATAACTATTACTACTATTACTATTAATTACCACTACTATTACTATATCTATTACTACTATTACTATTAATTACCACTACTATTACTATAACTATTACTACTATTACTATT
>JARVJN010001887.1:192984-213946 GCA_031763805.1 Argolebias nigripinnis
TCAGCGAGGTGAAGGGCAAAAAGAGACAGATGTGGGGGTGTCAGCCGCTTAAGTACCCAGAGGGCGGGGGTGACGCCCCGGCCGTAAAGGCGTTATTGAAATTCTTCAGGTAAAATCGTGCGGCGTGCAATTTCCCACAGTGATATGTTGCAACGAGAGAACCAGACTGAAAGGGAACCAGGGCTACGATACTTCAGTTGGGCCTGAACTAAAACAATAGATCAGGACACAGGAGTCTACAGCCTAAAAGCAAAGAATCCCAAAAATTGATAAAAATCAAGTTTTATACTTTGAGGAGTAAATCTCAAGTGTAAGTCCTCTCTACAACGACAGGTGCTTATGTACCTGGATTACTCTGTTGCCATCAGTAAAAGGAAGTGGCCTGTTAATGAAATCTGAGGAAAGCTTTGGATGAGTAAAATCGGCATTCTGGCTGCACTGAAGATTATAGTTCCCACTAGCAGCTCACCATCTTTTCATCATTCGACATGCGCAAAGAATTACATTGAAATTATTCAACAGCAATGTGAACAGAGCAGAAGGTCAGTGAATCTGGTAGCTTACATGTGGGTAATGCAGCTAAAGCTGACATCATATGGCTTGGGCTATGCTCAGAAAGAAAACCCTTTTTTAATTGGTGCCCTGTTCCTTTAAGTCCTCAGTTGCCTGATGTTATTAAGTCTTATTTTTTGTTAAACTTCTTTCCTTACATGTTTGCTTTACTGGCTGCACTTGGTGTATGATACAATTTCAAAATTAGTATGACCAGAACAACAAAACTGCTGTTACAAAGAAACATGAATATCTAATGATGCATTGAAATGTAGGAAGTTGATTTTTCTGATGCACCCTATATCTGTCACATTTTCTGCAAAGCCATGTTCTGTTTTCTGCTTAGTCATGATCTGTTCCCCCAAGCCTTGCTCTCCACCATGCCCCTCTGCACCTCTGCTCAATCAAGTTCATTCCATCAACCTGTTCCAAATGCTACCAATCACCCTGCCAGATTATCAACCCCTTTAAAGTGTTAGATGTCCTGTGTTCATGTCACAGCTCATCTCTCTTGGATTAATTTTGTCTTTCAATATCTACTTTGGGAATACATGCATTGATAATATTAAATTTGTCATCTTTACCTACTTCTTCCTTTTCAGGCCCTGGGTCATTGATAATAGTAAAAAACAAAAACAAAAATGATACGCTAATTAAAAATTCGAAGAAAATAGAAATTCTAGGTTGTAAAAACTGCTGAGCTAACCAAGACTAGATATTAAGTGTTAAAGCTTTTTTCCCCCCTTGTTATTTCGAGTTAAATGCTGAAACGTTATTTCCAAAGTACATCAGCCAAAATTACCCAACAGCAGCTGGTGTTGGACAGTCTCACAGCTAAATGAAAACATTGATTCTCTGAAAAAATACTTTTCTCAGCATGACTACTTTGTGACTTAATCTGCATGTAGTAAATCTCTGACAACTAAGGCAATTAGTCTTAAAACAACTGTTTATTTATTTTAATTTTTTTATTTGTTAGTGTCATGCAATTTACTCAAAGCAAACTGTATTGTTCTTACAATGAGATCAGCAATGCTTTTTAGCTTGACAAAAACTGTAAGTGTTGATTGGGTCTGTGCAACATCTAGTCCAATTACCATTTCTTCTTCTAACCAGATCCAGTTATTTATTGGGTAATCTTCTTTCAGATTAATTTCATTTTAAGATAGTTTGCACAGACTTCGGAAAGAGTAATATTAAGCTGAAATCCAGGTGTTCTGAATGGTTGGGGGTGTGATCTGTACGACACCAAGCAGAGAGCACATATAAGAAGGCCATCTGTGTAATTAGGGTGCTGTGATGTCCTGTAATGTTCGGTTTCTTGCCCACAGCTCCCAGCAGGTTGCAGGAGAGTGACAGGGAATAGTTGTTGAGTAATAGGTCTCTTGCATGGAATAGTATGTCTCAGATGACTGAAGCACAGCTGATGAAGTGTAAGCACCTGCTACTGCGAGTCTCATACAGAGGCAGGGTGGTGATAATAAACAACTTGGCAGCTGTCTGCCCATGACATCGTGTCTAATGGGCCTTGCAGCCTCCTGGCAGAGATTCAGAAGAAGTTGCTTTCTGGTGTGATCTTCTTTGCCTAACCCCGACTTGAGAAGTCAGGTGGCAGCGTTCCAAATTCCAGACCAGAGCAGCAATAAGCTGCAGCATGGATTGTAAAAGATACAATTGAGACTGGTCTATCATTAGACTTCCAGCTTTCCGTACTCAAACAGCATGGGCTCACCACCACATATCTCCCAGCTACATCTGTCCTGTCATGTGGCGGGATTGAGTGAAATGAGATTTTGCCTTCATAACCCTGAATTTCCTCTTCTCAGCCCTCGGAGAGTGGTAAAAACATTCATACAGGAACTTCTGGTGAGCTCTGGAAGATACAGTGAGCATTTAAACACAACGTGTGGGAATGCAACCTTGGTTATGAGCGAGGTATTGACAAGAGCGAGGAGCAGGAAGAAAGAGAAAGGCTGCTGTCATTTATTCAGCTGCAAGCCTGAGGCAGTTTGAGGTGTTTCGATGCAAAGGAATCCTTCCAGGTGTGATGCTTGCAGAGTGAGGTACAACTACTGGTCAGCTGATCAATTTACTCATTGGGTCCTGACTCAACACTTTACTAAAACGTATTAGTGCTCTGCCCTTCATTTCACTACTACACAGTCATGCAGTTAAAATCAATGACAGCAATCTTTGAGGGACTTCATATCACCTGCTGCCTTTCGCAGCTGTGAGTATTTTCAAGATGGCCACCAAAGCCACATTTTACGAGACGTGTTAATACTTTGGGCACGTGTTGTGAATGACTCTCAAACGTGACTGTACCAAACTTTAGCTCTGGCCGCCGTCAGACTGTACAACACCCGCTGCTCTTAGTAGTTTAATCTCGTTTTATACTGTTTCTGTGTTTTTTGTACTAATTTGTATTATTTGTGTATATATAGATTTTTAACATTTTTTGTACTGGTTTTTCTCTGTCCTCTATGCTGCTGTGGCAATGTAAATTTCCCCACTGTGGGATTAATAAAGGCATCTTTCTTATTAGTTGTTAAACTGACTGTTAAAACCATTTTTGTATTGGGGGAAAAAATATCAGCTGTAGCAGCCATCTTGACTTAGATGACTCAAAAAGTTAATCAGTTGTAGATCCAATGATTATTTTCTACAGTTTTCTTAAAGTCCTTTATAGCAGTTTGTGATACATTTAGCTATCAGACAGACACAACTGCCACAACATGTTGAGGTTGACTATCATCAAATCTGTAAAACCACTGTTTTATAGATGCTTTTTTGTTAGCTTAAGTTGCTTAGCTGCGGTGAGTTATTGATGTTGGGAGGTAGAGTATTAAAAGGTTTTAATTGTGATCAATTCACTCCAGAAAAATGTTTATAAAGATTAATTTCTCGGCACAAGTACAGTGCAATTTAGTGTTGTTTTTTAAAGTCTCCATTTTTTAAAACAATGTCATCATCATGACATCATGGCATGTGACTGCTTCCAGGCACCCTCAAGTTGATGACAAAACCCCAGCACCCACTGCTCTTCTGCGCACGCATGTGGTTAAGCCAATAAAATTATTTCTTAGAAAGAACAAACATTCAATTTCACTTTTCCCCCCACAAAGACAAAGAGACACACGGCACATCCTTAAACAGGAAATGTAGACAGTGATGCAACCTTTGTGTAATGTTCAGAGATGAAAACTCAAAGGGAGTGACCAACATCAATCAATACCTCATGTGAGATTTTCATCCATTTCTTTGTTCAAATATGACTCAAACCCATCTTGTAGCCTGCAGGAAAGTCTTTTTTTTCTTTGTCATAACAAGCCTAAAAAATAATCACACTCAAGTCAGTTGAGTTGATTTAGGAGATGCAGAAGGCAAGAAAAACAAAAGGAGAGACAAACAGCAACCTAATGTTAATCAAAAAGAGGGTATTTTATATTTATATTTTATAGATGTAAACCATCCTTAATGATGAGCTGTTGGACAAGACTGCACGGTGGCACAACTGGTAGAGCTGCTGCCTCTCAGCGAGCAGGTCCCCGGTTCAAAATCCCGGTCCGGGGGCCTTTCTGGGTGGAGTTTGCATGTTCTCTCCGTGCATGCGTGGGTTTTCTCCGGGTGCTCCGGTTTCCTCCCACAGTCCAAAAACATGCATGTTAGGCTGGTTGGTAACTCTAAATTGAGCCTGGGTGTGAGTGAGACAGGTCCCTCTTGTAAATGAGTCCCCGTGGCTCAACGAGGTTAGCTGTATAAATAAAGGTTGAATGAATGAATGAATTATAGTCTAAGGCTTAGACTCTGAGTAACTGATTGGATTTATTGGGTTTAATGGACAAATATAAGTGTGTATCATCAGCATAACAATGAACATTTATCCCATGCAGTTTAATAACTTTACTTAATGGAAGCAAATATAAGGTAAAGTGTATTGGTCAAAGCACTGAGCCCTGAGGAACTCCATGACTAACTTTGGTGCATGTGTGAAGTAGATTCTTTATTTACATTTACAAAATCCCAATGCCATATTCAAGCCTCTGTATTGTTAATTCAACAGGTTTGGTTTGGTAGTAGATGAGCAGTATCTCCTACAAATACTCTGAGTGTTACACATTGTGACAAATGTTCACTTAATAACGTTGGCTTTAACTGCTTGCATTATTTGTTGTCTCCCATTGTCTGTCTGTTAGCAAAATATTTCATGATCCACTTGACTGATTGTATTGAAACTTTCAAAAAGTAATCTATGGATTTACATACTTAACTATTTAACTCTTGGACCCAATCCAACCAAAAAAGGCTGCCACAGCCAGCTGAGCTTAGGCAACATAGAAATGGCTACAACTCAGTTTTAGAGATGTTGAGCTTAACTTGGGTATGGTTATCATCACATGCTGTTAGTGCGAACAAATCATGGTTCTGAGCAGAGCATTACTTTTTAGACTGGACCAAACTGGCTGTAAGGTTGTCCCTTCTCATCATGAGGTGCTCTCAGTTCAAGACTCTGACAACAGGAGACAAGTCTTCCTTTAGTTACTGTCTGCTGAAAACTGATAGAAGTATCACAAAACTGTTGTAACAATCTGTGTTGTTATGGGCCCAGCTTACGATGACCACGACAGTGCTGTGGATGACTGGGACAGTGATTACCGCAGTGAAAGTGGCAACAAGCCCCCGCGGTTCCACAGCAGCTCCCAGACCAACTCGTCTGTCCATCAGTACCCCATCGGACGCCGAGTCCAACACCACGGCGAGTCCAGGACGTCTGGCTCTGATCAAGGCTGTGAGCTAGACCACAGAGTGAAACCAGGCAGGTAAATATGAACCCGCCCACATAAAGATGTGCAGAATGTTAGATTAATCTGTCAACTTTTGGATTTATTCAGTTGCATTTAATCATCTGTCACCAAATTAGAAGAAAAATAGTGGAACACAAGCTGTTAATATTTTTTTTAAGTTTTCTTTTATGCAATACATTCACATGATTGGTTTTGGACAAAGTACCACTTGTGGAAAAGAAATCAGTTACAACATTTGACATATTGTTAAACAAATTAATTTGTTCTTTCACACTCTTCTACATTTTTGTCCTCTTACATGACCTCTTGAATTGTTCATCTATTGTTTGATTCCCTGTTTAATGCCTCTTTTCTTTTTCTTTTTCTTCCTTTGCATCATTTTGCTTCCTGCATGACATCCTTTTTAAAAACATATGTAGAAACTCAGACAGTAAGAGTGGAGTTGGAATGATCCCCGTGGACTCGGGTATGGGTGTGGAGGACTGGGAGAGCGGCTACAAAGTGCCTGACTGGCGTCTGTTGGACGACTGTTTAGACTCAGAGCAGAACATGTGGGAGGATGAAGAGAAAAGCATCATCTACAGAATCGGCGACAGCTGTGAGTCTAAAGGAAGCAGGTTCTATCAAACCCTCGAATGTGACAGACTTTCCTCGGAGGACATGCTGGAGACAATTGACAGGACACAGAGGAAGAGGCGGGGCCATGGCAGCGGAGAAGTCAGATTAGTTTACAGAGAAGTTGGCAGCTTTGAGGATGAAGCATCTCGCCCTGAAATTGACATCATTCCATCAGTGAAGCAGCTGCGACAGCCGACATGCACAGAAAGTCTACTTCACAAGACCCGGCTGTGGGCCAAGACTGCTTTAGAAGACACGCTGGAGAACTACGCAGCGTTCTGTGACGAAGAAGCTGCTCGAGAGGAGGCTGAAGGCTTCACAAGGGTTGACTACAACTCTGTGGGTTCAGATGAGCTGCAGTATTCATTTGGATCTGAGGAGGAGCTGGAGGATCTGACCTTCACCGAGGGAGATGCTAGTTCTGAATATGAAAACTATTTCTACCCTGGAAAATGCATGTCCCCTTTTGGAGGACATGATTATGAAGTGGATCCTCTGTTGTCTGCTCCAGAGGAACCAAGTGATGAATTAATAGACCCAATGGATGAACTGCAGAGCTTAATTCACTCTGTGTCTCAGTACTTGGCTGTAAAAGAGGAGGAGATCCTTAAATGTGAATTCATGCCCAAAGCAGCTAGAAGAAAACTCCCCGCTCTGCCAGCTGAGGCCAAACCACTGCAACAAGAAGACGGTAAAAAAGAGGAGGGTTCTGTTGAGCAAGGCATGAGCGGGGTGAAACACACAGTGAGCTCATTATTCAGTACATTAACTGGATCAAAGTGTCCCACGGAGGTAGAAGTCCCCAGGGAAACCCTCCCCCCTCAACCATCACACTCTGATTCTGCCATTTCAAAACTCTTCTCCTTGATCCCCAAAGCTAATCCTGATGTTTCTGAAGCTTCTGCTGCAACAGAACCACCTACCTCACACGCACCCCCCCAGCCAGGGTCAGGCATTTCAAAGCTGCTTGCATTTATTCCTAAAACCAGCGGTACTTCTCCCCCGGTGGCTGTAGTGCCGCCTGCCTGTCAAGAGCCCACGACGGAGACGTTGTCTCTTCAGTCTCAACAAGCTGATGCCAATCAGACACATGTCAGTACAGAGGCTGGCAATCTGTCCACATCTGGCTTTGAATCTTTCTTAGGAAGGCTAAGTCCTTTGAGACTTTTTTCCAACACCCCTTCATCTGCAGAGCTGTCACCTCAGTACTCAGAGCAAAGCAGTGAACCTGCTGCGAATAAAGATTCCCAACCAGGATCTGCCCGTCCTCATCGACAGGGCTCTCAACCAGAGAAGTCAGATTCTAGAAGTGGATCAGCCGATCTTATACCAGACACAAGAAGTGGATCAACTGAGCTTTACCAAGAAACAGGAAGTGGATCAACTGAGCTTTACCAAGAAACAGGAAGTGGATCAACTGAGCTTTGCCAAGACACAGGAAGTGGATCTGTAGAACTTCTTCCAGAGACAGAGTCATCTGGTGAGCTACCAGATATAAAGCAGAGAGAAACAACTGCAGCATCTGAAGCAAGACCTGAAGACGGCTCAAAGGAAATGGGATTCTTCAGTCCTTTTAAGAAGTCTCTGTCTACACTTCTATCAACTGCACCTCCAGAGAGTTCCTCACAGCCGGACACAAAGCCTACAGAGCCGTCACTTTTAGGTAGCAAAATAAAAATCCCATTTTTTACTGAAAATGCCTCCACAACAATCCTACCGACAGCTGATAGGGGTGTGTTGTCAGGAATTCTTAAGTTAGGGTTAGGGGAAGATGCTCATGTCACCTCAAATAGCCCATCACCAACCCCTGCTAAATCTTCCTATCCAAGCCGTGCTACACTCCGTGAAATGCCTAAAGAAAACACGGGAACCGGGTGGTTTTCTAACCTGTTTAAGGTTGCTCCAGGTGACCCCCCCAAGGAACCTGCAACAAAACAAATGGCTCCCACTGTAACTCTAACCAAACCGTGTGGTCAAACAGAGCCTGAAGAAGTATCCCATGATGACTCAAACAGCTCTGTCTCTAGTGAGAATAAACCTCATCAGGATCAAACATTAGCAGAAACAAATATCCCATCTGAAGACGAAGGTCTTCCCAAAGTCATGGAAGGAAAAGCACAACCAGAAACCTCACAGCCTCAAGGAATTCTATCAGGGTTATTGAAACTAGGCCCCGCAGATTTGTTTGACAAGAAAACCAATGAAGAGGAGAGTCAGCCTCATCAGGGTGGTCTGTTCTCCAGCTTCTTTTCACCATCTTCCCAACCTTCTCTCCAAACACAACACAATTCAGCCACACAACATTCAGGAATACTGTCTGGAGTTCTGAAGTTAGCATCTGATACTGTTTCAGCTTCTACAAACCAGCCAACATCACCAGGAGACCACTCTGGCCAAACTCCAGTTCAAGGACAAGGACTCCTTTCAGGATTTTTGAAGAAAGCTGAACCAGAACAAAACTCTTCCTCAGCTCCTTCTGCTCGGTCACCTGGGCTTTTATCAAGACTTAAGTTAGGTTCAACAGAAGAAGCTCTTTCTGACAAGGGTGACCTAGTCCCATCACCAGAAACATCAGATCAGCAACCAGCAGCAGAACGCACACCTCTAACACCAACACCAACGTCTCAGCCCAGTGGATTATTTGGTGGCTTGCTAAAACTCACAGAACCTTCCCCCCTGCAGACGTCTACTCAAGGTGGTTTGCTGTCTGGTCTGTTTGGACTAAGGGGACATGACACTGCTCCTACAACCCCACCCCAGCCCTCACAAAGCCATCAACAGGGTGTCAAATCTGACAAACAAACAAATCAAACACAAAGTGATAAAGCACATTTGACACAACAAAACCAAGTGTCTCCACAGCAGTCCTCAAATGGTCTTGGAGGATTGGTTAGTGGATCATTTAACAAAGCTACAGATAGAGGTATGCCACAGTCTGCAGGGATTCAGCCACCTCACCAACATGCACAAAAGCCAGAACCAATGGCACATCAGCAACCACCCAGTCAACAGGGAGGCTTTCTCTCTGGACTGTTCTCAACGGGTTCTAACACTCCAGCTCCTGAACATCCACCAGTTAATCGTCAGAACCAGCAGCAACCCCAACAAGGTAACAGACAACCACTGCGGAGGCAAAATCAGATACCTCCACAACCTTTGGCCTCTGTAGCAGAACCTCAGATCGGTGGATTATTGTCAGGATTTTTTAACAGGTTAGCATCTAATGACAGTGTACCACAACAGCCCGGTGCACAGACTGGCTCTCAACAAGCCAGTACACCTGCACAACTTTCCAGTCAGCAGGGAGGGTTCTTATCTGGTCTGTTTGGACCTCAACAACATCATCAACCCAGTAAAATGGCAAGCCCACAACAAATATCCACTCAACAGGCTAGTCAAACTGGAGGCTTGCTTTCAGGTGTTCATAATCTTACATCTGGTGGCAATGTGCAGCAGGAACAACGACCAAGTCCAATTCCTCAGATGATAGAACCAAATGTAAAATCAGAGCAAAATCAAACTGGGGCATTATTCTCTGGCCTCTTAAATACGATTTCAGCTACTGCAGAACCGTCACCTTCACCGGTTAATCAGGTAACCCCTCAGACAGCACAGCAACAACAGCAGCCATGTGCAGGCCAGGGCAGACCACAGATTCAGAGAACTAAACCAGTGGAAGTGCAACCCTTTCAAGAAGAATTCACTGATAAGGAATCAAATGGCTCATCTCAAAGAGGTTTTCTGTCAGGTCTTTTTAGTGTCACCGAAGAGCCATCACCAAAAACACAGCAGCCATCTCCGCCTGCAAAGGAAGAACCAAAAATCAGCACCGAAGGCTCATCTCATGGTTTGTTATCTAGCATTTTCAAAAGAGACCGTAACCTTTTAGCTCATGGAAAAGAAAGTTTGACAGCTGATAATTTAGTGCCACACAGTGGAGAGGAGTTTCCTTCAAGTGTAGCAACACTTAGAACTACTTCTAGATCAATTAATGCAACTGTCGATAGTCATGAAATTATTCAGCATTCACAAGTTAGACAAAATCCTATAACTTCGCCAACGCAGCGTTATCTTGAGGAAATACATTATCTGTTGTATGGGACAGCTAATGAGTATGGTTACAAGGACCTCTTGTATAACTTTACAGAACATGGGGTTATTCCACCAGAGTTGTATAACCATCAGTGTCTGATAGAAGCTTTGCTGTGGCAACAACTCAATGATTATATCCAAGCTGAAGTTCTTGCCACCCAAGTCCAGTTTGACAATCAGACTTACCAGGGGTACGTAACACCCACAGTTATAGGTCCTCAATTGGAGAATCACATATCATTAAATCATAAAGACATGGATATCAGTGTCTTCAATGTACCATCTCATCCTTGGAGGGATGATTCTATGCAGCTTTTTGAAAGCAGAAACCGTTTCTTTGATCCAGGGGAAGATCTTATGTTGTTTGATATGAGTTGCAGAAACAATAAATCTTGGAACAGCTGTGACCATTTGAATGAACTTAATAGGAATATAAAACCCTGGATAGCAAGAGGTTGTGCTACAAATCTCTCTATGAAAAAGTCAAAGGCAAGATTAAGCCGATGTCACTCTCTTACAGAATGCAATGTACAAGAATTCAGCACAATGGATGCTAAAGGTGCTGGAAACAGTTACTTACAAAATGAAAACTTTGATTTGACATCAGCCACTGAGTTTTTGAAAAGACTTGCAACAAAAAAGGGCCCTGTTGACTTAAGTAGTGGTGCTCTAGATTTAAGTAGCTCTGCAGGGGATGCAGATGATGATTTGCTGTGTGTGGATTCTGAGTGGTACCAACAATGGCTTTCACTATTAGAACAAGGATTATGGTGGCCAGCTGAAGCAGGGGACTGTGGATATTATGTTTACACAGATGAAAACTACATTTATTCTCTTTTAACAGACAAATTAGGAAGGCATCTTTATGCATGTGCCACAGAAGAGAATATGCAAACTTTAGGAAATATCACAGAAAATGTTGTTGATATTCTGAAACAAAGAAAAGCTGAAAAAACGACTCTTTGTGGTTTTAAAATCCCTCTCACTGATGACAGTAAATGCTTCTGGGCCACTGACAATCAGCGGAACAATTTATTGCAACCTGACACACCTATGAACTTGACATCTGCCCTTAAAAAAGGTGAAAAAATTATGAATATGAATTTGGAAAGCTTCTCTCAAATGTTTCAGGAATCCATATCTTCACAAGTAGAGCAACCCATTGACTTTAGTGTGTGTAAGCTTAAAAAGATAAATGTGGAATCCATACAAAACACACATAGTCCTCAAGAAGAGCCAATGGAAGCAGCAGACTATAGTTTGAGGTCTCTAAAGGGATGTCATGGTGGGCCATATTGGAAAAATCAAGAGCTAAAAGATGTGTTCACATCTTCTGCTTGTTCAAGACAAATCTTTCAATGTAAACAATACCCTATTCCTGAAATCAAGATTGCACATGTGGATGATACACATGCAGACCAATCAAGACAAAAGGCAAGCTCCATACCTTCAAGAATCATTGGAAAACCGACCACCACTATTACAAGTAAACCTAAGCCACTTCAATCAACATCTACCACATCACCAACTGTGTCTAGTAAGCTTTCAGATATTTCAAACATAATGACTGAAGAAGCTCCATCATCTTCAAAAATACCAAAAATCATAGAGTCGAGAAGGAAATTGCCAACACTACCAACTGTCAGTTTGACAAGAACTTCTCCAGCTCCCTCAGTGCATACAGCTAAAGCTAGTTCAGCCAAGACAACAACTTCAACTCTACCTTCTGTGTTTTCACAGAGACCCCATCTTGCAAAGCAGCTTTCTCAAGCTGATGAATCCACAGTCTTACCTCATGCCAACAGGAGCATGGTCACAGGGATGTGTGACGAAGATAGCAGGTCTCCAGCCGTAACTCAAACTTGCTCTCAGTCTCAAAAACAACCCCAAGATTTATTGAAAGAACTCAAACCACAATTATGCATATTGAATAACACATCAGTGAAGTATAGTGGACCCTCCCTTTACAACAGAAATCATATCTTACCTCCGTGTAGCTCTCAAAAATGCCACAAAGTTCTAGATTTTTCTTTCTCAGTGGGCAACAAAAAAAAGGCCAATCAAATAGAAGACTCTGAAACCAGTGTTGATGATACACAGAGACGTGAGGTTGTTGATTGTACAATGTACAAGTTGAAACGATTCAAAGAAAAAAAGCAGATTGATTCTGAGATCAGTCTGGACTTTGCTGGTGAGGCTATAACTGCAGTAGATCTTACTAAAGAAACGGAGGAAGAGGAAGTTGAATGGCCAAAATCTGATTGTCCCAGTGTGAGTACTGTACAAGATATATCTAAGACTAAACAGTGTGTGGTAGTTGACCAACACCATAATCATCACATTTCATCTTCCAAAAGTATATCTAAAGAAGCACAAACAAACCAAACTAATTTCAGCATCTCCGATGAGGATGCAGAAGATGTCTCTGCAAAGCTGGTGTCTGCATCTGATGTGTTTCCAAAGAGTTGTAACACCAATACTAAATCAGAACCATCAAGCTCTAGAGCTGTACATGCTTCCAGTAAAGTCTCCAATCTAAATAAAAATGCCAAAGAAATGACCACAACTGAGTTGATAAAACATAAACACATCTCCCCACAGAGTCATATAACAAGAAAACAAGTAGATATTCAGAGGCAGCAATTGCCCAAACAGCAAAGTTCCCCAATAATTACAACTGGTCTTGCATGGCAGATTCCCAGTGACTTGGAGACACCGACATCTACAATTGTTTCCTGCCCGTCAAGTAAAAAAGCTCAACAATATCAGAAGATCTGTGCACCCGCAAACTCAATTAAATCCTTGCTAGATATGTCTGTCAAGAAAACAACACAACAAATGCTGCAACCTAATGTGACAACAAACTATTCTGTCTGTGAGGCAATGTCGTTGACCAAGAGGAAACCATCGGCTTGTGTTGAGACAGACCAAAGTGTAAGCTGTCAAGAATCTATTGACTTGACATATAAAGCAGTATCACAAGAGAGCAGACAAGATATGGATGAATATATTTATCACCCATCCGTTAAGGAACTAAATAGCTCAGTAAAATCCACAGAAGACATTACTTTTAAATCGTCTACAATCTCAAAAGAAATGGACCCAAATGTGGATGACCCTTCTAAGATTTTGTTCACTAATACACAGAATATGCTGAATAATCAGCTTAATTGTGAGTCAAATTACTTTATGATTAAAGGGCACTCTTGGTTGAACAAGCCTAGGCACTTAGTTCAGTTACCCTCACAGTCATCAGTCCCAAAACAAACACATGAGACTTTTACATACAAAGAGCATGCCTCTACAGAAGTGTTGGATATGTCAGTCAAGTCTGGTGAAGCCAATCTGGAAAAAATAATGCCCATAGATGAGTGCACAACAGATCAAGCAATTCCACTTGTTAATAAGCCAAGTGCAAGAGAAGTTGCCAGGAGAGATTCTGTTGGTGTTGCACTGATAGTTGAGCAAACTCATCCAGAATCAAGAAGCCAAATACAATCTCCAAACATGAACCTTGTGCAAAAAGTTCAAAGGGCAGACACTGTCCCTGCTTTACAGTATCCACGTTGCAGTAATATAGCTACGCTATGCTCAGGAGTGTCTCATTCAATTTTCAAATCAACTTCACCCAGAACGGCTCCAACAAACTCTGGTAAATACACATTAGATATGTCAACAAATACATCCACATCTGAGGCAGTGGTCCAGAGTTCAGATCCAGTATCACTAGTTCGAAGAAGACCATCAAGTTTAGCATATTCCCATGAAGAGTGTGTTGGTGTCCCATTAATTGTGGATACACAATACCCCCATGAGCATCCGAAAAGGCAACAGACAGGAGTGGTCGAATCACAGAAACCAATCCAAAGGTTTTTCCAAAGTCAAGAATCATCAGTACCTGCCAATTCTATCAGAAACTCCCTAGACATGTCTCTAAACTCCAAACAGAAAAGGTCTGAAACAAACCCTATTATGTTCTCCTCTGAAGTTCTACCATTGGTCAGACACAAAGAAGATGTGACCAGAAATTGTTCTGATGCTGTACCACTCATAGTGGATCAATCTGCATGTCAACACAAAAGACAAATCATGGCTGGAATCAACACACCTGAGACCCTTCATCAACAGATATCTACGTCTCACTTTAAGAAGGCGTTTTCGTGGTCGAGCACAACTTTCAAGGACACACAGCAACACAATAAGCCCATAGATTTTTCACCAAAGGACTGTCTAATTACAAGTCGTCTTTCAAAAAATCTAACGGAACTTAGAGACGGAGAGCCTATGAACTTTACTAATGTAAACATAAGGAAAGAACTGTCTGAAAAAAAGCCAACCATAAAGCAGTTAGAACATAAAATGTCTTTGGGTATTGTTGACCTAAGTGTAGATCTTCAAAACAGTAAAACAACGGATCATCAAGCTGTGACGGACCTCACTTTTCATGCTAGTGTCTTATCTCAACACTTTAAGGACCAACAACAACAATACACACCTGCAAACGTTGACTTGGAGGTCAGAAACGACTCCCCACCTTCTCAAACCCAACAGTCATATAGGAGCTATTCATTGGACAAGCAAGCAACCGCCCGACCCAGAAGGCAGTTCGAAACGCAGGCAGGAACAGGAATACATTCTGAACTTTTGCATTTGGTTCCAACAGAAAGAAGGATAGAGTCTCTTCAGCATTTTGACCCAGATACTTTCCAGAACATTGGGTCTACTCGATTGTCACTTAACACTGCATATCAAGTCATCAGTGCACGTGATGAATTAAATAAACCCGAACAGACCTTTCCAAACAAACATCAACTCCCTATGCAACATTCAGTTCCACAACAGCATTTCCATCATCCTGATGTGGAAATTGCCACCTCTCAGCCAAACACATTAAAACTTCATAAACACGATACAACTGGTCAGCATGACATGACCCAAAGACCCAGAGTTCTTATCAAGCAGGCTACTGTAGACAGCAATGGGAGTACTGAGGAATTTGAAGAAGGTGGATTAGTGACAAGAAACAATGATTCATCTGTTCCTTGCTCTATTCAGCACCTAATTGGTGGAGATCAGGCTGTTACCACCACATTGTCTTTGAATGTTAATTTAAATATTCAGCAAGCAGACGGTAGGCAGAATATCGATTCTTCTCTGCCATCTGGAGTAGTTCACAGTCAAAGTCCTGTGGCTGCAGTCCATGATGCTAAAGGGCCTCTTCCGCTCTCAAAACCAGACACATTAAGTCAACAGAACATCCCTGCTCATCATTATCACCCACCAACCTTACCTTCAAGTTACATGGATTCAGTTCAGTTTGCTTCACAAGTTCCTGCACCTTTATCACAACCCACCTCCATGCAAAGGAGTAGTCAGGATCAGGGCATCAAACCAGAACCACAGGAGCTAATAACACCCGCAGGGTTCTCTTCTGTCAAAGGTTTGATTTCATTATTTAGTGGCTTGAATGCACAGTCTGTAAGTGCAAATTCATCAGTTACTGTCCCCCATCATGCCAAGATTTTATCTAAACCTGTGAACCATAGCACAGGAGAAATTCCACCAGAAATACCAGCCAGTGGGCAAGACACAGTTGTCCCAGTTACCCATGTGGTTAAAACAACAGAATCTGTTGCTTTAAATACGCAATGTCCCATTGGGCCAAGTTCTCTGTCTTGTATAACAACATTTGAGCAAGACAATGCTGAATCCAAACCAATGACTCCTCAAAGTAAGCTAGCTTTATCATCAGAATTATCTAAAGTTCAATGTGCAACCATTGTGACACAGTTGGCTCCAAAACTAGCCCTCATAACTGAACCCAAAGGTTGGATTTTAAATGATGAAAGCTACAAAGAATTACCAGCAGACACTTCTACCAACAATTTGCCACTGTATGCATTTAAGCCTACATCTTTTTCTCAAGAATTTCAAAAACCACAGGCAACAATAAATGTTTGCACAGAAAGAAAAATAGCAGAGAGAGAATTGATCATTCCTGAAACATCCCCAATTAAACTTCCAGATAGCAAACTGGATGAAGGAAGCCAAAGTGTTGATGATGCAGCACAAATTTCACAATCACTGCCAGAGGCTACATCAAAATCAACTGTGATAAACAAAACAACTGTATATAAACCAGACACATCACAACAGCCAGTTTCAAATGAGACTAATATAACTATATCCACACAATCCATCAATGTCAATACTAGAATGGGTGAGGTTCTGTCTGCGTCCAATGAGCCACAGGAAAAAAGCAAGCATCCGAGATCAATCTACATCGGCATTAATTCCCCAGACATGCCTTTTGCTACAGAGGAAACAGGTGATCTGAAACCTTTTGTTAGACTGCCTCACATTTTTGTCTCAGCGGCAAGTTCCCCAGAAGAACCAAATGAAGTTGAAATTTGTCAATGTAGCAAACCTGCAGTCACAGAGGTTGTTGCTTTTGAAGATGTGACTCCTCATGCAGAAATGACACCGGACCAAAGTGATTTTTTACCTGATATGGTTGCCAAGTCAGATAAACCAAAAGGTGATAGTGCTACAGAAAACTGTATCATCAAAGAGTCTACTGAAATATCTGTAGATGTGGTGAAGACCTGCTCTCCAAAGACACCACTGACCCTGTCGGATCAGACACACACAAATAATCAAGAACCTCAGCATATCTTGATTGAGAAAAGCCCAGCTACATGTGCTTCCCTCTCAAATGTTCAAGTAAAGTCAGAGACTAACATGGCTCAAAAGCCAAAACTTCATCTTACTTCAGCTGACACAAACGTATCAACTTCAGACACAGCACCACTTGAAGTGATCAAACCTCTCGGTGAATTGGCTTGTCAGGATGAAAACCTAACATTTGTTGAAAAAACACCAAAAAGCATTGAATCATTGGAGGAGCCATCCATCAAAGATGAAAACAAACCTTCAGAAACTGCATTACCTCAAACAGTTCTGAGCCTTAATAGTTTACATTTGGAAGAATCAGTTGACAACGTCCAACATATTCAAGATGGACATGAAGAGGTTGTATCTCTATCTGGACCTGAGTCCACTCCCATCAACACTCCCACTGAGGAGATTGCTATCCCTAAGGAAGATAGTACAGCTGTCAAAGTTGATCAACCCAAGGTTGAACAGACTGAGCAACCTGGAAATGTTATATCTTCACTGTTCAGTGGTTCCACAACAACCCAACAACAAACCTCCTCTCAAACTGGATTATCAATCATTGGAGGCATTTTTCCTGGCTCATCTACAATAGATACTTCTGGGGCAAGTTTGCCGTCAGTGTTTGGTGGGTCAGCTGCTCCTTCTTCACCTGAAAACCAAGCCACAGTGCCACAGTCCGCTCCTCAAGAGACACAGGGAAAAGGTCTATTCTCTATGTTTAGTGGTTCTAGTGTTCAGCCACCATCTGGTCTAAGGGGTCTAAATGCTGGAGGTGTGAGGCCCAGAAGTCCTCCTTTCAAAGAGCCTCCAGGAAAAGGGATATTTTCCATGTTTGGTGCGTCTGCCCTTCAACAACCACCCAGTCCCAAGGGTCATCCAGGTGTTGGCCCCACATCAAAAGGACCTTCCACTGGGTCTTCTCTTTTTGGTGGAATCCTAACAGGTTCTGAAACACTTAAGGATTCCTCAGGTTTATTTTCCAAGCTTGGCAGTTTTGGTGCCCAACCCCAAACTGGACCTAGAGTACCTACACAAACGGTTAAACCTCCAAGACCCAGTGCTCCAGAGATCTCAGGGAAGAAGCTGTTCTCCATGTTCAGTGGACCGGATCAAGGAACATCAGAAACACAAGCTGCTGTTTCTAAACCGTCTGACTCCGATGGTGGTTTTAAAGTGTCTTCAGTGTTTTCCCTCGTAGGAAGTTCCGACATTAACAAATCCAAAATTGGTTTTGGACTGTTTGGGATGTCATTTTTGGAAGAAACCAAAACAAAGCCAGAAAAAAAGTCTTCTTTCAAAGAAGACATTGCTGCAAAGCAAGTGAAACCCACAGACTCAGAGGTTTTTGTAAAAGAAGTAAAGGATGACTATACTGAACCTGTCACAAATGTACCGTCTGAGCCTCCTCCTACAAAATCATTAAAGGAAGAGCTACATGGAGGCCAAGTAGAACAGTTATATCAAAATTCTCAGAATTCAGCCAAAGACACCACTTTAAATGCTACAGAAATTTCTGTTCAACAAATCGATCCACAAATAGACACGAATAAAGAAAGCTCAAACCAACTAAACCTTTCTTGTCACCAAAATGCTTCAAGATTGGTTGAAACCTCTGTTGCAGATACATTAAACATTACAAGTAGTTTATCAGAAAAAGTGGCACCAAAACAAGTAAATGAGACACAGTCAGACATTGTAAGTGCAAATAAAGACACACAAGATGTAGTCGAGGTTGAGCAAAACATTATTGAACCTCGAACTGATGTTGAAGAAATTAAGAGCACACATTATGAAAGTGGCATAGCTGTTGTCAGTCCTCCATCAGAAAAGGACTACAATTTCCAAATGCTAGAAAATGATACAAAATATAAATTATCTACAAACACTAATATTAATGCAGACCAATTAAAGCCTGTTGTTCAGGATGGAGTGATAATTTCAGAGTTGCAGGAACAAACTGAAAATGTTTTGAAAGTTGATGTTGAAGAAAATACAACAGTTATAGATACAGCTACAGCTCTCAAAGAGGCATTACAAGTCTCTGGTGAAGAACAGATGTCAGCTACGGTTGATGAAAATTCATCTGAGAAAACTTCAGAGGATGATGACGAAGAACAACCTTCAGTTGCCACTGTTGAAGAATCGTCTGAAGACGGTTTAGAGGTTTCTGGGCAACAAACAGCAGTTGATGATACTGAAAAAACATCCAATGAACGTTTGAAGAGTGCTGATGGAAAACAAGCAATGGTCACTGAAATGGAACCATTACCTAAAGAGGCTACTTCTGAAGGTTCAGAACAAACAACTGCACATTTAACTGAGAGAGACTTGAACCTCTCATCTGCTGTAACTGTAAAGGAACCAACTGAACCAAAACCTGAAGCCACTACAGAACCTGCACATGAACTGAATAAAACTCATGAAAAGGAATCTGTTTTAACTGTAGCTTCATCGTCAAATGAAGTTCCTGTAAGCACCTCAAGAACACCAGCTGCCCCTCCACCATATCAACAGCCTAGGCAAAGCATGACTAGACCACCTGGCCCTCCAAGACCATCAGTGGGAGCACCAAGAATGGCTGTGCCAAGACAACCAGGGTCACAGAAAACCCCTGAACCAACTCCGTTTTCAGGCTTCATGTCAATGTTCTCCTCCTCAAGTGCACCAAGTCAATCATCACCTGTTGGTGGATTCTTTTCAAACTCACCTGGAGCACTTTTTATGCCTTCATCTCGTCAACCACAACAGCAGACACAGAAAAACTCATTCTTTGGCCTTCCGAGTAGCATTGCAACAGAATCCATCACCGGTGACCTGTTTGGTATGTTCAAAAGTTCAGAGGCAACAAAATCTGAGGAACCTCTGCAGTTTGACACAAAGCCTGAACTGGATGATCTCTCTGCAAATGTGACAAACTCTGAGAACACTGTCAACTCACCTGCAGAGAGTGCACCTTCATCTAAAGAAGAACAAGTTAAAAGCATTGAGGATTCACCTGAAAAAGGTCTGGTGGAAGAGGCAGAAAGAAAAGACAAATCAGAAGAAACTGGCTCCACCATAAAACCAGCAAATGATGCAAAAATCATGAAGGGTTCAGTAGAGTCTGGTACTGAAGAGGGTCTTAAAATTGCTCCACCCACAACTCCTGAAGCCATGGGCTTGTTTGATATACCAAATGTGACCACCTCTACATTTGGCTTTATGTCTGTAGCTTCTGATGGCACATCCTCTATTGGATCCCTTTTCTCTACCACATCTCCAGCTGCTAAGACACAGCACCAACAGACAAATCTCATCTCAGGTTTTAAGAGCTTTTCAGCCGGTCTCTTCCAGGAAGAGAAGCCGAGTGGAAAGGAAGAAGCATCAATCGCACCATCTGTGTTTGGTTTGAAACTGAGCTCAATGTTTGGCACCTCTGACTCTCCCAAACCTGGTTTTAGTTCTTGCATGGTCACACACCAACGTCAGCCTGAAGGTCCAACACCTACAGAAGACTTAGGTGAGCTGGATTCTGACCAACCTTCGCCAGTTTCAGGAGAAACTGAAGGTGCAGATACTAGTGACACAGAAGGGCCAACAGAAACATCAAAAACAGGAAGCTGTGACACCTTAGCACAAACGCCACAATCGGACCTCCCCTCTCTTTCAAGCTCTCGTTCAGAAAGTTTGGAAGGACAAACCTTAACAACATCATCCCAGTTAGATAAGAGTGAAGACATCACAGCTGACAGCATGCCCACACATCTGGGGACAGATCAACCAAAGGAGCACTTGACTGTGGAAGCTACAAAAAGGCTAGTATCTGCATGATAAATGACACTTTTCATTTATTATACTATTGTAGATAGTTATGGAACACACTTCCTGCTGTTTCTTCCCTTTAACTCCTCCTTTACTCATCAGCCATAACATTATGAATCAGATGTAAAAAGAACAACATTTTCTGTACAATGCTGTGTTCTCCTGAGACAACCTGCATTCTGGCGTTCCCACATTCCCACAGACGTTAGACATTTGATACTTGTATGAATATTTGTGGACAAATCCTTCAAAGTACGAGACTCTTGAGGAAACACCAGCTGAAGTTTGTCCACACAAAGCCTAATCAGAGAGACGTTGTTATGGCTGATAAGTGATTCGATGGTAACACTTTATAATAACTACACATTATTTAGCCTTATTTAAGCATTAATAAACATTTAATTAACATTGAAAAC
>JARVJN010001887.1:3145696-3156184 GCA_031763805.1 Argolebias nigripinnis
ACCAGCAAGACTTTAAAAGGCAGAAACGGCAATTTACGAGTTCTGCCTGACCCAAACTGTGGTCTTAACAGTGGACTTATCTCAATCCCTCCTGGCATGTTTAGGAAAAACCAAAGACGCTTTGTCTGTCTCTTCACCTCTCCTTTCCCCAAGGTCGTGGACATGTGATGGAACCTCAACAAAACTGATGATAACACCTCTTATCTGGACAATGGCTGAGAGGGGGGGCTCAGGACTATGCTATGACCTTCCCTTAAAATTCAATGTCTTCACCAGCCTATATGTACATGTATCACGTCTATCTACAATTACCTTATGTTGCTATGCTGTGGTAGATTTTTTTTTAATGCCTCAAATCGTGCCCTGTCTAGGACAAGGTGTGAGAGATCTTTTTTTTTATACTGTCTCTCCTCATGTTTTCTTCCCTTTTCTCATCTAGGCAAAAATATTATTCTGAACAAGAATAAGAAAAAACCGCACTTTTATAGTAGCAGCTTCGTGCACTTTGCCCATCTTTTGGACGACTGTACGTACATGTTCTTATTGTATCTCGGTACAATGATAACAAAGTTTATTCTGATTCTACCGTTTTTATATACGTTTTTATGCTAGTTTTAACTTTTCAGCAAATTCCACATTTTTCATACGAATTTAAACATTTTCCAGGCTAATTCAGCAAAAATGTGCTCTCTCCACTTCCTTTTTGTAATTTCAGCCTCTTTCTGCTTTTTCAGCTACTTTTCAGCTTTTTGATTTTTTTAAAATTATTTTTATTTTTGTTGTTGTTGTTGCTAAGTTCAGCTTCTTTCAGATACCGGTAGTTTCTACTTTTGGTGCTCTTTTCTGCTTTTTTCAGCTAGTTTCAGCCTTTTCTGGTTTTATTTGTATGTGTAAGCAAAGTACCGGTATTTGGTTTTAACTATGATGGGAACAGTCTGTTGAGGGTCCTTTGAAAGGGTAGGATGGGTTTGTTTGGACAGTGGGAGAAATCTTCTGCAGTGGTGGGATTGTACTGATACGGGTGGAAACTCAGCTACTGTACATCAGTCTTACCCTGAAAGTTGACGTAAATGATCTTGGACAGCTGACTGATCTTTGATCCTCCTGGAATCAGAATCTTCTGGATTGCTTTAGACACAAAGCAAGTTGTGTAACCATGCTAATAATAGGTCAGGGGTCAAGACTACAACTACCATCAAAACACAGAGCTGAGATCTGATTGGTAGATAGTGGAGTCTTGACTGACCACTCGTGATACTTTTGTATTAGCTCAGATTTTACCACTGCTACTGAAAATCATCTCTGGAAAAAAGACTCTTCCAAGATCCATGTTTGTTTCTAAAGGTTTTACCTTTCTTTTCAAAGTCTTCATCTTCTTTGTTTGTCTCTTCCTTTTTAAATTTATCTTCTGTCTCCTTTTTGAAAATGACTGAATGAAGAACAAAAAAAAACAAAACAAAAAACATTTTAAATATTTTAAGAATTTCAGCAGTACTGAATATAAATGTTTAATTGTTCTTAGATTTTCATTAAAAAAGGATTATAGCCACTTTATCCTGACAAAAGTTCCATCAGTATTAAACTTATTTTAATGAAACCCATAAACAGACTCACAATTTGCCTGATATAATTTTCTGATGTATATACACTTGATGAAAGAGCATTTTTAAATGGTGCACGGGTATGAGTGCATGAATGTGAGTAGTAGGTATGAGTATGAGTACTGCCATAATGCTGGGGTTTGTGTTGTCTTGGAAGTTAGCCCCTGGTAGAGTCTACCATGGTAAACTGGCTTCAAGGAAGGGGTCATACTAAGAGAAGTTCAAAGTCTTCAGTTAAGAAGAATCACAGAAAGCAGGTTCCGGCACCCGGAACATATGGTGATCTGAACCTTGGTCTTTGGGGCTCAGCTGAGATTACTCCAAATAAACTATATAAAGCTACCTCCTCATGAGTGTCCAAAGCCTCTTGGAAAAAGAGTCAGCTTCTGTGTGGTCCAGGTGGCAGGTGGGTGCAGGAACTTAGGGGTGGTGACTCCTAGCATCTTAAAGATACTCTAGATATGTGGAACATCACCTTGCTGGTGAAAGAGAGCCAGAGCTCAGTGGTAAGCTTGGGCTCATCTCTACGTACAGCTGAGGTCAGAAATCCAACTTTTAATTCATTTTACCAGGTGAAATGTTTGAGAATCAGTTATCATTAAAAACATGACCCGGACCAACTCCTGAAGTGGGGCTGGCCTTGCCCCTGGAGTTGCCCAGGGAAAGAGGTGTCAGGCCAGTGTGAGAATACTCACAAGTGAAGTCCTCTCCAGTAAAGGAAAGGATTATCTTGCTGATGCTCCAAGCTGAAGACAAGAAGTTTCTGACTGTTTTTTGTGCTTATGAACCAAAACAGTAGTTCAGATTACAGAGTCTTCTTGAAATCTGTGGATGGTGTCATGGAATGGGTGCCATCGGAAGACTCTCTTGTTCTTTTGGGTGACCAAGGGCTATGTGGGCAATGAAAGGAACTGAATCATTGTGAGTGTAAGGAGGAATGGCCTCCCTGATCTGAATCTGAGATGTTATTGGACTTCAGAGCTTGGCTGTTCTTGACAAACACCATGGTGGTCCATAAGTATACTTGGTACCATGCCACCATGTACCCAAGGTGACTGATTGATTGTGTAATCATACTATCAGACCCTTGTCCAGACCTTGGACACTTGGGTTAAAAGAGGAGCCCCATCTGCAGGTGAGTTGGATCAGGTGGCAGGAGAGGTTGCCAGCTAGAACTGGCAATCCAAAACAATTAGTGATGGTAAACTATGAATAACTGGCAGAGGCACATGTTCAATTCACACTCCCATGACAGTTTTTAAAGTATCCTGGAGGAGGCTGCAGACACAGATCATGCCATGACCAAAAGGTCATTGATACCTGTTGCTGAGGCAACTACAAATTGTTGGTGGGCAGTAGCAGTAACAGAGGCTGCTAAACAGATGGAAAAGATCTAGTGGCCTGAGGGTAACCAAAAGGATTGCACCTCCTGTGCTTGTGGAAGCAAAAAGGACATGTAGAAGACCTTTTGGTTAACGAGGTTCTGGAAAACCATTTGGTGTCTCAGAAAATTGGCTCTTGTCTCATGGGGTGGAGAACTGCTGGTACAGACTGGGTTTCTAACCTGGACAGGGTTACTAAAGTACGTAGTTAAACATCTCCCAAACAGGGAGCCAGAAATGGGTGAGATTTGCCCCGAGTTACTGAAGGTTCTGGGTGAACTGTTAAGACGGTTAGAGGACGCATAGAGGACTGTTAGAGGACGCATAGAGGACCAGAACACCACCCCAGTCTGCCGCTGCACCCGCTTCGGATGTTATCAACCGTTATCAGTTATGATCATCCCCATACGTAGCGGTCAGATTGCCCCTTCTGTACCTCTTAGGAGGTTTAAAGGTACGTTGTCACCGTTACAAGCGATGACAACAGGCTCTGTCTTTAGCTACATGGTTAGGTTTATAGTAAAGGGTCTTGGGTTAGGTTTAGGGTCTTGGTTAGATTTAGACACAAGGGTAAGGGGGTTAGGTTTAGGGTTGGTGAGGAAAACGGTTACATAAGTTGAAAAAAAAAACACTACACTTCCGGGTTTACGGAAACACGCTGCCTACTCACAGCGATAATAACGCTGATAATGTTCTTTTAAACATGCTAGGAGATAGATTGGACAGTTTTGCCGCTATATATGGGGATGATAACAGCTAATAATGCCCATTGTATGGACTGACAACGTCCGAACCCGCTGGCCACTATATAAAACTGAACCAACCCATCTCACAAATCCATATTTGATTCACACTGGAACCGAGTAAATGTATCAAATTTGACACTGGCATTGACAGTCTGGCCCGTCAAGGCTCGATTTCTTTCTTTCTTCCTGTCTTTCCCTTCTGTGCAGACAGAAAGCTGGCTGACTGTGCCCTGCTTATGGTGTCATGGTGCTACTCTCAGGTTGATACTTGGTTAAGATTATTAAACAGTACAAGTCAGGGAATGGATACAAAGGATTTACAAGACCCCAAACACCTCCAGGAGTGCTGGATGTCCATCATAAACAATTAAGACTGTGGGACATGTATGAATCTAGGAAGAGCAGGTTGTCCTCACAAACTGAGGGACAACAAAGGAGAATAATGAGAGACCACCATGACACCTGAAACCTCTCTGAAGGAGTTACGTACTTCAGCAGGGGAGATGGAATAGATTGACTTTTTATTTATCTTTTACACACTGGCCCAACTTTTTCAGATGTGAGTTATAATGTCAAGCATTGTTTCCATGTAAAACACAGTTTCAAGTAAACATTTTACTCACATTATTATTTTATTACTTTCCTTTTTATTTACCTTCCTCCCCTTTTCCATCCTCGCTTTTTTCTGGTTTATAGCCTTTCTTTTCTTCCTTCTTTTCTTCCTTCTTTACTTCTTTCTTTTCTTCATTCTTTTCTTCCTTCTTTACTTCAATCTTTTCTTCCTTCTTTACTTCTTTCCTTTCTTCCTTCTTTTCTTCCTTCTTTTCTTCTTTCCTTCCTTCATTCTTTTCTTCATTCTCTTCTTTCTTTTCTTCTTTCCTTCCTTCATTCTTTTCTTCATTCTCTTCTTTCTTTTCTTCTTTCTTTTCTTCAAACTGTGATTCTTGGAATGATTCTTTTTCAGGAGACTTTCTCTCCCGTTGGGAATCTAAATCCTGAGCAGGACCAGATTGGACTATGGTTTTAGAAACTTTGTCTGATGTCAGATTACCTTCCCCTTCACTAGAGGAAGATAAACTATTTAGAAGAGTCTCAGTAACTGGAGGGGAAGCTTCAGGAAGACTTGCACCAGGAGCACGAGCATCTGTCATAGTGTCTGGAGTCTGTGATTCTGGATTAGGTGAATCCGGTGGAGGTACTTCTGCAGATAGTAAGTCAGGAGTATCTGGAGAAGGTATTTCTGGAGCTGCATCAGGGAGAGGTGTGCCAGAAGGAGGCAAAACCTCTGAATTGTCTGGAGTTCTAGAAGATGACACTTCTGGACGAAGGTTTAAAGGCTGTACTTCAATAGGGGGTGCATCTGAAGGAAGTAATTCAGGAACAGGCCTTTCAATAAAAATCTCCTGAGTTGGTGGTCTTTGTGGTGGAACATCTGGAAAAGAAGATTCTCCTGGTGTGGCTGAAGATGCAGAGGATGGTGCTCCTGGTGTATTGTCTGGAGAAGGTGGATCAGGAAGATTTGATTCAGTTGATGAGCTAGGTACATCAGGAGATGGGACAGCAGCAGTAACTTCGTCGGGAGATAGAGCCAGAGATGGTATGCGTAGCTGATTATCTGGAAGAGGTGCCTCCAGAGGAGGTACTGGAGTGTCTGGAGTTGTCTCAGGTCTTGTTGTAAAAGGAGCATCTCTTTCCTGACTGTCTGTAGCAAACACAGATGGCAGAGTGTATCCAAAAAATGCCTCGTTGCCAGCTGGAGCCAGATCTGGGATGGTTGCTGGGTTTGGGATGCTGGCTGATGGCACTACACCAACAGAAGGTGGAATGATACTGGTCATCAAGTCACTACTACCAGTTCCAGATAACACAAAGTCTGGAGTGGAGCCAAAGGGTGAAATGACTGAATCAGTCACGGGCATCTCCAAGTTACCACTGCTGCCTGGGACTGTTGGGCTCTTACTGGTGACACTGGAGCTACTTCTGGTCGTACTGGGAGTGGAGACAACTGCTGTGGACACAGGTCCAATTTGCAGAGTTGGACTGTCTTCTGATTGTCCTGCTGTATTGCTGAAGTCAGGAAGTACCTTCGTAGTACCAATAGTATTGTTGCTGGTGGTGAAAACTAGAGTATCAGAGTCAAATGTCGTGATAACATCAATGTCATCAGTTGTAAGAGCAGTCTTTATACTGAGGGTCCCAGCACGACCAGTGCTGAGTACAGTAGTATCAACAGCAGTAGTAACATCAGTGGTACTTGTTTCTGTAGCACTGGTAGGCCATGGATCAGTGGGGGTAGAACTAATACCTATATCTGATGTTGCAGGAGCATTTCTGGTGCTTGAGTCAGTACTCAGTGTGTACAAAAACAAAGTTAGATCAGTATCTGTAACAGTAGTGCCAGTACGTGTAAAAGCTCTGTCTGTAAAAGCACTGTCAGGAAAGGTACTGTCAGTAAAAGCACTGTCAGTAAAGGTACTGTCAGTAAAAGTACTGTCAGTAAAAGCACTGTCAGTAGTAGTCTCAACAGCAGCACTATCAGTCTGAGTACTGCTGACGGTCATAGTAAAAGTGGTGGTAGAAGTGTCAGTGACAGGAGTATTAGGACACGCAGCAGTAGTACTAGTAGTACTTTCAGTCACTCCATCTGATGAGGCAGAAGGTCTATCAGATGCTGCTGAGTTAGAGTCACCAGCCGCTGTCAGAGAAGAAGAGTTGTTACTCTTTAGTGAATTTGTTAAATAGAAACTGGCTGAAATCTGCAGAACAGGAAACTGAGACCACTTTCCAGTTTAACAGTTTTTAATTAATGTCTCATAACTCCGCTGTGCTTTTCTTCACCATCAACATCTCGTTGTGATGGAAAATTTAACTTGCAGTTTTAAAATGTGTCCAAACAGAAATATTTAACACTATCACGAGCTGTGTGAACGCAGACTGCTCGTTTTTAACGTTTGAAGCAACCCAGCTTGTCTGCCTAACATCTCCTCTTCAGTAAGAGCACTCTGCAACAAGGCTGGACTTAGTTTGTCACTCACAGTTGTAACATTTTGTTTTGTTAAATAAATAATGACGTGGTGGAATCTGGTGTTGGGCAGCATGGTGGAGCAGTGGTTGGTGCTGTTGTTTCACAACACAGCTTTGCCTTCCAGTTGTTGTTTTTTTGTCTATTTTTGTGAGAAGTTTGCATGTTCTCCTTGTGCAGGAAACCTGTCCAGGTGTCCCTGCAATGGACTGGAGACCCCTCCAAGTGTCCATGCGATGGACTGGAGACCTGTCCAGGTGTTCCTGCAATGGACTGGAGACCTGTCCAAGTGTTCCTGCGATGGACTGGACACCTGTCCAGGTGTTCCTGCGATGGACTGGAGACCTGTCCAGGTGTTCCTGCGATGGACTGGAGACCTGTCCAGGTGTTCCTGTAATGGACTGGAGACCTGTCCAGGTGTTTCTGTAATGGACTGGAAACCTGTCCAGGTGTTCCTGCGATGGACTGGAGACCCATCCAAGTGTCCATGCGATGGACTGGAGACCTGTCCAGGTGTTCCTGTGATGGACTGGAAACCTGTCCAGGTGTCCTGTAATGGACTGGAAACCTGTCTAGGTGTTCCTGTGATGGACTGGAAACATGTCCAGGTGTCCGGGCAATGGACTAGAAACCTTTCCAGGTGTTCGATGGACTGGAGACCTGTCCACGTGTCCCTGCAATGGACTAGAAACCTGTCCAGGTGTTCCTACGATGGACTGGAGACCTGTCCACGTGTCCCTGCAATGGACTATAAACCTGTCCAGCTGTTCCTGCGATGGACTGGAGACCTGTCCAGGTGTCCCTGCGATGGACTGGAGACTCGTCCAAGTGTCTCTGTGATGGACTGGAGACCCGTTCAGGTGTCCCGGCCTGCGATGGACTAGAGACCCATCCAGATGTCCTTGTGATCCCTGCAATGGACTGGAGATCCGTCCAGGTGAACCTCTGATTGTCACTCAACCACGGCTGTGTCCAGCTCCCCTGTTCTGTTTCTTCACACTTTTTAAACTGCTGGAAACTTAAAATAAATTTTAGTCGAGCGTCTGGAGGAGCACAACTGTCCGATCACGAGACAGTAAACGTTTCAGTTTGTGTTCTGCAGAATCCATTTCTGTCTCTAGTGTTCCCTGACCGCAGCTGAATGCAAACGCTGCAGGACGAGGTTTGATGATCCAGCTGCTGTCACATCTGCTCTACATCGACTGCTTTATCCATCTACCACTAACAATGTCCGATTCGTGTCACTGTTGCATCTGAACGAAAGTTTTTGTTGCGTTTGTATAAATTTATCACAACAACTTTCTGGAGTAACAAACTTTGAGATTCAAACAATTATTACTTGAAGACGTTTGAGAAAAACAAGCTGCTAAACCTCAGATATAAGTTTTTTAAGAATTACATTTCATTTAGTGTTGTTTTATTCTTCACATATTTTAGACTTGGGTATATTTATGTGTATGTGTGTGTAAGGGAGTGAGCATTTAAATCAGACATTACAAAGCTTCTGATATTCCTCATCTGTTTTCTAACAACTTAGTTTTATCATATTATTTTATCTCTATCTGTTCCTGATTTAAATATTGTACATCACTTTATAATGCAGCTGCTTTTGTCTCTTTTTTATATAATTTGTTTTATTTACTTTTTATTTTATATGCTTTTTACATGATTGTCTGTTGTTGTCTGTACCTCATCGTGTTCTTTGTTTAAAACAGGTCTCTCTCATTGAGTCCTCGAGACTCAATGAGACTAACCTGAAGAAATAAAGGTTGAATGAATCTTTAATCTGTCTCAGCCAATCACAGTGTCATTCGTAACTGGTTTTCATCTACAGCAGATTTATGTCAGCTTAAATAAAATATTTGTCTCACAGATATCATCCTCGTGCACGTTTTAAGCATATTAAATTGTACTTGTACATCAGACAGTCTGCTCTCTGCTTACTTTTAAAACTTTACATCTGACAATACATTTCTCAGTTCGGTATTGATATTCGACCTCAAACGACTCAAGTTTCTGTGTCAGTCTTGGCTTTTGATGTAAATAAATATTTATGTACAAAGTTATTTCACTAAGTAATCAGAGATTTTAACTTTTTTTTCCAGCTGCTTCCTTCTTCAGGGGTCACTGCAGCGAACTAACTCACATGAAGACTTGGTGATTGTTTTTACGCTGCATGCTCCCCCTGACACAACCACAGACCACCGAGCTACCACAGCCCTCTGCGTGGAGCAGAGAGCTGCCAGCTAGGGTGCCCAGGGGAGCAGATGGTGGGGGTTAAGGGCCTTGCTCAAGGGCCCAGAGTGGGGCAAATGAGGGTGGAGGCAAGTGCTTCACCTTTCACATCCACATTTTGATGTTGTCGGTCCGAGGAGTTGAACCGGCAACCTTCCAATCACAGGCCCATCTTCTCTAACCTCTTAATCCACCAATCACAGATTTGACAGTATATAAATAAATAAATATGGATGTTGTAAATAACTCTTACATGCATAATTGATAATGAACAAATGTACAATCCAGTAATTATGAATATTAATTTTTTCTAAAACGATGACTGGATGTTTTTCTTGTCATTTTTAAAATGTGGTGTGTTCTGGAAATCTCCATCAGAAAAGTGTTCTTGAATATTATAAACGTTTTCAGATTCAGCTTGTTTTAAGATGGAAATCTGCTTCAGTTCCACTTAGATTTGTTGTTAGCTGAATTCACTGAGCAAATTTCTGTCTGGAATAATTCTAAACTGATCTGATCAGTGCTGCAGGTAACATATTGATTTGATTACTAATAAGTGCTCCTCATAACATCACTTTAATCAGTCTGTGCTACTCCTTTTAGTTTTGATGTGAAATCGACTCTGATGCAATAATGACAAGTGTTCAGACACACGGGTTGAAAACAGGTGACCTGACAGGTAAACAGACAGGTGACCTGACAGGTAAACAGACAGGTGACCTGACAGGTAAACAGACAGGTGACCTGACAGGTAAACAGACAGATGACCTGACAGGTAAACAGACAGGTGACCTGACAGGTAAACAGACAGGTGACCTGACAGAAACTAGCAGATAGGTAACTACTACACGGATGAACAGACAGGTAAGCTGACAGGTGAATAGTTGAGAATCACTTACTGGCTGCAGTTTCAACTCCTTCACCTGTAAAGGACCAAAGGTAACAACACTGATCTCTCTGCTCCACATTTCACACGAGGACAGTATTTTGTAAGACGTCTGATGAACACTAGCAGATTGTTGAACCCTTGGGAACAAAGTCACTGCAGGTTTTTGGGCCTTTTCTGTACAGTAGTTGTAAACAGGTGTGTACAGTGGTTGTGTGTACAGGTGTGTGCAGCTGTAGTGTGCAGGTGTGTACAGTGGTTGTGTGTGCATGTGTGTACAGTGGTTGTGTGCAGGTGTGTACAGTGGTTGTGTATACAGGTGTGTACAATGGTTGTGTATACAGGTGTGTACAATGGTTGTGTATACAGGTGTGTACAGTGATTGTGTGCAGGTGTGTATAGTGGTGGTGTGTACGTACAGGTGTGTACAGTGGTTGTGTATTCAGGTGTGTACAGTAATTGTGTATACAGGTGTGTACAGTAGTTGTAAACAGGTGTGTACAGTGGTTGTGTATACAGGTGTGTACAATGGTTGTGTATACAGGTGTGTACAGTGGTTGTGTATTCAGGTGTGTACAGTAATTGTGTATACAGGTGTGTACAGTAGTTGTAAACA
>JARVJN010001887.1:3235452-3249846 GCA_031763805.1 Argolebias nigripinnis
GAAACCGGAGCACCCGGAGAAAACCCACGCATGCACGGAGAGAACATGCAAACTCCACCCAGAAAGGCCCCCGGGCCTGGATTTGACCCGGGTACCTGCTTGCTGAGAGGCAGCAGCTCTACCAGTTGTGCCACTGTGCTGCCGTGCACGCTGACACATAGCATGTGTCATGATGTACTACACATAGCATGCGTCAGGATATACTACACATAGCATGCGTCAGGATGTACTACACATAGCATGCGTCAGGATGTACTACACATAGCATGTGTCAGGGTGTACTACACATCAGTTTCAACTTGAAGTCTTGAAACAGAAGGAAGTTAAAGAGGAAGCTCGTGTTGTTCAGAACCAGAACCACAGGCAGAACCATCACTTTTCTTTTGACAATAGCAACAGAATCATGCAGGGTTAAAGTTATTCTTATAGTTTTAATGACTGCACCGTTAAGGAAGATCTTATAGAAGTAAACATCTGTCTGCCTCTATTGCAGGTTTGGTACATGGATGGTTATCACAACAATCGCTTTGTGAGGGAGTACCAGTCGATGTACGACTTCATGACAACAGACAACTTCACGTCTCATCGGCTGCCTCACCCGTGGTCCGGCACCGGTCAAGTCATTTACAACGGATCCATTTACTTCAACAAGTTTCAGAGCCACACCATCATCAAGTTTGACTTCAGCACGTCGCTCATCAGCCGCTCCCGACAGCTCGACTTCGCCGGCTACAACAACATGTACCATTACTCGTGGGGCGGCCACTCGGACATCGACCTCATGGTGGACGAAGGCGGACTCTGGGCCGTGTACGCCACCAACCAGAACGCTGGGAACATCGTGCTCAGCAAGCTGAACCCCGACACTCTGCAGACCGTCCGCAGCTGGACCACCAACCATCCAAAACGCAGCGCCGGCGAGTCCTTCATGATCTGTGGAACTTTGTACGTCACCAACGGCTACTCTGGGGGAACCAAAGTGTACTACGCCTACTCCACCAACTCCTCCACCTACGAGTACATAGATATTCCTCTGACCAACAAATACAGCCACCTCTCCATGCTCGACTACAACCCGAGAGACCGAGCGCTCTACGCCTGGAACAACGGCCACCAAGTCCTTTATAATGTTACACTTTATCACATAATCCAGTAAGATGGAACCATATTTCACATAAATGTCCATCTATCTCATAAAACAGTTACTTCCTACACTATTCAACACGGTTTGGACACACATTTCACTTGCAAGACGATTTATCAGGTAACTTCTGTATTTTCAGGGCAAAGAAAACCCAACGTAGAGATCACCTCACTGCTTTCGCGTCTTCAAAACCTCACTGACATTTAAATACACGTCGTTTTCGTAAAAGCGCAGTGAAAAAAGGTTTTATCTTTCGTTTAAGGTCTTATTGTCTTAGTGATTGTTTTTAAAATTACATTAAATTAATTTTGAATCGCCAAAAACAAAGGAAGGAGTCATTTTTACTTACGCTGGCAGCTGAATTTACCCAAAGCTCCCAGTTGTAGAACAAAGCCAAGGTGCAGATTTCAGACGTTGCAGCACTAGACTGTTAATTTTAGCAGCTCTGCTCATTTTTAATAATTAAATAGAAATTATTTGAGGATCAGTGACTTTTTTATAATATTTGTGATATTTAGTAAATTTGCCTTCTGAAATCAGACTTTATAATAATGTTTTAATATTTGTCAGCTCTGACATGTTTGATTTTTTATTACACGGCCAAGGGTTGCATTGTGTCGTCCGTCGACTCCTCTAACAGATTTTAAAGGATTTTGATTAAACTAGTGGGATGTATGATCATTACAGGAGGCTGCGCATGTTATCAGTGTTTACTGTTCCCTTAAATGACATTTATCTTTAAATTAAATCAAGTCGTCATTTACGCAATAAAAACAACACAGATGTCTGAATTATTTATTCCTTGGTGATAACAACTAAATAAATTGTTTAAGTTTTGCTCCTTCAAGCCTGCAGTGCTCCTAGAGTGAACAATATTCTGCTACAGATGTGCCATTAAGATCACAATAATTTAAACTAAATTAATTAAACATATTTGTAATCAGTGTTTTCAGTAAAATAATTCCAGGTTAAAAACTGAGATGGCTCCTCATGGGCTTTTCACGTAAACCCGTCAGGGTTGAGTCGGTCTGAATTCAGGGAAGCTGAGCTCCTGCTCCTTCTTGTGCAGTAAACAAGAAATATATTTGTAATCACTAAAGTTTTTATCTACGACAATAATAATAATTTTAAAAAGTGTCTTTTTGTGGTGGTGGTAGTGTGGTGTGGTCCAGCTCAGTCAGTATCTTACCTGCAGCAGAAAAAGTCTGAGCAGTTCTGGTTTAAAGACTGAAGGAGAAAATCTCGTGAAGCAGTCAAGATAAAAATTCTGACTGAAAAAGAAAATATGCCGACCGCTCGGGACTAAAACAAATTAAAAACTGAACAATAACCATCTCCAAATGTCTCCAGTTGACCATAAAAATTCAGCTACAAAACTATAATCTTTTGTATTATAATACATTTTGTATTGTTCTTTTAAAATGAATAAATAAACATCAAATCAAATCAAAATCAAATAATCTGAAACACACACACGTTCTTGTAAACATACTTTTTGGGGACTTTGCATTGTCAAGTCAGATTTATTTATAGAGCAACTTTAAAACAGAAACCGTGACCAAAGTGCTTCACAAAAAGATCACAGTATCAAATAAAAAGTAACAAGATATGAGCACAGCACATGGAATTAAAATATAAAAACACAAAACTTTATTAGACACAATGAAATATTACATCAGATTACCCGCTGTGTCAAATGTTGCAGAATAATAACACCAAAAAATCATAAACTCAGTCAGAAAGAATGAAATACTAAATCAGATCAGACGACCGTGTGTTAAATAGGAATAAAACAAAAAGCACGAGCACAATCAGAACCAATGAAAACCAATGAAAAATCTCAATCGGATCACCCTGTGGTAAATGTCAATGAGCACAGATGGGACTTCCATTCATTTTCTATAGACTAACCCTTTCCAGTACA
The DNA here is from genome assembly GCA_031763805.1 of Argolebias nigripinnis. Lineage (NCBI taxonomy): Eukaryota > Metazoa > Chordata > Actinopteri > Cyprinodontiformes > Rivulidae > Argolebias > Argolebias nigripinnis. Next base: position 3,238,521 of record JARVJN010001887.1, read on the forward strand.
TACCTAACCCTTACCAGTACATACCTTACCAGTACATACCTTACCCTTACCAGTAAATACCTAACCCTTTCCAGTACATACCTAACCCTTACCAGTACATACCTTACCAGTACATACCTTACCCTTACCTAACCCTTACCAGTAAATACCTAACCCTTACCAGTACATACCTAACCCTTACCAGTACATACCTAACCCTTACCAGTACATACCTAACCCTTACCAGTACATACCTTACCAGTACATACCTAACCCTTACCAGTACATACCTTATCAGTACATACCTAATCCTTACCAGTACCTAACCCTTATCAGTACATACCTAATCCTTACCAGTACATACCTAACCCGTACCAGTACCTAACCCTTACCAGTACATACCTTATCAGTACATACCTAACCCTTATCCATATATACTTAATCTTTACCAGTACCTAACCCTTACCAGTACATATCTAATCCTTACCAGTACATACCTAACCCTTACCAGTACATACCTAATCCTTACCAGTACATACCTTATCAGTACATACCTAACTCTTACCAGTACATACTTGACCCTGAACCTAACCCATCCTGAATCCACACCTTAGTCCTGACCCCTAATCCACCAACGTCACTTCTTCTTATGGGGTTGAGGCTTTGGGCCCCACAGGGACCAGTTGGTCCTCACAAGTTGGAAAAACAGACTATACAAAGTAACATATACAAACACACACACACACACACACATACACGCACACACACACACTCGGACTAGTGAGCGTCCTAGCCATTGTAAATCAGGAGGAAAGTTCCTGATGAAGAACTCAGGCAGCAGCAGAAACCCAACGAGGAAGAGGAGGAGCCATCATGGAAACATAAGCTCCTGTACCACCGGCTGAAATCAATAAATCCTACCAGTGGCTTCAAAGGGCTGGACTGAAGGACTAATCATGGCTGCACAGAACAGAACCAGAGCAATAAAGACCAGGGTCTACCAGACCAGACCAGACCAAACCAGACCAGACCAGACCAGATCCAAGTCGCAGGCTGTGCCTCTGAGACAGTCTTGGCTCAGAGGCAGTTTGTCTGAAACGTCTGCGCCCTTCTGAAGGTCACTGTGTCGGTCCGTGGCGACGTCAGGTTCTGCAGGACGTTTGAAACAAGAAGACTTTACGTCCACACTTTTCACAGCAGCTTCTCTGCTGGTGCCACGTTTAACTCCTGTCAGTCTGACACTTTTACATTTGGCTGCTCTGAGCAAAGTTCATGTACATTTTTAACGAGTTCGATCAGAAATGGTGAAACAGGCCACACCATGATGTGCTCCGTCAGTCAATAACTGTTCATTGTTCATGTACGTTTCAACAGTCGTCCGTCCAATGAAACTTTAGAATCTGGTGATGTTTTTATTTGTGGAGTGCACAGACAAGTAAATAAATAAATCAATAAATGAATAAAAATGAAAGTAATGACAGAGTTGTCTATTTTTTTCCCCCTCCTGCCTCATTAGTTCAGCATCAGCTGCCTCGGCAAACTAATTCAGCTGTCACAATTTCTGTTTTAATCGTTCACTGAAGTGATTACCGGTACTTTTAGTTAGATGGACGTGGACGGGGAAATATCAGCAAGTATTAATGAATGTCTTCTACAAAAGAAACCGTCTAGAGGACCTGACTGAACCCTGTTGGGTCTTCTACAGTTCTTAGTTCTCTTTTCAGTTTATTAATGTTATTAAAACCGTTTAGTAACCCAAATAACAGATTTTGCTTGTTTGACGTAAAGAAAGTTGAAGTTTAAATAAAATGTGATGAAAATCTAATTTGAGTTTCTCAGTGAATTTGATTTGTGCAGTAGAAATTGGATTAAGATGATATAGTTTGTTTCATCGTGTTTTTCTGTTTTGTCTTTAGTCCCTTGGTGTTTGTGGTTTATGTTCAGTGTTCCCTGCATCAGTTCTCACCTTCAGTCTGTCTCCCCAGTTGTTCTTCAGTCCCATTCTACTTAAACTATCTCCAGTCATTCCCCAACCAGTGCTTCATCATCCTGGCAAAGGGCCAGACATCTCGCCCTTTTTGTGCTCCCTGCTTTCATATGTTTACATGTTGATATGCTGTTCTATTTCATGTAAGCTACCGCCTTTAAAAGCTACGCTTTGTTTGGTTTATCTCTCACGCTTTGCGCCAACATTGAAGACTTGTAGTCTACGCCCACCTGCTGTGGCCCCGCCCTGTGGTCCACTACAAAATCGCCCGTGGACCATTATACTGTTCCCATTTTTTCTTCACGTTCTTACAACACGAAGACTCAACTATGTCCCATTTTAGGACCACCTTCAAGCCCTGCCCCTCACGCGTGGCGGGGTACATTTTGTCATCCGACCCGCATCCCTTATGCAAGGCTTGCTTGAGAGCTGCCCATGCTCAGCAGGCTATGGAACCACAGCTCTCCTGCCCCGCGTGTGGATTTTTGTCAAAAGAGGAGAGAGCTCGCCGGTTCAACCTCATCAGCCTGGCGGTTGTAGAGTGTCAGCCGAGGGGAGACGTGACTTTTGAGGAAATGCTGGAGGAGCTGAACACGCTCACGTCTCCCTCGGAGGTGGCTAGCTGTGACGAGTCGGCGTCACACCGCTTCACCGTTACTCTCCGGCGCCGAGAGTGCTAGCAGCGGGGCACCCACCTGTCCACGCCAAGGTGTGGAGCTGCCCCAACCTCCCACCGAAAGAGCGGAAACTGCCGGCCACCGCGGTCCAGCCTGCTTCGGAGGTAGGGACCTGGTGCAGCCACCACGCGCCACCGCTGGTTCAGCACGCAGCAGGGCATCCTCGCCAGATGGTGAACAGCTGGCGAGTCTACCGGAGAACACACCAAGCACACACCTCCCTGCTCAGCGCGCTCCCAGAGATAATAAAAAAGTCAGCAGAAGTCTGCGGTTTGGAGGTGCCTGTGGCGGCTGCCCAGGCCACTTCACCCCTGCTGGCAGGAAGATTCATGACGCAGAGCAGTGGGCACCAGGACACAATTTGGCCGTGCCTCGCGGATGTCTCAGCTCTGCTCCAGAGTGCAGCCAGTGAACCGCTAAAAATGATCGGCAACAGTTTCTTCGTATGTGCAGATAATCAAGGTCCTGGGCGTCACGGACCAGTCCTTCCCCACCGTGCCCCCCCTGGAGTCTGCTCTGTCGGCGGTGTTCAGCGTTAAGGTGGCGAAGCATGTGGGCACCCAGATCGCCCACCAACTACCAATGACCAGCTCACAGGTAAGCTGACCGACAAGATTCACCAGTGCTCGGCACAGGTGGGGGTCACCACTAATAATGTTGCGCTGCTGGCCATGTTCATCTCATGCCTGACCGCAGATGCCAACATCGGAAAGGTAGCAGATATCATCACCAATTTACGCGTGGCACTGGCTACATGTTCAGTGCGCATCTCAGCGTGGGCCACTCTCCTCCAGCGTCAGCTCTAGCTGAAACTTTCTCCAGCTATCCTAGAGGAGGTGTAGCATCAGCTGCTTGAAGGGCCGGTGTCTCCAGATGGGTTATTTGGGCGGCCGTGGTGTAATGGTAATGGCAGTCGTCCCCCGATCGGAAGGTTGGAGGTTCGAATCCCGGATTCCCACACCATGTGTTGTTGTGTCCCTGGGCAAGACACTTAACCCGAGTTGCTTCCGGTAGGACTGGATGGCGCCTTGCATGGCAGTCTACTGCTACCGGTGTATGAATGTGTATATGAATGGGTGGATGGTTGGTATTGTAAAGCGCTTTGGGGCCCCTCATAGGGGGTTGGAAGGCAATATATAAATAAACTCCATTTACCATTTACCCCATTTTAAAAACGTTTTTAACCAGCTTCAGACCTCGTTGAAGGCATTGGAGCAGGTCCAGAAGCATGTGACCCCTCAGTGACCAGACCCCCGCTCGGCTCGTGGGCCTGTCCAGTACTGAGACCAAGCCAGGTCGTTCCGCCAGCTTCAAAGGCGGGCACCGCCTGCAGCCACGTTTGCTGTGCCTGCGGCACCAGCACCTGCCAGGGGCCAGCCATTCCACTTCCAGAGACCTGGACCCCCCCCTCCCCCCGTGGCCGAGGCAGGCAGCCTTCATGGCCGGGCCAGACCTAGGACATGAGAAAGAGACATTTAAAAAATGATGGGGCACCGGAACTGTGTTTGGTTCAGAAGGCAGTGTTTTTGGTGAGAGAAATAAAGTTACTGTCTCAGAAAACAGAGTGTCTTATTCACATGTGAATTCATCTGTTTTTACTAACACATATCCACAAGTAAGTACTGAGGTTGTCTCAAATCAGTTTTTTGCAAAAAACCAGAAGGTGAAAATGAGTTTCTGTGATCAAATAGTAAACCGCTATGCGGCTGCAACTGCAAGTGCACCTGTTAGCAGCAAACTCTGGGTGAACTCAACAGCCCCTCATCCTCGCACGACGGAGAAGGCGCGCTCTGACAAATATGGTAAATGGAGCTTACTTACTGTATATAGCGCTTTTCAACCCCCTTTGAGGGGCCCCAAAGCGCTTCACAGTACCAACCATCCATCCAGTCATACACACATTCATACACCTGTAGCGGTAGACAGCCATGCAAGGTGCTGCCTGTCCTACCGGGAGCAACTTAGGGTTAAGTGTCTTGCCCAGGGACACAACGAGATATGCCGTGACCGAGGATCGAACTTGAGACCTTCTGGTCCTGAGCCGGCTGCCCTGCCTCTACATCATCTCAGCCCCTATATCTGAAAACAAAGAGTGGTAAACTGTTTAAACAAAGCAGAGTTCCATCTGCTCTTTTTCAATCTGTTAAAACTCATGAGTCTGTTTCAACCAGGACCTTTTCACCTCCTCCTGCTGCACTTCATGCAGAAACATGCACAGGTTTGGACCATGACGTACCAGCCGACAAACAGCCCTTTCATGTATGGCCTCCCATGGGCTATTGCGGACAAAATCTGCATGGTGGCGGTAGAGGTCAGGGTACCTTCTCCTTCACTTCAAAACATACATGCTTCTCTTCTGACAGGTGTGGTTAAACACATGCACGCTAAACAGCTGGTTGGAAAAAACAATCCGCAACGGTTAGACTCTGCAGTTTGCGACGACGCCTCCAAAATTCAACGGAGTGCTGGAAACAAAACTGTCTTCCCCAGAACAAGGAATAATTCTTCAATCATAACTGAAGGAGTTATTATTGAAAAACGCCATTTCCAGAGTTCCCTCAGGGGAAGAGGAAACCGGCTTCTATTCAAGGTATTTCCTAGTTCCAAAGAAACCAGAAGGTTTCAGACCGATTCTGGACCTGTCAGTTTTCAACAGGTACATCGTAACTCATCCCTTTCACATGCTGATGATAAAACGTGCACTGGAGTGCGTGACACATGGGGAATGGTTTGTTTCAATCGACTTGAAAGATGCATATTTCCATGTGCTTATGATAAACAAACACAGGAAATATCTCAGGTTTGCATTTCAATGTGTTTGTTACGAATTCAATCGAGCCCCGTTCGGGTACGCACTTGCGCCCCGGACTTTCAGCAACATCATCAAGGCAGCGCTTCACCCACTTCGTTCAAGAGGGATGAGAATATTATTCTATCTGGATGACATCCTGCTCCTGTCCCGTTCCAGGGCGGAGGCGGAAGCATAAACATCTGTTCTGGTGAATCATCTGTCACAGCTGGGGTTCATAATAATCTGGAAAAATGTTATGTGATCATAGCTCAGTAAATCACTTTTTTGGGGGGTGAATCTCTGCTCAGTCAGCATGACAGCTGTCTTGTCAGAGCAAAGGAGGGACTCGCTGACGTCACTGCTCCAGCGTGTTCAGCCCGGCAGGACAATAACAGCGCTGACAGTCATGAGGCTGGTAAGAACCATGGCTGCAGCACACACAGTGGTCAGGTTAGGTCTTTTGCACATGAACAGTGCAGCATTGGTTTATTCGTCTGAAACTTGACCCGGTTCACCACAAATGGCGTCAGATCACGGTACCATAGTCGATGAGAGCAAATCTAGTTTTCTGGGGGAACCCCTGCACCTTATTGGAGGGAGTTCCCCTGGGCAGAGTGGCATCACACGAGGGGGTCTTTACGGATGCGTCTCTTTCCGGTTGGGGTGGGATGTATCTGTCGCATTCGATAGGTGGGACGTGGCTGGCGGGCATGTCTCTCCACATAAACGTTTTGGAACTTATGTCAGTTCGTAAAGTTCTCAAACACTTTGTTCATATGCTCAAGGATCAGAACGTGTTAGTTCACACAAACAACCGGGCCACGGCAGCATTAATAAATTGCTAGGGCGGAGTCAGATCAGTCCAGCTACTGGGAATGGCCAGAGAGCTGCTCTGTTGGGCTCGCATTCACCTAAAATTGTTGAAGGCAGCTTACATCCCCGAGTTGCAAAACAAAGGAGCAGATATTATGTCCCACGGTTTGCCACTAGAGAGAAATTGGGCTCTGCACCCCGACATAATATCACAGATTTGGAGCAGATTCGGGAGAGCGGAAGTGGACTTGATGACGTCTCGCAAGAACACTCAATGTCCCTTGTTCTTTTCCTTAAGTCCCCTGGACGCTCCCCCACTGCGAGTGGATGCTTTTGCTCACAAACCGTGGTCAAAAACTCTGATTTATGCTTTCTTTCCAACCTCACTGCTGCCAACAGTTCTGGAAAGAGTGAGGGAGGAAAAGTTGTCAATTATCCTGATCGCTCCAGAGCACATGAACGCACCATGGTTTCCGGTACTGGATCAGCTGGCATGTAGATAATGGAGGTTCCCCTGGAGAGATGATGCTCTTCTACAGGCAGGGGGAGTGATAAAGAGTTTCCCCGTGGTAGGTCAACATCTGCTGGCTTGGTTACTGAACGTAAACGTTTAGAAAATCTTGGGTTTTCTGAAGATGTTATTTGTACTATTCAGGGATCACATGCTCAATCTCTGACGACTGTTTACGTGTCAAAATGGTCTGTTTTTCAGCGATGGTGCCTGGATAAGAATGTAGATCCTTCTTCATGCTCTCTGGGCTCCATCTTGTCTTTCTTACAACTGCTGCTGGACAGGAATTTGGCTTTCAGCACAATTAAAGTTTATGCTACAGCAATTTCGTCTTGTCACAAAGGTTTTAATGACAGGAAAGTGTTTAATCATCCCCTGATGAAACGTTTTCTGAAGGGTACGTAATGTTTGAGGCCAATCTCTCATTCCCTGGCCCCACAGTGGGATCTAATTACTGAACTGAGTGCATTAATTAAGGAGTCATTTGAGCCGATTGACCAAATTTCTCTAACATTTTTGTCTCTTAAGACAGCACTGTTGTTGGCGTTAACGTCAGCAAAAAGAGTGAGTGATCTGGCAGGCCTTTCGGTCTCTCCTTACCTTTTGAAGATTCAAGGATGAAGCTCAGCTGAACTTCGACTGAATCCTGCTTTTATTCCTAAAATCATAAGAAGTGCATTTAGGTCTTGTATCATTACTCTTGGTGGTTTCTGTCTCCCTCCTCATAGTAATGAAGAGGAGATACAGTTTCATCTGCTCTGCTCAGTCAGAACACTTCAATGTTATGTGACTCACACAGCAGTGGTGTGTAAGTCTGATAGATTGTTTGGACATTTCAGGAAACAATCTCAGGGTCAACCTTTGACCTCTCAGAGGGTGTCACACTGGTTGTGTGAGGCTATCTCGCAGGCCTACACCTCCTCCGGCCTTCAGCCTCCTGATGGCATTAGAGGTCACTCCACCAGAGGACTGGCAGCTTCAGCAGCCCTAAGCAAGGGTCTTTCTGTACAGGATATCTGCTCTGCCGCTTCCTGGTCGTCCCCTACCCCTTTTGTCCATTTCTATTTGTAGGATGTATCTAGTTCCTCTATGACGTATCCTGTTCTTAGGATCGTGGCGGAGTGATTGTTCCTTTTTTCAACATAAATAAATTATTAATGAATTGACACAGTTTGCCTCTGTCTTTATTGAAGAGTATTGTTTTGTGGTTAAAATATTTCTTCAATCAGGTTTAATCATTTTGATTACAATTGGACCTGTTCTGAATGATTCTATTAAGTCAGCTTCAAGTTTTCAGGTTTGCCCACCTGCTTATTATGCACCTTTGTTTTTATGGTGTATCATTTTGCTGTTGAGGTTTTTGGATGGGTGTCAGAGTGTGTTATGGTTTCTATCAGACCCAGTGAGGCCTAGACCATGTCCTGCTCTGCCTTTAACCCAACAAAGCATAGCTTTTAATGGGCGGAGCTTATACGAAATTGAACGTTGGTTACGTATTGTAACCCCAGATTATATGAGTATAAGTGTAGCCCTTTAAAACTGGGCCTCCCTGGTTCTCAGATGGCAGAAGAAAAAAAGTATTGTCTTTGGGAACAGTATAATGGCCCACGGGCAATTTTATAGTGGACCACAGGGCGGGCCCATAGCAGGTGGGCGTGGACTACAAGTCTTCAGTGTTGGCGCGAAGCGCGAGGGATAAACCCAACAAAGCGTAGCTTTGTTGGGTTTATCCCTCTATCTATCTATATTCTATTACATGAAATAGAACTATTAATTGTTTGGCACTTACTTTTTTAGATGCAGGTGAGGGTTCTTGTCAGCACTGAAAAATACAAGAAAATATCATTTAGATTTTAAATGATTTGGAAACAGAAATATTTCAAAGGAAATAAGACAACAACTAACCTGTATGAAGTGCCACTCAAAGTCCATCAGGTGTTAGATCAGGGTAGAAACATGCACATTCACTGTCTGCAGTTTCTTTCGGATCATCTGGCCTGTCTTTTTGAACACCATCTCTCCATGGCTGGTCTTTGTGCCCCTTTCTGGGTTGATCCCAATGAAGCGTCTTAAAAAAAATCAAAATGGGAAAATGTTGGATAATATAAACAGTGTGACACTTTGAAGGCAGCAGGTGCAATATATAAAGCTTTCTTTACCTCATGTGGAGAAATGATGCTGTTTTTAAATATATTAAGATAAAACATCACCAACTTTGTCAATTGTTAATTATAACTTGCTTTAAAACTTTAAAACTCTGTCATTGTAGTTTGCTCATTATTAAGTGTTTTTAAAAATGAATAAAATCATGGGGACAGTTTTACCTTTGAAGGAACTCCAAAGTCTTAGCCGCTTCATCTTGATTTTGGGGGTTGAATATGTAGAAAGTGGCAAACACTGCTGCAAGTCCTGTCAGAAATGTTGCACATAGATGTGACACTTAAAAGATGAAAATTTACTAAACATCCTGCTGCAGCTACTTTGTAGAAAAACCACACTTGAACGTTACATTTTACATGCAACAGCACTTTCAGCAGCTGTATTACTGCACATCTTGGAACGTATGTTGCACAATGTAATTTTTAAGAATGTTTTTTTTTTCCGTATCTCAGGATACCAAAAAAAAAAAAAAAGAACAAAACTGACAGTAATAACTGACTTTACAACAGAAGTAAATTCAAACTGTACCTGTCATGTGGTCCAGGAGCAAAACAAAATTGTGGTCTATAACCTGCAATAAAATAAAAAGTAACTAAAAAGCCAACATAAAATAAATTTAGAAAGCTACAGCAGAATTTACTTTACAGCAATGGGAATCTGCTGTAATGAAGGCTAAATTCAGTGTGGTGCTTACATGCACGGCTTATGGCAACATGGGTTAAGTTCAGATGCAAACACTAGCTTGAATTTACAACTAAAGATGAAAGAGATAAAAAATGTGGTCCTGAATTGCTTTTGTATTAAACCCACTTTAGGCACAAAATACTTGGCTTATGGCTAAATATTAAAAATAATAAATGATTAACTTTACACCATAAAAACCCTTCTAGCTGACTGTGACACAAGACATGTGGTCATCCAAAAAACTCAAAGACAAATGACATAACAGCACAACCTCTGGTCTAAATTCACTTTATACTATGTAAAACCATAATTTACAATCTTCAGTTATTTTACTTACCAGTACCCCTTTTGATGCTTTAAATTTGAGGATGAATGGTGATTCTCAAAGATGCAAATACCAAAAAAAAAAAAAAATGTCTACCCTACAAAAAATACTGTATTGTACAATTATTTTGAAGTAGTTTACTGGCTGTCGTCATTCTTGATTCTGACAACAGAAAAAGACCAAATTTAACAGGTTTCTACTGTACTTTATAATAACAGTATGTTACTGCTAGAATTCTGCCATAAATTTACATAAATTTCTAAGAGTGTACAGTAGTCAAGGCAGTAACAACCTTGTGCCAATACTGTATTCCACATTACACCCCACTTTTGGAAAATATTGCACATTTTGTGTTTTCCCAGAGAAAATAATTAAAGTTGTTGTCTTTTTTTAAAGGTCTGAAAATGTAAAAAAATATGAAAAAAATAATAAACAAATTTATAGCTATAGTGAAGGGCTGAAGCAAGATTTGATGCAGTGGAATATTTATATGTTACACTTTTATTCAATATTTAAAAGAGAGCCCATTTTGGTCCCAAATGTGTTAAGTGGACAATATATTCATTTTAAAGGTGCCTCATGGACTAGAATAATAAAATATAATACTGAATGACATCATCTGACAGGAATATAGTGACAGATACTGCTCTGCAAAATGTGCCAAAAAAGGTTTTCATCTTTTAGACATGCACAGCTTCAAAATATTCTGGTATTTTTCTTCATTAGCTAACTTTTCACTTGATTTTAGTTTCAAACTTGTTGCAACTCATCTGCCTTTTTTTTCCTTTGTGCTCAAAGTGTAGGTGGGGCAGATCATTTTAATGAGTTTTGTTATTCCTTTTCCTCCCACGGAGGGTCTTTAAGGCCAGAGTTCATCTTGATTTATCTGACAGGCTCTTGTCATGAATGTGTGGGAGAAAGGCTCACCACAGAGAGACTGCTTCATTGATTCTCACAGGAAGAAAGATTTTAGCTCACAGTCTACACAGAGCCTCTCACCTGCTGTGGACGTTTCAGTGCTGGATCATCTTTAATTACATGTATTGCAGTGCGTTAATGTTCATGAAATGTTGAATAAAATCGGGATTTCTGCAGGAATATTACCAAAAACATTTTCATATTTTCTAAGGCAGATACAAATGTATTGAGCCCATGTTCATCATAGACTATTAGGTGTAAAACAAATGCTGAGTTTGTTGTGTGAGTTTGCTGGCTGTGATGACTCCTGCAACAGGGAGCAGCTAGAAGAAATTCAACATCTACAAAGTATGAATATCATAAAACTTTGTACAGCTAAATCCTGTGCTTGAGCATCAAAGTAAGGCATGGAGGCTGCACAGCTGCAGAAAGAAAAGCTTTGCAGAGAGTGGTGAAGGCTGCACAGAGGTCTGTTGGAGTC
>JARVJN010001887.1:4457781-4467829 GCA_031763805.1 Argolebias nigripinnis
GACAAACCTGTAGCTTTAACACATTATGAACATTATTCAAGATTTGTTTCTATAAGAACATTATCAAATATTTTATATGAACGTACGATACTAGCAATCACAGCATTGTAAGAGGGGGACAGTTGAACATGGAGGCCTCCACCTCTGTTTAATGATGGACGGTTTCTCTTCACAGGAGGCCATCTTATCACCAGCAAACTGTTTTCATTTTCTCATTCTGGGAGTATGCTATTTGTGGGAATCAGTTTGTTTTGATGACTCCTCAGATTGAAGAAGTCCTTTGGATGATGGGCGAAATGTCTCAGCAGAAAAAAGAAACTGTCCAGATGGCATGACTGATCATTGTTGGATTTTATAACTGGATTATTGAGCATGAACTTTGGTGTTTTGAATCACTTTGGCATGACTGTCTCAGAAGAGTTGACAGGGGAGAGGGCAGGCCCCAGAGGCCATTTTAGCACCAGCAAGCTGTTTTTTGTCTTCCATCACTCTGGGAATATGCTGTTTGTGGAAATCTTTTTTTAGTGGCTCCTTTGGATGATGGGTGAAATTTCTCAGGCAAAAAAAATAAATAAATAAATAAATAGGAAACCGTCCAGATAACCAGAACGAACATTGTTGAATTTTATACCTGGATTATTGTGCATGAACTTTGATGTTTTAAATCACTTTGGCATGACTGTCTCACAGGAGTTGAGAGGGGAGAGTGCCGGCTCCAGAGGCCATCTTAGCACCAGAAAACGTTTTCCCCCCACTCTGAAAGTATACTGTTTGTGGGAATCAGTTTGTTATAGTGGCTCCTCAGACTGAATAAGTCCTTTGGATGATGGGCGAAACGTCTCAGCCAAAAAAAAAAAAAGTTAAGAAACCATCCAGATGACCTGACTGAACATTGCTGCTTGAAGGAGTAAATGTTCAGGATCAAAAAGTGATTCTTGTGATGTATTCTCTCAGCTCAACACAAGGAGGCAGTATTTTAATGTGACATTTTAAACATCTTAGTCGCTTGCATTTTGTTTCAGCTCTTCTTATTTTTGTCTAGTTTATTTTAGACTAAGGGGATCCACATGATATCCGTGATGACATTTGTTTTATTTTCTGTGACCGGAAACTCCAGTTAGAATTCAGTAGGATGTTTCTCTCGAGTAAACTAAATATGAGGGAGGTTTATTAAATTTTAGGTAGAGGACAGCAAATAGTATAATGACAAAGCTATTGTGAATCAAACAGTTTTATGTTTATAGTTTATTACTTCTTATGTTTTGATCATCCATTTATGGTTGTTTTGGGAATCCCCAAAACAATGTTACAGTCTAAAAAGGTAGCCCTGATTTAAAATGAAACATTTTATATATTCTATAGTGTCAAATACAGGTAGTCCCCAAGTTACGACGGTCTCGAGTTACGACGTTTCGCGGTTACAAACGCCCTCCCATTGAAAAGCATTGTTTCAAGTTACGTGGTTTATGCGCCTTTACACCAGAAAATACGGTACCGAAACGAAACTTACAGGAGGGAGGGAGGGAGGGGGGAGCTTGACGCGCTGGAAACTTCTGGAAACTTACAGGAGACCTCAGGCAGACCGGAGCAGAGGAGGTCAGGAGGGGCTAATATGCTAAATATGCTAACTCTGGACTGCTGGACCGCGCGTGGAAATACAGGAGACCTTATTGTTTTGAGCTGAGGTTTACGAGGCAGACAGGCTACAGCTGAGCAACGAGCTAACATGCTAGCAATGAGCTAATATGCTAACATACGTTGCTGTAAACACTGTGAAGCTGCAAGAAGCTCACCAGCTCCCAGTAAGAAAAAAACTCTGTTTGTCCCTTCATTATGGCGCCGAATGTATGTGTTTTTTGATAATTATGTAGGGTAATGTGTTAAGATAGGCGAAGTGCTTGGTAAAAATACAGTACTGTAAGTATGAGGGGCCGTTTGGACGTATGAGGTGCATGTGCGAGGTGCCGTTTGGACGTATTTTCCGATTTACGACGATTTACGTGTTACGAACGGGCGTAGGAACGGAACTCTGTCGTAAGTCGGGGACTACCTGTAGTTTAATTCAAATCAGACTTGTTCTACCTGAGATGGATACTGGTCTGAGATGACACCAGCCGAACAAACTCCAGTTAGTTTCTTCTGTACGTTTTATTTTGAAATCTAACCACTCAAACACCAAACTGCTCAGCTCGATCCAGAAAAGCTGGCTCACTTTTGGCATTTGAACGTTTTACACTTTTCAAAATATAAACTTAAATTTTAAAATATGTCTCCATAGAAATATATTTAAATATTTTCAATCCCTTCAAAAACCTTATTCTGAAACTCTGCTTCACTAAACATATCCTTGTGTTTTCTATTTAGCGTTGTATTCACAGTATCTCTGACTATTTGAAGGAAACAGGTTTAAAGCTCTTTACAGGGAGAATGAATGCACATGAGCCCGTCCAGCCTGTGTAATAAAAACCAAAACATTTTCCTGATTTTCTTTTGGTGCCAGTTTTCTTCAACCAGGTAACCGAATGATGCGGGGAAACATTTGCAAACTACAAAATATACACTAGACTAAAAATAACACCCAATCAAGCTCCAGTTATGGCAGAAATGGTAAAAGTACTGTACATAGTTCTCATGTATTCAGTGACTTTTTAACCTCTTCAGGTTCTGCAAAGAGCTCTGTTTGATTTGTTGTGTTTCTTTTGACTGGATGAATAAATAATAAATAAATATAGAGACCAAAAAAGAAAAAAGAAGTGTTTCCAGTTCACCCAATAGATTCAGTTAAATAATTTAAACTAGGGGAAACACTGCTGAACATTTAATTCCTTGTGCGTTTAAAGAAAACAACTTCCTGTTGGGGTTGCGGAGGTGCTGATATTCAATAAAGTTGGTGATTTTTTTTCTCACCTCTTCGACATTAAACCCTGCATAAATAACCCGTATAAATTAATACTTCTTAAACTTATAGGCATTAAAAGAAGCCGCACACTCCAGAACTTTAGAGTAAAAGTTTACTCTCATCTGGATCAGGTCTAATGAGCCGATCAACGCAGAAGGAGACAAATTAAACAACTGGAGAACATTTGTTTTGGTGTCCTGGGACGAAACGTAATCGGAGCCCATTCTTCTTCCTAACTGCCTCGATCTTTTATCATCTGTCGTTTCCATTACTGCAGCCAGGTTTGGAATAAAAACAAACAAACAAAAAAATACCGTGTGTTGATTTGGTGTTTATGTTTTTTCAAGACAAGCTAAAAATAATAATTCATTATGTGTTAAAAAACTGGTAAATTTAGGCGAGAGTAGCTTTCGGTCCTGTGTATGTCTTGTATATATGGCAGTTCTGACAATAAAGTTGACTTTGACTTTGACTTTTCAGATGAGGTCAGGGAAGCTAAACCGAGCCGAGGCGAAGAATGGAAGATTAGAGTAAATGGATTTTCATTAAGCAGGTGAGTAAACAGAAAAGCACAGCTAAGCTCTTTTTAAGTGGTTAACATGCGATTATACCAATACACCATTTAGTTTAATTTTCTGAGGTTTTTAATGTCTCATAAAAGTCAATGTGACCCAGATAGCACCTCCTTCTGGGGTCTGTTTTCTAATTTTATTATTTATTACTGTACAGTATTATTATTTCAAAGATGGCTAAACCATTAACGCTGTAATGCTGAAAAATGGAGATAATTATTCTCAGTCAAATAAACTAATATTTAACTTGTTTCAACCAAACGTTTCAGTCTTTCAATCCATTTTCTCATTTCTATCAGGAACACGACAAATGTGTGTATTAATGAGCATCTCGTAAAAATGAATGCAGATATGTCTAGAAGAGCAAGGCTGCTAAAGAAGGAAGGAGAAATTCATGCAACTTGGACTTCTAACTGTAGAAATGATGTGAAAACTAACAAGAAGAGGCTAAAGTTTTTGTATCAGGACCGCTGGGCAGTTGGACAAGCTGAGTAATAATTACCGTAATTTCCGATCTATAAGCCGCTACTTTTTTCAGACTTTGAACCCCGCTGTTTATACAATGCTGTGGCTAATTTATTGATTTAATTTTTTTTTATTATTGTTATTTTTTTGATGGGCTAACGAGCTTCCTGCCACCAAAAAAGATTTAGCTTCATCACACCTGGGTGCCTACATAGCTGCCTAATGCACATCTCTCTTGGGGGTGGGTCCTCGTGCCTTTATTTTACTGTTTAACACACAGAGACAGGTCTTTACTACAACCACTGGTACCTACACAAACTAACACATAATGAACACATAAGCTAGGCTAAGAGGAACAGCATAATCACGTAATGGGGTTCCCAAAATAAAAAACAAAATAAAAAATAATAATAAACTGAGAGAATAATAAAAATCCTGGCTCATTTAATTCCATTTCTTTTTACACATTGCACCACTGTCCTAATAATGAGCCACAGTGCTGGAAAGATGAACACCGATAAACAATCAGAAAGTAGAAAAGGAGAATTTCCTGTGAGATGTTGCATCTAATTTTACAGCGTGGACAATAGCAGCATCTTTAGAGGAAAATAGTAAATTGCCTCTGGTCTTCAGCTCATCAAAGTGTTGTCTCAGAGCTTCAGTTGTACAGTTTAGGTTAGAAATAAAACCACAGGAACCCCTGAGTGGGTGTGCACACACATATGGATGCAGATATGATTTCTCACCTTGGCACTGGTTGTACCGGCTGAAGAAGCCTTGTGGACAGGTGGGGACACAGCGGCCCTCGTGCAGGCTTGACGAAGAAGGACACGAGGTACAGTTTTCTGCAGACGGTCCAGTACAGAGAAGGCAGGAGGGATGACACTCTGAGAAAAGACAAAGAATCAGAATATATTTACCACAAACAGTTTGCAGGATGAAAAAGGATCCAGCACAATGTGCAGTTCTAGGATGTTTTAAAATACCTTTATGGTTATTTTAAATCACATTAAAAACAATTAGTTGGCCAGAGTGCTGCACAATAAATCCCCAAACACGAGCCATTAAAACACTGAAATTAAAACATTTGGATTAGTTGGGAAAGTTTTGATTTACCTGCTTGAATTCTCCTGAAAAAATGTTTTTTTCTTGTTAAATGGGGACAACATGCACCAACACAAGCTAATTTACTGACGCAAATGTGTGTCATTGCTTTGCGTTATCTTAATTATGTCGTGTTTGTCTCGCATTTGTTAAATAATACAAAATCTATAAAGTTGGAAAAACTGCAATGACTTGAGTGCCAATAAAAATATATACAACGGCATTACAATTTAAATACAAGACCACTTGTTAGTTTTCCTGAATGATGGCGCACTAGCTGTCAAAACAAACAGCAAACATATTAATTGTTCTTTTATGTAATTTGTAGGCAGCACAGTGGCGCAGTTGGTAGAGCTGATGTTTCTCAGAAAGAAGGTTGCCCCGGTTCAAATCACAGCCTCTTTGGGTGGAATTTGCATGTTCTCTCGGTGCTGCGTGGGTTCTCTCTGGGTTTCCTCCCACACACTAAAAACTATTCAATATTGAGACACTTTTCTATACTTAACTGTCCAACCAAACAGTTCACTTTGTATAGTCACACAGTTAGAAAGCTAGTTATATACTTTAGTATGAAAAATAATGAATGTAAAAAAAAGATGAGCTAATAAAACACCAACAAATCCTACCATCACTTAAATTCCAACTGAAACAAAACGATGTCCAGCTAATTATATAATTAGCTTGTTAGCTAGCCTCAATGAAAAGCTAACTAGCCAGTTAGCTATACTTTAATGTCTAGCCATACAGTTAGAATGATATTCAGCTAAACTTTATTGTCTAACCAAACAGTTAGAAAGGTAATAATATAAATGTATAGTCCAAAACATTAAATCAACAAAACCCATTACTTAAAATCCCAACTGAAACAACATTAGGTATGCCCAGCTAATTATGTAATTAGCTTGCTAGCTACACTGTAATTGCTTAAGCTAGCTGGACAGTCAAACAGTTAGCAAACTAGTTAGCTATACTTTGTCGAACCAAAAAAGTTAGTAAGGTAGTTAGCTATATTAAATTGTATAGTCAAATAGTTAAAAATCTAGTTAGCTATAGGCCTACTCTGTCAAGCCAAAAAGCTAGTAAGTAATTTACGTACTTAGCTTTACTTCATTGTCTAGTCAGAAAGCTAGTTAGCTATATTAAATTGTCTAGTGAAATAGTTAGCACGCTAGTTAGCTATACTTTATTGTCTAACCAAACAGTTAGAAAGGTAATAAGCTAAATTGTACAGTCCAAAACAATAAATCAACAAAACCCATCACTTAAAATCCCAACTGAAAAAAAAAATTAGTGTCCAGCTAATTATGTAATTAGCTTGCTAGCTACCCTTAATGTTAAGCTAACTGGACAGCTAAACAGATAGCGAGACATGTATCTTTACCTTATTGTCCCTAACAATACTCTAGTGAAATGTGAGCAAATAAAATGTCAATGAACTCTGATTACTGAAATCCAAACTGAAACAAGTTATCTAGTTTCAGTATACAATTAGCTTGCTAGCTAGCGTACCCTAATTAATAATAGACTAGCGTGCTAGTTAGCTGCTATCCCATAGGGAAATCACATTTGAACAAAATCTATCAGTGTAAATATACACAAATAAATAATATTATAATATCTATTATTTAAAATAATTGTTAGCATTTGCTCTGGTCTCTCAGCGTTTCTTTTTCACACTATTGCTTTGCATAACATTTGTGTGGTTGTGCTTGTTTTTATAAAAAAATAAGAATAAAAAGTCAAGCTAACAGCTGTCAGCTGCTCTACTGACTCATAAAAAAAATAAAAACAGAACCCTAAAAGCTAAAACAGTTTTGTTGCTTTTAAACAACATTAAAAAGTTTGAACCCTGTGGTAGAACGCTGTTTTTTAAACGTGCCATGCTCCCTGGATATTACCCCTCTCTAACATGCCCCTACATTCTTCAGCCCACATACCAGCCGCCCTAAAAAGGCTTTTTTTTTCTTCAAGCCTTTGATGCCTGCTTTGGCAGTGGGAAGACAAATAGCTGTGCAGCGTTATCAGCTCTGGCAGCTGGGCCAAGCCACCGAGTGACATGTTCAGGCTGCTGGTGGTGAGAACGCCCGTCAACAACAGGCTGGGTGTCCCAGGTTTGTTTGCAAACATGCGAACTAACAGCCTTTCTTTGTTAGGCCTTTCCCCTGAGGTGTACACATTTATAACCAAGCCCCTCTGAATTCTTTTAGAGGGCTGTCAGCTCAGCTGTGTCCCAGACTTGTGTGCACGGCAGATGATGGACACTGGCTGCAGCAGATGGGTCCTCTACCTGAGCCAACGCAACAATTGGGTTTGTACAAAAACATTTACCCTTTAGGAGCATCTCAGTGCCTGAGCATGGACTTTGTACAAGTCATGAGTCTTAACCAAAACGTCATCATCGCCCACCTTTTCTCTGAAGTCTACCCATAAGCACCTTCTGCCAAGTAAAAAATAAAATAAATAAAAGGCAGCCAAGGTGGTTGAGTTCACCGCCCACTAAGGTGGTTGTTGATCTTTGAACAGGAGATTTATAGCAAACCTGCTGTCAAATTTAATTCATTATTAAGGAAGGAGAATAAGAATGATAGGAAGCTCCTCGCTCTTTTTCTGCAGCTTCAATCTCTAGTTTGTTTCAGGAGAATGCATATTGATTCCTGTAGCACCCAAATTCACGGGCACGTCGCTCTCATCACACTTTATCTGGTGCACCGGCTCCCAGAACCAGATTCATTACTTTGTTTTGTGCTGATGGGGACATAATTTGAGGTGAGCGCAGTGGATGAGGTTTTGAATTAGTTTGGGGGTACGAGTGCTCCTTAATGTCCTCCATAAATGATTCCCCTGGCGCCGAACAGAACTTATCACAGGAAGGAGATCTGCCTGCTGCACAGCAGAACCACAGGATGGTTGTATCTCACCCTCTCAACTATCAACACCATCATTCTTATTGATTCTGCTGGTTTATGGTAGGGGAGACGCCAGTCCATTTCTGTGAGGTGCAGTTTTTAGATGACAGCTGCTTAAAGTTGCAACTACGTCAAATAAAAACTGTTACGAGTCTGATCTGACTAAAATCGGGGTTTTCTTATCGCCTGCTATTTAAGTTGCAAAATGTTTCATAACTTTTTATTTTGACAAACAGTTGCTGCAAAATGCAACTTTTTTTAAATATATTTCATTCATTTTCAACATAAGTTCAAAAAGATAAATCAAATAAAACCACCATCACATAGTTTTCTCC
Source organism: Argolebias nigripinnis (assembly GCA_031763805.1). NCBI lineage: Eukaryota > Metazoa > Chordata > Actinopteri > Cyprinodontiformes > Rivulidae > Argolebias > Argolebias nigripinnis. The sequence goes on from JARVJN010001887.1 coordinate 4,466,063, forward strand.
GACAGTTGTGAAGAATTTGGATAGAAAGTAAACGAGACGAGTAAATGAAGGAGTTTCGGGAATGTCTCACAAACTTCATGGGGGTTCAGCTGCCACAGTGGGTACAAAGCGACCAGAGGTGCAGGAATTGTGCAAAGTGTACAGTATTGCGAGCTGTGGGCACAAACTAGGCCATCGGTTTCAATAACGGGAGGCCAAAGTGTGGCTGCGCGGCTCACCAGTCACTGATCCCAAATACAAATTGTAGCAAGACTAAAACGAAGTTCCCCAAGATAATCTTTGTTTGCTTAAATATAACGATTTTATTTATTTATCGTAAGTTAGACTTAAAAGAGGAGAAACAGAACAAATGACAAAAAGATGTCACAAAACTAACTCAAACTATTCAAATCTTGTAAACTCGATTGTTGCTATAGAGTACACTTGAGGTAGTTTAGTACGTAATAAATCTGTAGTGGACCACCTGGTCTCTGAAAATTTAAGTGGTGCATCTTTTCTTTGAAACCTTCAAGGAAGAGTGGACACTTTGTTTATTACATTTAGTTTGAATCTAGAACACAAATCACTTCACCAAGAGACTCTTTTATTCTTTAAAAATTTCTAATTCAAATATAATCAAAGTACCGATATAACCTTGTGTTATTCGTATGAGCGTTATTGTGCTCAATGTTTTGATAAGCTAAATCAATTTCTGTATTTAAGAAAATTGTCAAAAATGAATTGTTAAACAAATATGATTGAATGTAACTGAGTAATCCATATATTGTTGGTTAAACGAGTTGATTACTTATTTTGTTATCAGAGAGCAATTAGTTTGTATTAGATAGATAGGAGCAGATTTAATAAGATTTTTTCTTCATCTGCTACCTTTTCATTTTACACCTTTATATATTTTTATTCTTTTCATTTGTTTGTCATTTGTTGTATCATATTTTGTAAAATGAAATAAAGTATTAAATAAATAAAAAAATAAAAAATAAAAAATAAATAAAAAATAATCAGAGACTCTGTCTAAGTCGAAGGACATGTCAAATTGTACTTTTCAGTTTTATTCAGAAGTTAGATATAGCTAAGCAAGGTTCATCATTTAACTGGCGCCTGCATTCTGTTTCTAACTAAAACAATCCTCTCTCCCTCTTCTAAACAAGCTTCCCTGTTCTTTGACTGCTAATAACCTTCTGACCTGAGCTAAACCACTCCTATTCTCGTCGCATGAGCCAATGAACGGAGTGAGTTCTGCTGATGTCAAACTCTCTTTAAAAGTTCTAAACTTCCTGGAAGCCTCAGTTCTACGAGAGATGCTCAGATGTGATGTTTCTCCTAAGGCTGTGTGAACGCTGGTCATAGAGTCAAAGACCACGTCATCAGCTAAGGACTTATGACACGCTCGCTATAAGTCCGCCTCGAGCTGAAAGCTCTAAACTTTGAATGAATTTTCCTTTTGAGGAATATCTTATTCTGAAATCAACCAGGAACTGCCGCTATTTCTGCCATTCAAAGCGGACGCAGAAGACGCTGAAGGGTAACGTCTAAGGCTGGTCTGCCTTCTCTTACTGGACCTAGACTGATCGTCTTGCAAGGTGAAGAGTCGTCGATGTTACCAGCATACCTGCTGTTTACCTGAAGGGTCGCATGGAAAATGTCATTCTGGTTGAACTTCATTCATTCACCCAGTCATAACGACTTCCCCTCCTTCCTTCCTTCCTTCCTTCCTTCCTTCCTTCCTTCCTTCCTTCCTTCCTTCCTTCCTTCCTTCCTTCCTTCCTT
>JARVJN010001887.1:4853121-4864015 GCA_031763805.1 Argolebias nigripinnis
TGTAGCCAGGTCTCTCTTGTAAATGAGTCCTTGAGGCTCAATGAGATTAACCTGCCTAAATAAAGGTTGAATGAATGAAAAAAAATTAATAGTCAGCAAAGTTGGTTGTTTTTACACAAACGCTAAGCGATTGTTGCCCAAAGGAATGTGATCTGCCGATTAAAATAATTACTTAACTATTATAACAGTCATGTAATAGAACTAAATATGCAATGCACAGAGATTTCCATCAAAATTATATTTTGGTTGTGAATTTTTGGCAATATTTTACAGGATTTTTTTTTTATTTTTTTTATTATTATTATTTTATTTTTTTACAAATTCCACACTTGAATGCAGAGCTGTGGTGTTTCTGGTGAAATAAATTTATTTGGTAGCTATTCTGGGTAATTATGGAGCTGGTTGGTCTTTTATTTTTCCCCATTTTCTTACAGAACTGCACATTTGTGCATTTGATACCAAGGTTTGCAACAATTTGTGCTTTATCTCTTCGCAACAGCAAACGCAAAATTTCGTATTACATTTTTTTTTTCTGCTCAGCTATAGAGCAGAGCCGTAGTATCGTTAATGAACCAGTCAGTTCTGCTCATCACTGAATCTGTTTCTGGACTGTCTTGTATTTAAATGAAATTGTGTGTTTGAGCTGCTGAACCTTGTTCCTCCATGGTTTAGCAGAAGACCACCTCAGACCAGAGCTATTCCTGTCTGTCCTAAGAGGATCTGTTAAGCTGAAAGTCTTCATAGTTGAAACTCTACTGACCTTGGTGCACATTCTTCGGTCTGCTTTTCAGCCTGATGGTGCAACAACTTCTGTAAACTGACATCACCATTCAGTTAGGCTTAAACCCCCACAGAGATAAAAATAAATGCTTGTAAAAATCTATTAGTGCTGGTTAATTGGAAAGATCACGAGCTTTTCGTGACTTAGTTTGTCTCGTTTGAACGTGTTGGCAGCCCTTGAAGTTACTGTATCATTCATTTCATCACATCGGAGCTTGTTTCCATGGAAACTGAAGGAGCATCAAAACGACTTGGCGTGGACTGAGCTGTAGCTCAACACATTCTGAACAAAGCAGGCGTGTAAAGCTGAAAGTCGCACCGAGGTTTAGGGACAGACTGTGATGACTAATGCTCCACGGATACTCCATAAGCGTCCGTGACGAACGGCCGAGGCACGCCCACGCGTCACGCTGTACTTCCACGGAGGCCGCGGCGGCTCGGGATTCACTTCACTGGAACCGCTGGGGCGTTGAATTAGTGCCTCGTCGTTTGTTTTACAGAAGTGAAACTAACAGCTGATAATAAACACGTTCAGTCACATGGGGGAGCGGTGGCGCAGAGGTTAGAGAAGATGGGCCAGTGATAGGAAAGTTGCAGGTTCAACTCCCGGTACAGTCAACATCAAAATGTGGGTGATAATGGTGAAACGCCCACAACTGACTCCACCCTCATTTGCCCCACTCTGGGCCCCCGAACAAGGCCCTTAACCCCCACCTGCTCCCAAAAACAGGTCTCTCTTGAAAATGAGTTCTCATGACTCAATGACACTACCTATATAAATAAAGGGTTAATAATAAATAAATACATTAAAAAAAAAACATTCAGTCGCTTGGCAAACAGCAAAAAAGGACTCTGGAGGTTGTTGTTATTTACATCGTTTTTTTTTTAAATCTTACTGTATCTTCAAAATAATAACTTGACTTTCAGATGATATTTTTGTTGTTGCCCTTATAAGACAAAAATTATCTTACTGTTCAGATTTTATTTAGTTATTGCTTTCTTTATTTTAGCTTCTGGCTACTGTGTGTTGATTTAATGTTTTTGGTGCTGTTTTACCTATTTTACCTTTTAGCTAGATTTCTGCAAATTTTAGTTTTAGCCTGTTTGTTTTAACAAACAATTCAGTTTTGACTGATTCAGCAGTCATTCAGTCGTCTTTTGGCTGTCTTTTAGCAGTCTCTGTGGTCTTTCAGTGGTCTTTCAGGTGTCTTTTAGCAGTCATTCAGGTGTCTTTTAGCAGTCATTCAGGTGTCTTTTAGCAGTCATTCAGTCGTCTTTTAGCAGTCATTCAACAGTCTTTTAGCAGTCTTTGCAGTCATTCAGATGTCTTTCAGCAGTCATTCAGTCGTCTTTTGGCTGTCTTTTAGCAGTCTCTGCAGTCATTCAGCTGTCTTTCAGCAGTCTTTTAGCAGTCTCTGTGGTCTTTCAGTGGTCTTTTAGCAGTCATTCAGGTGTCTTTTAGCAGTCTGCTGTCTTTCAGCAGTCATTCAGCAGTCTTTTAACATTCATTCAGCAGTTTTTCAGGTGTCTTTTGGCAGTCTTTCAGCAGTCTTTCAGGTGTCTTTTAGCAGTCTTTCAGCAGTCTTTCAGGTGTCTTTTAGCAGTCTTTCAGCTGTCTTTCAGCAGTCTTAGCAGTCTTTCAGCTGTCTTTCCAGGTGTCTTTCCAGGTGTCTTTCAGCAGTCTTTCAGCAGTCTTTCAGCAGTTTTTCAGCAGTCTTTTAGCAGTCTTGATGTCTTTCAGCAGTCTTTCAGCTGTCTTTCAGCAGTCTTTCAGCAGTCTTTCAGCAGTCTTTCAGCTGTCTTTTAGCTGTCTTTTAGCTGTCTTTTAGCAGTCTTTCAGCTTTCAGCAGTCTTTCATGTGTCTTTTAGCAGTCTTTCAGCAGTCTTTCAGCAGTCTTTCAGGTGTCTTTCAGGTGCCTTTCAGGTGTCTTTCAGGTGTCTTTCAGGTCTCTTTCGGATGTCTTTTAGGTGTCTTTCAGGTGTCTTTTATGTCTTTCAGCTGTCTTTCAGCAGTCTTTCATGTGTCCTTTAGCAGACTTTCAGCTGTCTTTCAGCTGTCTTTCAGGTGTCTTTCAGGTGTCTTTCATGTGTCTTTCAGCTGTCTTTCAGGTGTCTTTCAGCAGTCTTTCATGTGTCTTTTAGCAGTCTTTCAGCTGTCTTTCAGCTGTCTGTCTTGTGTCTTTTAGCAGTCTTTCAGGTGTCTTTCAGGTGTCTTTCAGGTGTCTTTCAGCAGTCTTTCAGCTGTCTTTCAGGTGTCTTTTAGGTATCTTTTAGTAGTCTTTTAGCAGTCTTTTAGCAGTCTTTTAGCAGTCTTTTAGCAGTCTTTCAGCAGTCTTTTAGCAGTTTTTCAGCAGTCTTTCAGCTGTCTTTCAGGTGTCTTTCAGCTGTCTTTCAGCAGTCTTTCGTGTGTCTTTTAGCAGTCTTTCAGGTGTCTATCAGCTGTCTTTCAGGTGTCTTTCAGGTGTCTTTCAGCTGTCTTTCAGCAGTATTTCAGGTGTCTTTCAGCCGTCTTTCAGCAGTCTTTCAGCAGTCTTTCAGCAGTCTTTCAGCAGTCTTTCAGCTGTCTTTCAGGTGTCTTTCAGCAGTATTTCAGGTGTCTTTTAGCAGTCTTTCAGGTGTCTTTCAGCTGTCTTTCAGCAGTCTTTCAGGTGTCTTTCAGCTGTCTTTCAGCAGTCTTTCAGGTGTCTTTTCAGCAGTCTTTCAGGTGTCTTTCAGCAGTCTTTCAGGTGTCTTTCAGCAGTCTTTCAGCTGTCTTTCATGTGTTTTTTAGCAGTCTTTCAGGTGTCTTTCAGCTGTCTTTTAGCAGTCTTTCAGGTGTCTTTCAGCTGTCTTTCAGCAGTCTTTCAGCTGTCTTTCAGGTGTCTTTCAGCAGTCTTTCAGCTGTCTTTCATGTGTCTTTTAGCAGTCTTTTAGGTGTCTTTCATGTGTCTTTTAGCAGTCTTTCATGTGTCTTTCATGTGTCTTTTAGCAGTCTTTCAGGTGTCTTTCAGGTGTCTTTCAGGTGTCTTTCAGCTGTCTTTCAGCAGTCTTTCAGGTGTCTTTCAGCTGTCTTTCAGGTGTCTTTCAGCTGTCTTTCAGCAGTCTTTTAGCAGTCTTTTAGCTGTCTTTCAGGTGTCTTTCAGCAGTCTTTCAGGTGTCTTTCAGGTGTCTTTTAGCAGTCTTTCAACTGTCTTTCAGGTGTCTTTCAGCAGTTTTTCAGGTGTCTTTCATGTGTCTTTCAGGTGACTTTCAGGTAACTTTCAGCAGTCTTTCAGCTGTCTTTCAGCTGTCTTTCAGCTGTCTTTCAGGCGTCTTTCAGGTGTCTTTCAGCAGTCTTTTAGCTGTCTTTTAGCTGTCTTTCAGCGATCTTTCAGCAGTCTTTCAGGTGTCTTTTAGCTGTCTTTTAGCTGTCTTTCAGCTGTCTTTCAGCAGTCTTTCAACAGTCTTTCAGGTGTCTTTTAGCTGTCTTTTAGCTGTCTTTTAGCTGTCTTTTAGCTGTCTTTTAGCTGTCTTTTAGCTGTCTTTCAGCTGTCTTTCAGCAGTCTTTCAGCAGTCTTTCAGGTGTCTTTTAGCTGTCTTTAGCTGTCTTTTAGCTGTCTTTTAGCTGTCTTTCAGGTGTCTTTCAGCAGTCTTTTAGCAGTCTTTCAGGTGTCTTTTAGCTGTCTTTTAGCTGTCTTTTAGCAGTCTTTTAGCAGTCTTTCAGGTGTCTTTCAGCAGTCTTTTAGCTGTCTTTCAGGTGTCTTTTAGCAGTCTTTCAGCAGTCTTTCAGGTGTCTTAGCAGTCTTTCATGTGTCTTTCAGGTGTCTTAGCAGTCTTTCAGGTGTCTTTCAGCAGTCTTTCAGCAGTCTTTCAGCAGTCTTTCAGGTGTCTTTCAGCAGTCTTTCAGGTGTTTTTTAGCAGTCTTTCAGCAGTCTTTCAGCTGTCTTTCAGCAGTCTTTCAGCAGTCTTTCAGCTGTCTTTCAGGTGTTTTTTAGCAGTCATTCAACATTCATCCAGCAGTCTTTCAATTGTCCTCGCAGTATATTTTTGCAGAAAGTTTATTTTTGTGCATATCTACAGTTAACATTTTTGTCAGTTTTATGTTTAAGTTTTGTTAATCTCTCAGCTTTTTATTTTACTGTTTTTTTTGTTTGTTTTTTTGCATGTTGCAACTGCAGCTCAGACAGCATCTTTTTCTTTTTTTAAGATCTGATTTTACTCAGAAGCTGTTAAAAGTTCAACACCTGATCTAAAACTAATTCTTAATCTTCTGTTATTTTAAATCCACCTAAGTCATGACATGTTTGTGTTTGCTTGTTTTTGTTCTTGAAACGTAACGAGCAAAAATAAAATGTGTTTCTGAAAAGCTCCAGTCCACAGAGTTCACGCAGCTTCCACACAGGCTGCAGCTTGAACTGTGGTCCTGTTATCCAGAAAGCTCTGTTTCATAACCTGCTATTGTTGTTGGTGCACACGCATTCTTCACAAAGCATGACTCACAGAGACGGGTAATAAAAGAAGAACCAGGTCACACAGATGGTCATGATTAAAGGGTTCATGCTGAATGGCTTTAACTCCACTTGACTCCCTCTAATCTGTTTTAGATAGATATTTAAAAAGTCTTGTTTCTACAAGAAAAGACTACTTTGACTGGACTAAATTTCAGGGTCCACCTCAAAATGTGAGGTCCTAGTTGGAGTAAAACATCTCATCTTCCTCGGCTTGTCCCTTAGAGCTCGACGCAGGAGATCGGCGAGGAGGCCGAGGAGGACGCCATCTTCACCATCACGCTGAGGAAGGTGCAGCTACACCAGTCGGCCAGTAAGGGGCAGCGACGGCTGGGCGTGGAGACGGACTCCGCCCTGAGCCTTTACGAGACGTGCAAGGTGCGAACCATCAAGGCCGGCACGCTGGAGAGGCTGGTGGAGTACATGGTGTCAGCCTTCAGGGGCAAAGACTCCACCTACGTCACCATCTTCCTCTGCACCTACCGATCCTTCGCCTCCACCAAGCAGGTGCTGGATCTCCTGCTCAACAGGTACAAGTGTAGACATGTGAATGAACTTTACTTAAAGATAATAGACAATGATTAAATAGCTTTTTTTAATTTTTACTGTCCCTTTCATTAAGACTGAACTTGGTTTGTGTTTTTAGGTATGCCAAGCTTCAAAATGTGCCTGCTGCTACAGCACACCGAGTCTCCCAGGACGACCGCACAGAGCTCAGAAAGTAAGTGTACTTCCAGCATTAATCACATCCGTGGCACCGAGCCATCCCCCCCTCACTCCCCCACAGGTTGGGGGTGGGGTGGTTCTTTGTGAGGGGGCTGTTTGATGAAACACAGTTCACAAACTGATGAGAAATGTTGTAAATTCCAGAGAACGTGTTTTCTTTGATGTGCCAGATTCCCCGACAGGTTCTCGCTGTGATTGGTATCACTTCTTAAAGCTAAAAGCTTTATTTTAAAACAAACAGCAGTTCTTTTAAATGAAGCCTGCAGTAAAACATAAGTAGCATCCACCTCTTGAGGCGTTTTCACTCCTGCTCTGGACCAAAAGCTTCAGAGAAAGAAAAGTTCATTTGTTTCGGTAATTCGGTTTAAAAACGTGAAACATATTACAGTATACCCAAATAGATCAGTTTCAAACATTTATTTCTGTTAATGATGATTATGGCTTATACAGCTAATAAAAAGACAAAACATAAACAGTTTCTTTGGCTGGAGCCATCACATGTGCACAAGTCTGTGACGGGGCTACATTTGACCCATTTCTGAAACCGAGACAAGGATAAGGAAGGATCAAGAAGAAGACACCAGACGAGCTGAAGGATACAGCAACACCTGCGCGTCTCCGTATGCTGATGGTGCATCTGTTTGAATTGAGTTTCATTTTTTGAACAAAATTACTGAAACAAGTTCACTTCTCAACGATAATCCATTTTTTTTTATTTTACTGTTCAAAACTGTTATTTCCAGCACATTTTTTGATGTTTGAACAGCAACGATGGAAAAATCTGTACGCTTCCCTTCACGTTCTCGCCATCGTCTCGTGTTTCTAAACACGTCTTGTGATTTGTGGAAAAGACTCATTGAAACTCGTTTTTATTGTTTAGCTTAATCAGTCGTCTCTGATTGATGCCTGTGGTCGTGTCAGTTCCTTCATCTCTCCTCTGCTTGTTAGAGATCTTGGTCTGCAGTTCTTTAAGAGATATATGTCACATTTCCCTTATTTTTGTTTTTATTTTTTAAACTTAGAGTTAATATAGTGGTGATTTATATTGATCTGTGTGTTTTTAGCACTGTGTCGTCCATCCTGGGTGCATGGTTGGACCAGTACTCAGAGGACTTTTGGAGCCCTCCCAACTACGAATGTCTGCACCAGCTGCTGTCTTACCTTCACCTCCACTTCCTCGGTTCGGACCTGGAGCGCCGCGCCCGCAACCTGCTGGCCCACTTCCACCGGCGACAGCAGTGTGAGCCTGATCCTGATGGTATGGAGGCAGGACAGGAGAGGGACCACAGGGCAGGGACTCCTGAATGTTGGGGCAATCGATTCAAAGATTATAAACTTAGAGAGTTAGCTTCTTAACATGTTTATACATTTCCTTTTAACAGTGAAGACAGTAAATTATTCTATTGTTTTGATCTGAAGAAAGCATGAGAAGTTCAAGCTGAAGAGCAGGAAGTGGGTTCAGGTCGAGCTCAGGCGAAGGCGGCGCTGTAAAAACTCTTTGTATTTTGTTTGTTTTCCTTCCAGGGGAACACATCGGTTGCCCTTTTGCCACGCAGGAAGAGAGCGGCTTTGAGGACGAGCTTCCTGCGTTCAGTTTCCTGTCGTTTGACCCCATCATGGTGGCCGAGCAGTTCACGCTCATGGACGCGGTGAGGATGTTTCCTTTCCCTTGTTCCCTTGTCAACAGATTTAGCTCCATTCTGTTTATGTTCATGATCCATTCTCTTTGGCTCAAATCGACAACAGGTGCAGCAGTGTTGGTTTTAGTTTTTTTTTAATAGAAATGGGCTTTTTGTAACAATTGTCTAAAATTTCTTGAAAATTTTATTTAATTGATTAATTTCATTAACACTTAACCAAGTGTTAACGGATCTTGTGGGATATTGCATGATATTTTGCATGTTGTTTTCAAGATTTGACTAAAACTGCTGTAACTCCATCACTTCTCAACGTACGATGGTCCAAGATGATCTAAGCCAAACTCTGGCATGAAAGGTGGCGGGCGATATGCATTCTTTTTCGAAACTCTAGGTGTAAATATTTTCAAGCTTATCAGAAACCAGAAATAAATTTTAATCTTTGAATTATTTGCAGAATCAAAGCTATCACAGCAGCACTGAGCAGAATGCATTTTTTTCCACTGGAGCACAAGTTAAATGTCCTCCGTCTTTCTGTCCACCCAGGATCTGTTCAAGAAGGTGGTGCCCTACCACTGCCTGGGGGGGATTTGGTCTCAGCGGGACAAGAAGGGGAAGGAGCACTTGGCTCCCACCATCCGAGCCACCGTGGCTCAGTTCAACTCCGTCACCAACTGCGTCATCACCACTTGCCTGAGCAACCCGGCGCTGAAGCCCAACCAGAGATCCCGGCTGATCGAGCGGTGGATCGACGTGGCGCGGGTTGGTGCAATTATATATACTGGTTAAAATGGCGTCCACTCTAAAATAGCGTACACTCGTTCATTGTACTCATTCAAGACCAGCATCTGAGTTTATAAGATGTCCTGTCAGTGTTTCTGGGACATTTCTGAGACAAAACATCTCTGATTTGTACGGAAGGCTATTGCTGTCATCCATGAAATATTTCTTGAGCTTAAGTAGTAAAAACGTGATACGTATGTAGTAATAACGTGATATTATGTAGTAAAAACATGATACGTATGTAGTAAAACGTGATGCGTATGTAGTAATAACGTGATATTATGTAGTAAAAAGTGATATGCAGTAAAAATGTGATATGCTATTATCACGTTTTTACTACATACTTATCACGTTTTTACTACATACTTATCACGTTTTTACTACATAATATCAAGTTTTTACGACATAATATGTTATTACTACATACATATCACGTTTTTACTACACAATATCCCGTTTTTACTACGTAATATCCCGTTTTTACTACATAATATCCCGTTTTTACTACATACGTATCACGTTTTTACTACATATCACATTTTTACTACATTCTATCACGTTTTTACTACATAATATCACGTTTTTACTACATACTTATCACGTTTTTACTACATAATATCACGTTTTTACTACATAATATCACATTTTTACTACATACTATCATGTTTTTACTACATACTTATCACGTTTTTACTACATAATATCTTGCTTTTACTACATAATATCACGTTTTTACTACATACTTATCAGGTTTTTACTACATAATTTCAAAAAAATTTATTTCATGGATGATAGCAATACCCTTCCGTAATGCATTCATGACTTTGCAGTAATTTCTATAAATATATATTCCCATACATACATACATACATACGTACACTTGCATATACTGTACATTCAAATACATATCTACATATCAACATACAATACCTGCATGTGCGTCCCCGCATCTATTTGTGTGTGGTTGAGAGCATGCAAATTATATTAATGTTATATAATACAAAAACACATTTTAATGATTAATTTTGATTTGATTTAATTTGATTTCTGTCATTTCAGGTGCCTTTAAAGTGCCCGAATCGTTGGAGAAAAACCTTAATTTACTGAAAGTTTTAATTAAAATAAACTCTTTATTAGTGTTAAATTGTTTATAGATTTATTACTGTAAAATAAACTATTTTAAATTAAATTCTGCTCTTGCACAACATTAATGGATGAAAAAGTAAATTTCTTTTTGGATAGAAGCAGAACAGCAGGTGGAAAATACAACACTACAAGAATGTCTTTAATTGATTTATTGATTTCTGTTAGTGAGCTTCCCACACGGTCGTTTTGTTGCATGAAGAAGTGTCAAATAAAAAAACTGAATTCACTTAATGAGTAAGATGGAGGGAAACACGATCCGCTCTCGTGCACGGAGCCCCTGCTGCAAACTGCAGCCAACATCAGAAGACAAAAAGACTTTTTGTTTTCCTCATGTTGACGTCGGCCTGGCTTTCCTTTTTTATTACGCTTTAACAAATCACTTTTGTCCTTTTGTCTGTTTAATGCAGACTTTATGTTAAAAATATATACGTATTTGTATCATCTTCTAAATAAAGTTTGCATGAAACTCAGTGTTTTGTTCATACAACATAAGTTACATATTAAAAAAATACATTTTATGTTGTAAAACAGTATTTTTTATGCCAATATGAGAAAATAGTTCGACAGAAGGAATGAGTATGTTTGACTGACTCCTTGTGTTTGTGATGAAAGACAAGAAAACGCCTAAAGTCGTCATATCTCAATGCTCATTCTTTTATTCAAGGTGGATTATTATTTTATTTTTCATGTTCTTATAACCATCTAACTGTACGTTTCTACAACGTCACTTTTCAGAGACTTCATGCGTAAAAAAAAAGAGATGCGAAACGAATCGATGCATTTGAAGCACTTTGCTTTAAATGTGAATTTTCTGCTGATTTCAGAGAACAGCTGGACTGTTGTTGAGGAGAGGCCTGAAAAAAATGGAAAACAGTTTTTAACAAACTGAGACAAAAACATAAAAACCATTAGGAACACATTCCGTCAAAAACTGGAGTCACATAATTCAGGTAGTTAAATCATGAAACACAGCTGATTGTTACTGTGCATATCTGTGTATTATTACTGGGTATATCTGTGTATTATTACTGGGTATATCTGTGTATTATTACTATGTATATGTGTATTATTACTGAGTCTATCTGTGTATTATTACTGTTTATATCTGTGTATTATTGGTGTGTATATCTGTGTGTTATTACTGGGTATATCTGTGTATTATTACCATGTATATGTGTATTATTACTGAGTCTATCTGTGTATTATTACTGTTTATATCTGTGTATTATTGGTGTGTATATCTGTGTGTTATTACTGGGTATATCTGTGTATTATTACCATGTATATGTGTATTATTACTGAGTCTATCTGTGTATTATTACTGTTTATATCTGTGTATTATTGGTGTGTATATCT
>JARVJN010001887.1:5060348-5074415 GCA_031763805.1 Argolebias nigripinnis
GTGGCATTTTAGTGGCTGAGCAAGAGATATGCGTAAAGTGTGTAAGTTGTCTATTGTTTGCGGTCAAAATCGGAAGAGAGTGCCAGGCGTTAGTTGGAAAACAGGCCAGTTCCGCAGGAGCGCACCCAAACACAGCTTATCCCACCGCCATTCAGCCGGAAGTCCTACTGGCTGACACTTTAACATCTTATCAGGACTATGGTGCTATCTGGAAGTGCTTCATGGACAAATCTCACAGTCTTGTCGTCAAATGCACATGTAATGTGTCTATAAATGTGCTGCTGGTGGAGTTTTTTTGTCTTAAACTGTGTTCTGACAAGAACAAGGTGTGAAGAGAACTTTTTTTAATACCACTATCCTTTGATCATGGTCTTTCCCTTTTTCTACCTAAAGAATAAGGGGCAGTGCTCCTAGGAGCTGCAGCCACGTGCATTCCACCCATTTTTAGGACGACTGTACAGAATATAATCTTCCTGTACATCGGTGCAATAATAATAAAGCTTATTCTGATTCTAAACATCTTTATTAAAAGCTGTTAGCTCAGTTAAATGCACTGATACTGAGGTAAAATGTGATGTGGTAGTAGCTGAGAGTCATCCCAAACTCATACCATAACCACTAATAAATCTTGCAACACTGCATTAGATCGTTCATTTACAAGGTTAGACCAAAACAGTTACGACTCTGTTCCTTCACAGCTTAAGATAAATGCTGAATGAGGTTGTAATTAAATTTGCACCATGACTGTATTTATTTAACAGCGCTGTAGTAACGTCACACATGAAGCTGCTGGAGAAATCCAAGATTAGCCCATGGACATTTAGGAGGAGATGGCGATCAAAGGTAATCACGTCTGGCCATTAAAGCAAAACAAATTATCTCAGAGATTTACTGAGGCTTTAATTAGTGCTGAATGGCTGCAAATAAAACTGAAAATGAATTTCTCTCAGGTGGAAATGTCACTGATTGTATCTCCAGTTGTTGGAAATGACTGAAGGTTTTCAGGTCCATCAGCTTCCCTTTATGATGATGATGAAGTTAAATCCTGCTTCATCTTCAGGCTGCGTTGCTGCAGCTTTGTTGTCCAGCTGTTTGGCATTTAGCTCCTCATCCCTAAGGGAAGCTCCTCTCTGATTCACCTGACCTCCACCCTCATCTGCTTCAGAACATGCAGGACGGCAGAGCTGCAGGTCAACAGAAACATCATTGGCTGCAGGATTTCTTCATGACCTCAGGTCCAGCGGAGTTACTCTGCTCCTGTTTGACCCCAAACATACGGCGGCGTCATGCCGTGTGGTTACTGATAACACAAGACGGCACAGACTTCTGTGTTGTGCAACAACTCAAGGTTGTGGATAATTAATGCCAAGTAAGATATGTACAACCTTTCATTTATTATTATCACACTAGAATATGAAAAGTGGGTGGTTAAGCCATTGCCTCTGTCTGCATGTGTCTGTTAGCAAAATATCTTGTAAACCAGCATTTAGTCAGAGCGCTAACCGATTGCAATCTTTGCATTTACAGTTTTAGTCAGCTCTAGTCGTCTCCTAGCAAAATATCACATGAACCAATGGATGGAGTTCAATGAAAATTTAAACAGTAGTAACTGGATGTACATCTACAACTAATTAATTTAACTTATTAGGAAACAAAAACAAATTTATCTGTCATTTTTTGCTGCTTTTGATCTAAAGTTTGGTGTGGCAGTAGCTGTTCGATGACAAGTGTGCATTGCTTCAAGATATACACTTTTAATTTATGTCTATTTCGAAATGAATCAAACAAACTGTACTGTCGTATGTTTCAAGTCACAAGGTTGTTCCATCTCCTAAACTAACGTCAGCTGTCAAAACATTTCTACTTAAAGCTTTAAAAAAAACACCAGTCAGCAGTCATGGTCATCAACACCCACTCAGGAACCATTTAACAGTAAACTGGCCGATATAATCCAGGCTCCTGATAAGAAACAAAGATTCATCTGGGAGAGTTTACTATAAATAGAAATAAAGAACCAAAGACCTGCAGGAGTCAGTTTCAGGTGTAGCTGGTTGGAATTAGCATCATTCAGGGTTTCATATCTTGCAACAACATGACTGCCTCCTCATGTCACTGCCTGAAACGAGGCCCCGCTTCATTAAAACTGTGTTTCTATTATGCTAATAACCCTCACAACCTGGATGCCATCATGTTTTCATGAAATCATTTTTGCTGCTGAACATAACAGATGAATGTAAATTTCCTGAGACATGTTTTGAGACCAGCTGCCAGAGTAAAATAAAGACACCGTGAGTGAATTTGTCAGCAGCCCAGCTGTACTCACCTGGAACCATTTGGCGTGTCGGAGCGCAGCCAGTGCAGCCTGGCACTTCTGTCTGTCTAGGGCATCTTCCTCCTCCTTCTCCTCCACCTCATTTCTATCGTTCTCCTCCCTCTCCTCATCGCCAGCCTGATCGCCGTCCTCTGGACAAACAAACAGGATGAGATGAGATGAGACCTCGGACATGCGATCACCAACATTCCAGCACGGTCAGACAGCTAATTATTAGGCAAACCCACTGATCTGACTGAATGAGCTAGGAAGGGGGTGAAATTTGAGAGCTCACGTGATTTGATTTGTTTTTCTGGGATAATTCATGCACAAGGTAGGATCTTTTGTAACAATGAACAGGAACCCAAGTAGATGTGAGAACATGCGTCTTGCTGCCAGCCGGAGCCTCGCTCAGGATGCAGATCAGTGGCTGAAGGAACACGGCAGATTAGTGTGTTATCAATTACTGCACAAGACGAGAATGAAGAGCATGGCTCAAATTCAAACTCTTTGTTTTTTTGTAAATGATAAAAGTTTTGAATTTAAACATTTAACATGTTTTACTATGTTTCACTATGGAAACATTATGGGAGTTTCAAATCATTGCATTTTGTTTTTATTAAGATTTTATACAATGTCCTAACTTTTTTTTAGCCAGAATAACTGGCTCAGACACGCCTGAGAACGGGGAACATCAGCGATCAGTAGCCAAACACTTGTTATTCCGCTTGAGGTGGAAACCAATCATCCCGCTCTGCAGTTTTCTGAAGCGCCATGCCAGCATTTTCACTCTTGTGGGGTTGGTCAGATGTTTATGTTTGAAAGAGCCTCTCCACACCGGGTTCCTGTGGGGAGCGCTCCTGCCATGACCGGAGGCCGAGCCATGGGAGGACGACGGCAGTGGAAGACGAGTGACAGCAGACGACAACATAAACATCTGAGAGTGAGAACGCCACCCTGGAATGAAAGTGAAGGCTGTTTGTTCTCAGGAGCAGACGCACAGAAAGGAGAACAGACTGCGGACCACAGCAATGACATTTCGTTTGAAACTCTTTCTTCTTATGTTTCAAATATTACTTCATAATCAATGTCCTTTAGAGCCATTATGGCTTTAAAGATCTGTCTCAAATGAGCACAGATTGAAACAGGATCTTTCCTGCTGTAGTTTAGTATCAAGAAAATTAACGACTCAGATTCCAGTTTATCTGCCGACCTGCAACAGATCTGCAGGGGAGTGAGTGGAGCGTGTGGCTTGGCAGTTTGTTTCTGAACAGACAGAAGTGAAAAAGGATGGAGGAAGTGGAGGACAAGCAAAAGAAACCAATGAGGGACGTAGGTTTTATCCCAAATTACTCCTTTTAAAGACAGACTGAAAACCCTCATGGTCTGCCTCTGGTCCGCTGCCGTACTCGGTACCTCTCAGACACTTCAACACAATTTATTTATTATGGCTGTATGCCCAAAACAAAAACAAACGAGAAGGAAGACATTATTATTTCTTCCTTTATCTTTAGCTACTTGCATCTAGACCCGTTACCTAATTTAAAAAAGTGGTCCTCGCTTTTTCAGTCTTTGATCCACAAATAAAGCTACAGAGACTGGTGACCTAGACTAAGGCCTGGCTGAAGTATCCAAATATTTTTATTCCATGATTTATTTATAGTTTTATCTATTTACGCCTGCTGTTTTAATCTCGTTTTAACAATTAAGAGCTAAATAGGCTACTGGAAATCATTTTCAGAAGTATTATGATTTCTGTAAATCTTCTCAAGACCCTCCAGGTGGTTCTTGACTTGCTGGGTGTCCCGATCCTGACTTTAGGAACCACTGGCTAAGAAGACAGCAGTTTTTATAATAGAACATACAGTATTGACTATTTTAGACTTGGAAAATTATGAGAACAAAAGACAATGACAAGCTAAAAGCTAAGAGTAGGAAAATGCTAGCTAATAGCTAAAATAAAGGGTAGGTAAATGTTAAAAACCACTAAATGCTAAATAAAAAGATCAAGAAGCTTGGCATAAGCTACACATGTCAAATGGCTGGCTATAATTTAAAGGTAGCAAAAGGCAGATAAAAGCTGTAAGTAGAATTGTAGCCAAAATCTAAAATAGCTAAAGGCTAGCTAAAAGTTGCATAAGACAAAAATATAGCTCATCCACCAAAGCAGATTTCAAAGAGAAGAATGTTTGAAGAATTAAAGAGATCTCATTGTATTTCTTAGAGGAAAATATTGCTTTTTTTCACAACTTTTATACTTTTTAAAATATTTAAATTTATTTTAAAAAATGCTTATTTTTTTTATTTTTATTATAAATGAATGGTTGCAATAGCTATTTTAGCTCAATATATACAAAGGTAGACAACAAAACGTACAAATAAATAAATAAAACTGACAACATTCACACAATAACAAATATTGGAAAATATGTTGTCCACAATGTATTCAGAAAAAAATAGAATTTTAATTCAGTTTCACTATAACATTAAATTAAGTTCATATTTAGGCTTTATTTACACGTTTCTTGTAAGCTCACTGTGTTTTTATTCCCGCGACGCAGCTACACAGCAGATTTTCAGAGGCGGACCATGAAGGAAATGTTACTTGTTGGTCGAGACCACGTACAGATCAGGACAACCACCACTAAATTCTCCTCAACACCATCATTAAGGGATCTTTGATTAGTGACCAGGAGATCCAGTTTATTTAATTAACACTTTTGTTGTCACATGAAATTATGGGATGTCCCTCTGAGCCAACAGAAATCACCCATCCCCAATAATTAAAGCACAAATATGCTAAATCAAGGGCTGCTGGGAAATATAGTCCCTTTGTAGTTTTAGGCTGTGCGCTCAGTGGGAGACATGGACCAGAATTTCATGGTGACCCAGACAGAGGAAAGAAAAACAGGAGGGGTGAGGAGTTTCTCTGAGGCAGAAAGAAAGTAGCTTGGTTTGATAGCTTGGATGTTGCTGTTGGAGAAGCCCCTTGCACCCGGGGTTTCCTGCTGCTTGGTTGGGGGGGCGCCTCGTCAGCAGTGGGTCTGATGAGAAGTTTAGGTCTACTTGGCGAGCCGACCTGCGAAGCTATGGCAACAAAATTAACAGTCAGTGAGCAGAGGTCGTCTACGGGAGCAGAACCATAAAAAGTGAGAGCCAGCGAGACTAGTCAGAGGGTTAATGGTCTGTCAGCTGGAAGAAACAAACACACGGGTGAATCACCGAGGAGCCCTCGTGATGTAACACCCAGATCCAGTATGAGAACTGATACAATCTATTAACATACCAAGAATGCTTTGTTCTGTATAAAACATTATGATCAATTAGTCCAATCTTCCATCTAACACCTTAAATGAAATAAGAAATCAATTATGTAGGGGTACATTGATCAAAGTTAAAAATATAAATATATTGTTTTACAACTACACAAAACACAAAGATAGCTGTAACTCCCATTTTACAACAACGGAGCTCAAATTATTCACATTCTTTTCAAGGTTTGTCCAAAATGACTTCAACTCTGTCATTTCTCAGCACAGGGTTGCAAACTCTCACATGAAAGGTGGTTGGAGATAAGCATTCCTTCAAGACTTTTAATTAGATGTGTCTATGGCATGCTGAGGGATTTTTACAAGCGTTTCATAAATTACAGAGACTCTTATTGACATTTACGCTACATTTTTTGCAAATACCGTACTTTCCGCCGTACACTTCACACTGCTGTATAAGTTGCATCAGTCCAAAAATGTCTAATAAAGTGCAAAAAAACAAATACAGGTAGTCCTCGGGTTACGACGGTCTCGCGTTACGACGTTTCGTGGTTACGACGCATCTCCCATTTACTATGAAAAGCCTTATTTTGAGTTACGCAGTTTTACGTCATAAAAGTCATCACGCAGCGGTGGAAGAATACAGTATTGAACTGTACGTGGTGCAGGAATACGACGGATGGACCGGTCTTACGTCGTAAACGTAGCGGCGTAGGAATATACTGCATTGTACTGTGAACGCGGTTTTACGTCATAAACGGAATGTGGAATACGGCGGATGGACCGGTTTTATGTCATAAACGTAGCGGCGGAAGAATACACTGCACTGTACTGTGAGCGCGGTTTTACGTCGTAAACGCAATGCGGAATAAGGCGGATGGACTGGTTTTATGTTGTAAATGTAAAGCAGCAGCGGAAAATATTGTACTTTACGCGGTGCGGCAACGGAAAATATTGTACTGTACGTGGTGCAACAGTGGAGGAATACTGTACTGTACTGTGAACGTGGTTGTACGCCGTAAACGGAATACAGGTACAGCGGCTGGACCAAGGAGAACGGCGTCAACAGCATCCTGGTAGGCCATTAACTCTTTTTTCCCTTCATTATAGCTCCCAAATGTATGTGTTTTTTGATAATTATGTAGGGTACTGTGTTAGGATTGGCTAAGTACTTGGAAATACAGTACTGTACATGTATATAGTGCAGTATGTACGTATATTCCGACTTACGTCGAAAATCGGTTTACGCCGCCGCGTGGGAACGGATCTACATCGTAAGTCGAGGACTACCTGTAGACTTAAAATGCTCCATATCAGTGATGGAGCACAAGTCCTGAGGTTGCTGGTTCCAGAGTCTGGGTGCAACGACAGAAAAGGTCTCCCCATCGTTTGTAGTTGGACTTTGGGACAGAGAGTAGAAAAGTGTTGGATGATCTCCGTGTTCTCCTGCATGAACAGCTACGAGATCAGTCAGATACAGTGGGGCAAGACCGCTGAGAGCTTTAAAAGTGAATAGTAAAATTATAATTTTTATTTGAAAATCGACTGGAAGCCAGTGATGTGCTCACGTCTGGAGGTGTTGGTTAAGAGTCGAGCTGCAGCAATTTGGACCAGTTGAAGGCGTCTAATGGAGGACTGGGAGATTCCTGCATATAGGGAATTGCAGTAGTCGAGCCTTGAGGTGATAAATGCATGAGTGGCCTTTTCCAAATCAGAACTATTAAAAAAAAAGGCTTAACTTTGGATAAAAGACGTAACTGATAAAAACAGGCCTTGACTGCAGAGGCTATCAAACTTTTAAGTCCTTGTCAAATGTCACCCCAAAGTTTTTAACTGTGGGCCTGACCTTGGATGTCAGAGCACCAAAGTTACAGGGAGCATCATCACCGAAGAAGATGCATTCCGTCTTTCCTTCGTTTAAAAACAAAACCAAAAAAATGACGGTCAAGCCGCTGTTTAATGTCGGCAATATACAATCAGTGAAAGGTGTGAGAAAGTTACTGTTTTTAGGTTTTGTTGGTAAATAAATTTGTAGATCATCAGCATAGCAGTGAAAAGACAAACTGATCCAAGAGGCAGCATGTACAAAGAGAAGAGAACCAAGAATAGAACCCTGTGGCACACCACAAGAGAGAGGGGCGGTGGAGGAAGACCGATTACCCAACATGACAGAGAATGTTCTATTGGTCAAGTAGGCAGTGAACCACTTGAGAGCGGTACCAGATATGCCAATACAGGGAGTCCCCGACTTACGAATGAGTTCCCTTCCTACGCACCGTTCGTAACTTGAAAATTCGTAAGTTGGAACGCATAACACGTGTCATTCGTAAGTCCGGATTTTTGGTCATAAGTCGGAAAATGTATGCTAACGCTGCGCCACACACCCGTTTTTCAACATGAGATTGAACAAGTGTACATACTGGTTCATAAACATGCACAGAACTTTATTTACAAACGGTTAGCTAACACACTTTCATCTAAAAACACATACCAGTGCTGTATTTACTGTACAACTGTACTGTCCGTTCGTAAGTCCGGAACGTCGTAAGCCGAGGCCGTCGTAAGTCTGGGACCACCTGTATAGCGTTGAAGACGAGACAAAAGGACACTTGGCATCCATGGACATGGACATACCATTATGGACTTTTAACAGGGCGGATTCAGTAGAATGACAGGTTCTAAATCCAGACTGAAATGTTTCATAATGATTTTATAAAACAGGTTGTGCATTAAAAACTGTTTTCTAAAACCTTAGCTAAAAAGGCAGATGAGAACTAGGTTCAAATTTTTTTTTAAATAAAATATATATTTTTAATTAAATATACAGTACAGTATTTTAATTGTTTTAATTCAATTTACATTCCAGCCATTACCGCCAGAGGGCAGCACCAACCACACCTGTGGAAATCCCACCTGTTTCGCACTTCTTTTAAAATGTGCTTCATTTTGTTCTTGATTTTTTCTTTATTGAACGAAGCAAATATAACAAACAAAAGAAAAAAAATAACAATATAACAAGGCATACAATACAAAAACAGAAAAAAATTAACATTTGATATGATAATAAAATTAATC
This sequence comes from Argolebias nigripinnis, assembly GCA_031763805.1. Classification (NCBI taxonomy): domain Eukaryota; kingdom Metazoa; phylum Chordata; class Actinopteri; order Cyprinodontiformes; family Rivulidae; genus Argolebias; species Argolebias nigripinnis. The sequence continues at coordinate 5,069,004 of JARVJN010001887.1, forward strand.
CGCAAATTATTAATACCATTCTAAATAACAACAACAAAAAGAAGAGAAAAAATAACATTTTGAGGAATATAGCACAATATTAAAGTAGTGACAAATGTAAGAAAAGTTTCAAGTTTAGGATAAGCTATTAATATACTTGTATAAAGATTGTGCTTTTGGAATTTTTGCAGCATTTAAGTACATTCTTAAATGTATTTATTTCATTAAAAAAATTGCGGAACAAGGGAGTCGTAAGTCTGTCGCAAGTCAAGCAACGACTTTTGTGGATAAAAAATTTACTTAATTTGATTGTGGGCTTAATTATAACGTTGCAACATTTAGGTATTTTAATATAGCCTGATTTTATTATGTAAAAAAAAAAAAACAGCTTAATGTAAACTGTACAAAATTATGACGTGGTAAATTATTCAAGGAGGAACTTACAGAGTGTTAAAATAATGGAATAATAGGTTTTCAGAATTTGTTGGAATCCTGGCAGAAACCAATACATATACTGTATGTTCCTGTCTTTGATTTTATACATCTACCTTATAATGTTTTGCTAGTTTTTGATACTTTGTTAAAAAAAGTGTGTATTTCTCTCTTTTGTTTTCTATTGTCTATTCATTGTTTAAGGAAATTCTACCATTGCTGTTCATCATTCTTTAGTTTTTAGCAGGTCGCTTTTGTAAATGAGTCCACGAGGCTCAATGAGATTTACCTGACTAAATAAAGGTTGAATGAATGAATGAAATTAAATCTTTATTATCAGTGACTCATCAAACGCTCTGAGGAAACACAAAAGTACAGGAAGGTGGCTCAGCTGACAGGGGGGACAGATTTCAGCACAACACCTGCTGGTTTTAGGTCCATCTGGTTTGTTCATGATTGAACATTTGGCGCCATGAGGGTGAAGGGAACAGCTTCCATCCCAGCATGCAACACTGCATGCTGCACGTTCACGCTAGAAATAAATGACACGTCACAGAACGTGTTCCTGGCAGCAGAAACCTCCAGTTACCTGGAGACAAGTGTGGGGGACAGAACCAACCGGAACCAGAACCTTCTGCTTGGTGAAGAAACGAACAAACAGGAAGTGATGATCCACAACAACAAAACTCACTTCCTGTCTCTAATCCTCTAAACATGCACTTGTTGTTGTTTTGTCTTTCTGAGGAGCGGACTCGAACCTGCAGCCTCCAGGAGACACTTGCCCGCTGAGCCTCTGTGTCGTCCTGAAGTAACACACACCCTGTCCTTATGTCTCGCCAAAATAAAAGTCTGTGACAGCTGCAGGACACACAGGAAGTGACATCAGGGGTGAATCAGTACAGGTCCAGATCGTAGTCGTCCATAAGCTGCTTCATCTCAGACACACTGTTGGCCAGGTAGGACGACAGCTCCTCTGAGGCAGACAGACAGGTGAGACAAGACAAGTAAGGACACGTGAGACAGATGAAACCTGTTAGAACTGGTAAGAATAGGTGAAAGACAGGTAGGGACAGGTGAGACAGACTGGTAGGGACAGGTGAGACAGGTAGGGACAGGTGAGACAGACAGGTAGGGACAGGTGAGACAGGTAGGGACAGGTGAGACAGACAGGTAGGGACAGGGGGACAGATAGGGACAGGTGAGAACAGCTAAGGACAGGTGAGACAGGTAGGGACAAGTAAGAAAGGTTGGGACAAGTGAAACAAGTAGGGACAGGTGAGACAGAGAGGTAGGGACAGGTGAGATAGAGAGGTAGGGACAGGGGAGACAGAGAGGTAGGGACAGGGGAGACAGACAGGTAGGGACAGGGGAGACAGATAGGTAGGGAAAGGGGAGACAGACAGGTAGGGACAGGGGAGACAGGTAGGGACAGGGGAGACAGACAGGTAGGGACAGGGGGACAGACAGGTAGGGACAGGTGAGAACAGCTAAGGGCAGGTGAGTCAGGTAGGGACAAGTAAGACAGGTTGGGACAAGTGAAACAAGTAGGGACAGGTGAGAACAGCTAGGGACAGGTGAGACAGGTAGGGACAAGTAAGACAGGTTGGGACAAGTGAAACAAGTAGGGACAGGTGAGAACAGCTAAGGACAGGTGAGACAGGTAGGGACAAGTAAGACAGGTAGGGACAAGTGAAACAAGTAGGAACAGGTGAGACAGGTAGGGACAGGTGAGATAGGAACAGGTGAGACAGGTAGGGACAGGTGAGACATGTAAGGTGAAGTAAGAACCGTCTTGTCTTCTGTCTCACCTGCTCCCATGACTTCCAGGACAGCGGAGGCAGAAACTGATCCCAGGTTGTTGCGAGCTGTGCACTGATAGGTTCCTGAGTCATTTAGCTCCGCCCCCTCAATCTGCAGCCAACTGGAAAGCTCGAATTTCAGAGGACCGCCCCTTGACTGGGAGACAGAGGACATCAGAAAGTGTCTTTGGGTTCTGTCCCCTCAGCGAACAAGAGGACTAAAGCTGTACTGTTCCCTTAGCAGGGGGCGGGGCTACAGACAGGTGTGTGCGTACCTGGACAGAGATGTGAGGGTCGTCTCCAGGTAAGACAATGTCTCGTCCCTCCCTCCTCCACTCGACCAGCGCCATCGGAAACGCAAAGACCTCACAAAGAAACACCAGACTGCAGCCTGACCCATTCACCTGGTTCTGAGGAGCCACCTTGATGACGGGGGCTGACAGACAGGTGAGACAGAAAGGTGAGAGAGACAGGTGAGAAAGACAGGTGAGACAGACTGGTGAGACTGACAGGTAAGTGACATCATACTGCTAACTGACAGCTTCACCTGTTTCAGACAGGGCAGCCTAATGAGCAGGGAGGGTGGCAGGGCAGTTGAGAGACAGACGGGTAGGAGACAGGTGAGAGACATAAGGTAGGAGACAGGTGAGAGTCATCTGGCAGGAGACAGACAGGTAGGAGACAGGTGAGAGTCATCATGCAGAAGACAGGTGAGTGTCATCAGGCAGGAGACAGGTGAGAGTAATCAGGCAGGAGACAGGTGAGAGTCATCAAGCAGGAGACAGGTGGGAGACAGACAGGTAGGAGACAGGTGAGAGTCATCAGGCAGGGGACAGGAGAGAGACAGACAGGTGAGAGACATCAGGCAGGAGACAGGTGAAAGTCATCAGGCAAGAGATAGACAGGTAGGATGCAGGTGAGAAACATCAGGCAGGAGACAAGTGAGAGACATCAGGCAGGAGACAGGTGAGAGACATCAGGCAGGAGACAGATGAGAGTCATCAAGGCAGGTGACAGGTGAGAGTCATCAAGGCAGGAGACAGGTGAGAGTCATCAGGCAGGAGACAGTTGAGAGTCATCAGGCAGGAGACAGACGAGAGTCATCAGGCAGGAGACAGACAGGTAGGAGACAGGTGAGAGTCATCAGGTAGGAGATAGGTGAGAGTCATTAGGTAGGATACAGACAGGTAGGAGACAGGTGAGATACATCAGGTAGGAAACAGGTGAGAGTCATCAGGTAGGAGAAAGACAAGTAGTAGACAGGTGAGATACATCAGGCAGGAAACAGGTGAGAGTCATCAGGTGGGAGAAAGACAGGTAGTAGACAGGTGAGAGACATCAGGCAGGAGACAGGTGAGAGTCAACAGGCAGGAGATAGGTGAGAGTCATCTGGCAGGAGTCAGGTGAGAGTCATCAGGCAGGAGACAGTTGAGAGACAGGCAGGCAGGAGACAGGTGAGAGACAGACAGGTAGGAGACAGGTGAGAGAGATCGGTAGAAGACAGGTGAGAGACAGACAGATAGGTGACAGGATAGAGTGATCAGGAAGGAGACAGGGGAGAGACAGACAGATAGGAGAAAGGTGAGAGTCATCAGGTAAGAGACAGGTGAGAGTCATCTGGAAGGAGAGAGGTGAGAGTCATCAGTCAGGAGACAGGTGAGAGAGAGACAGGTAGGAGACAGGTAAGAGACATCAAGCAGGAGACAGGTGAGAGTCATCAGGCAGGAGTCAGGTGAGAGTCATCAGGCAGGATACAGGTGAGAGATAGAAAGGTAGGAGACAAGTGAGAGTCATCAGGCAGGAGACAAGTGAGAGTCATCAGGCAGGTAACAGGTGAGAGTCATCAGGCAGGAGACAGGTGAGAGACAGACAGGTAGGAGACAGGTGAGAGTCATCAGGCAGGAGACAAGTGAGAGTCATCAGGCAGGAGACAGATGAGAGTCATCAGGCAGGAGACAAGTGAGAGACAGACAGGTAGGAGACAGGTGAGAGTCATCAGGCAAGAGACAGACAGGTAGGAGACAGGTGAGATACATCAGGCAGGAGACAGGTGAGAGTAATCAGGCAGGAGACAGACAGGTAGGAGACAGGTGAGAATCATCAGGCAGGAGACATGTGAGAGTCATCAGGCAGGAGACAGGTGAGAGAGAGACAGGTAGGAGACAGGTGAGAGACATCAGGCAGGAGACATGTGAGAGTCATCAGGCATTAGACAGATAGGTAGGAGACATGTGAGAGACATCAGGCAGGAGACAGGTGAGAGTCATCAGGCAGGAGACAGGTGAGAGACACAGGTAGGAGACAGATGAGAGTCATCAGGCAGGAGACAAGTGAGAGTCATCAGGCAGAAGACAGGGGAGTCATCAGGCAGGAGACAAGTGAGAGACAGACAGGTAGGAGACGGGTGAGAGTCATCAGGCAGGAGACAGGTGAGAGTCATCAGGCAGGAGACAGGTGAGAGTAATTAGGCAGGAGACAAGTGAGAGACAGACAGGTTGACAGGTGAGAGACATCAGGCAGGAAACAGGTGAGAGTCATCAGGCAGGAGACAATTGAGAGTCATCAGGCAGGAGACAGGTGAGAGCCATCAGGCAGGAGACAAGTGAGAGTCATCAGGTAGGAAACAGTTGAAAGTCATCAGGCAGGAGACAGGTGAGAGACAGACAGGTAGGAGACAGGTGAGAGACATCAGGCAGGAGACAGGTGAGAGTCATCAGGCAGGAGACAGACAGGTAGGAGACAGGTGAGAGTCATTAGGCTGGAGACAGGTGAGAGTCATCAGGCAGGAGACAGGTGAGAGACAGACAGGTAGGAGACAGGGAGAGTCATCAGGCAGGAGATAGGTTTGAGTTTAAGGCAGGAGAGAGGTGAGAGACAGACTGGAAGGAGACATGTGAGAGTCATCAGGCATGAGACAGACAGGTAGGAGACATGTGAGAGACATTAGGCAGGAGACAGGTGAAAGTCATCAGACAGGAGATAAACAGGTAGGAGACAGGTGAGAAACATCAGGTAGGAGACAGGTGAGAAACATCAGGCAGGAGACAGGTGAAAGTCATCAGACAGGAGATAAACAGGTAGGAGACAGGTGAGAAACATCAGGTAGGAGACAGGTGAGAAACATCAGGCAGGAGACAGGTGAAAGTCATCAGACAGGAGATAAACAGGTAGGAGACAGGTGAGAAACATCAGGTAGGAGACA
>JARVJN010001887.1:5271230-5282007 GCA_031763805.1 Argolebias nigripinnis
TACAAATGAAGCCCTGTTTTATGTAAAGAGTTTTCCGTAATAATGTGAAGAAGTGGAGATACAGTTTTCATGTTCATCGTGTGAATAGGCAAAGTTTTAAAGTGGTTTTTGATTCTGTTAATTTTCTCAAAATTGTAAATTTTGTAAATTGAAATAAAAAATGTTAACTACCGGTAAGCGCATCTTGAATGAAAAATACCCCGTGTTTAAAAGTATAAAAATTGTATTAACACTTAAAGAACAGGTCTTCAGTATTTATGTTACATAAATATTTCCATTGCGTTAAAGAGAAAAATTGAAGGAAATTATTTAATCAACATGAGGGTTACAAGGGGTCAATTTTAAGCTTCTTCTCCCATGTAAGGGGTCCCTGAACCCAAAAAGTTCGAGAACCCCGGCCTTAAACCAGACCTTTAATGAAAATGTTTTTTTTCCTGTTGCTTTGCCTTTGCTCTACAAAAACCTGCACCCACAGCTCACTGGTATAACATTACTACATCTGAAGTTCAACTTAGTTCATCAAGTGCACAAATCTCTGCTCAGCCCTCCCCAGAGACCTTTTTTTATTCTGCTGCCATCTTATACAACCCACCCTCTGAACTTTAGTCCTGTTATCTCAGTGCCAACACCCACCGGGTTGCTCTGACTGTCGGAGCAGGAAGTCAGACCAACATCTGCCGTGAGGGAGGCTGGATGCACTGACGACGAGCTCCTGCTCCAACGTGACATTCCTGCTGGCTGCAACGCTCTCAGTAAGTTTTTACACAACACAGTGACAGACAGGCAGCGGTAGAAATGTAGGTGATACAAGCAGTTAGGCAAAAAGATCTATGTTACATAATATTCTTAAAAATCAAAGTTTTAATTGTGTGTTTTAAACCATGTTTTGTAAATGAATGCAGTGTTAAATCCTGTTTAGTTACAGTTCTGAATGTCACACAGGACCGGAGATTTTAAGTTGACATGTCTGAACTTGCAATCCCACTGTAAAGAACAGATTTCATTAATTAAGAAAGCAGATTAAATGTTTGGCAACAGATTCTTGGATACTCTGAAAATGGTTTTCTGATGCAGAAGATTATGACTGCCTCATGTTTTCCACAGGGCTCCAGAAAAAAAATAAAAAAAATAAAACTTAGTTTGGTTTATTGAAACTAAATGTTCCAGAGTTTTCTAAATCTTTTCCATATGTTTAAACTATGTGACCTCTTTCTGGTGTACTGTTACGTTTTGGTTTGTAGTTTCTTTAACATTTTCATATCCAGATCTACTTTTACATTAAAGTAAGATTTCTGTAAAAATGCACAGCACTGACTGGCTGTCGAAATTAGCTGACAAAGCTAAAACTAAAAGCAGCAAAAAAGATGCTAAAATGAGCAAAAAGTAGCTAAATTTAGCAAAACTGTAGCTAAAAGATTAAATATATATGCTTAAGCTGAACTGAAACAAATAGTAGATGAAATTAGCAAAACAAATGTTAAATTTAGCAAAAAAGCAGCTGAAATTAACAAGCAGCTAAAATGAACAAAAATGCTAATGTTAAACAAGCAAAGCTGTAGCTACAATGATCTAAAGAGAAAAAACAGAATGATAGCTAAACGCTAATGAGTAAAATAAAGGATACAGTAATGCTAAAAAAAATCAGAAGCTAAAATCTATAAATAGCAAAATGGCAGTTCAAAGCTGAAATTAGAAAAATATTGGCATACTTCTAGGTCACCGTTTGGGTCTTCCACTTATATTTTATAAAAATAAAAATAAACAAGTAGGAAAGCAGATTTCAAATAAAATGTTGTGAAGGAACTGAATTAATTTCAATGTATCTATTAAATATTTGCATTTAAAATAACATTATTTTTTATATTATTAAAGTTACAAAGTACAAAAAGCTAAAGTTACAGCACATTATTCCAGATTGAGCTGAACGTTTGATGTAAACATCAAAAAGAACAAAGAATTGCTGACTCAGCGTTCACACAGTGACATTATTACTGCCTTTAGGGGAACAGGGAACATTTTGTTCATTAAGTATTACATAACATCATGAGCCCTTTGAAAAGCTGCAGCTGCATTCTTTTTAAGTTTACTATGAATAAAAGAACCCTTCAAACTTTATCTGTAAAACATAAAAGCGCAGCTTCTAACCCTGATTTCTGCCTACTAAGGTGTCTACTAGGACACAAGTACATAAACACATAGCTGTGAAACTTGAAACATCTAATAACTACTTCTGTAAAGCTGCTGGGTTTTTCATGAATTTCTCCATTGTGGTTGTGTAATCAGTAAGCTGATACCAACCTGGAAGGTATGTCATTCAAACAAAACACTGTAACGTAAAAAAATAAAAATAAAAAGTGCTAAAACTAGGCACGTATTAATATCCTTATGCATGCTCATAATCCAGGTAGAAAAATCTAAAACAGTTAAGTCAGGTCATCTGGATGGGTTCAAAAACAACCCGTAGACACATATTAAGTTTCATTTAGACATAATTTACTGAACACTCTTGAAGCATAGATCCATTACAACAACAAAAACGGGATAAAGCTCCATATTTTGTTATCAAGGTTATTTTGGATTTGACTGTTTGACTAAAGGTTAAGGGAAAATAGCACAAGGCATCAAGTCTGGAAGGTTTAAGCAACAGGTCTCATTACAGTGAAGGCGAGGGCGGCTGTGGCTGTGTGGTTAGAGCAGTCGTCCTCCAATACAAAAGTTGGGGGCTCGAATCCACCAGCAGTCATATGCAGAAGTGTCCCTGGGCAAGACAGTGAACCCCTCATTGCCTCCGATGTGTGTCCCATCTGTGTATGAATGTGATCTAAAGCACTGATTAGTCTCTTTAGAACAATTTGTTCAATTATCTTTGTATAGATCTAGTAGAGAGCTGTATGAATGGGTAAATGAGGCACAGATTATAGTGTAAAGCGCTTTGAGTGTTTTGATAAGATAGAAAGGCGCTATATAAGTACAGTCCATTTATCATTTAATGTCTTCACATCTCTTGTCAGAATTTCTTTCAGAAATGTACCGACTGACCCTGGCAACACTTGCTGTGTTGCTCTGCAAAGCACTTTTGGTAAACGGTGGGAACGTCTTGGTGTTCCCATGTGAAGGAAGTCACTGGGTCAACATGAAAGTTATGATCAAAGAGCTTCACGCCAGAGGCCATGACGTGACTGTGATACGTCCTTCCAAGAGTTGGTTCATCGATGAAGACTCTGCTCTTTACAAGACAATCAATATTATGTCTTCAGGTGGTGTTGGTTTGGACCTTGAGTCATTCATCACAAGAACTCTGACAATGCGACGCCAACGTCATTCATTGTGGACACGCTTATCTCTAGAGCATGACGGCATGACACTGTTCTATCTGCTTCATAAGCAGGTAGTTGACCTGATGGAAACAATTTTCGAGGATACAAAATTGATGCAGAGCCTTCGTGATGCCAAATTTGATCTGGTTCTCACTGACCCTACAATTGGTGGAGGAGTACTTCTAGCTCACCGTTTGGGTCTTCCACTTGTCTATAATGTCAGATGGACTATTCAGGGTGAGGGACATCAAGCAATTGCACCCGCCCCTCTTTCTTATGTCCCGATACCAGGAGCAGATCTAACTGATAAGATGACATTTGGTCAAAGGGTTAAGAATTTCATGTTTTTCATCTTGAGTCGTATCCATATTTGGTTTGTTGCAGATTCAAACTACAAACCTTTTGTCCATCGTTACTTCGGTAGTGATGTACATTACATGGAGCTGTTTCAGGCGGCTGATATCTGGCTGATGAGAAATGATTTCACCTTTGAGTTTCCACGTCCTACTATGCCTAACATCGTATACATCTCAGGGTTTCAGTGCAAACCCTCCAGACCTCTCCCTCAAGAGTTAGAGGACTTTGTACAGAGCTCTGGGGAACATGGTGTCATTGTAATGACATTGGGGACTCTGGTGGATAAACTTCCTGAGGACATCACTGAGGATATTGCTGCTGCTTTTGCAGAACTTCCCCAAAAAGTGATCTGGAGGTACAATGGCAAGAAACCATCCACCCTTGGAAACAATACTTTACTCTTGGACTGGTTGCCTCAAAATGATCTCCTGGGCCACCCTAAGACCAGGGTTTTTGTTGCTCATGGAGGCACCAATGGAGTGCAAGAGGCCATCTACCACGGTGTCCCACTGGTTGGATTACCCCTTATGTTTGACCAGCAGGACAACTTATTCAGGATGGCTACAAAAGGAGTAGCCAAAGTCCTGGACTATGGTACTGTCAATAAAGACATCTTCCTGGAGGCGTTGAAGGAAGTTCTTTATGAACCATCGTACAGAGAGAAGATGAAGCAGCTGTCCAGCCTGCACAGAGATCAGCCCATAAAACCCCTGGACCATGCCATGTTCTGGATTGAGTTTGTCATGAGACACAAAGGAGCAGCACATCTGAGGACAGAGTCCTACAAGATGTCCACAATCCAATACTACTCAGTAGATGTTATGGCGTTACTACTGGCAGTCACTGTGCTAGTATTTACTGTTTTCATTTATGTAGTAAAGGTTCTTTGTCAGAAACTTTTTTGCAGAAGTAAAGCAAAACTGGAATGATGCAAGTGCCCACTGACAACATGTTTTAACTGCAGATTGATATATTCAACTGATTATCTTTCATATTTTCTGAAGTAAGATAACAGCTTCCTGATTGCACAGCTATGAAGAGCTTCTTCAAACTCTGTATGCAGTACATACATTTTCTCATCTATTAAGTACTGAAGGAAGGAAACTTCACACTTTCAAACCTACCTGTGTTCTTGTATATGTATCACCAAGTAAAAAATAAAGTATTCATAACAAAACTCTAAAAAAGTTAAATCTCCTTTAAGCTCTAATGATATTCTTATATCAATGTGTAAAGCATGTAAAAGCATTGTAATAACTTACGTTGTGATTTGTTCACATGTGGATGTGTAAATAAATCCCGTAATACCTAAATAATTGTGTCCATCAGATTCTTAAATGTAATTTCAGGATTTCAGTGGCTTCAACTAGTTTGAGGAACCTAAGATTTATAAGCATTACTCAAGCTAAAGCTAACTTTGAATATTGTTTTTGTTTTTGTTTATGTTCACAACAGAAGTCATCTCAGGGCACTATACAGACTTAAGCTTTTTTTAGATTTTTCTACCTGGATTATTGAACATGCACCAGGGTACTATACAGATACATTCATATAAAGTATATACTTTGTATACATTAAATTAGTAACAGTATTTATTTAATGTAGGGTAGAATAAGGTAGCCAGCAGATTTTGTTACTAATATATAGTTGTTATAATCAATATAGGTTTCTATGTGGAAGTATGTAGCACCAAAAATTAATAATAAAACAATAATGTTACATACAATACAAACCGAATACAAAAATGCTGAAATATATAAATATAAAATGTCATATAAATGTTTTGTTTCTTGTGTTTGTACTTGTGTTTATGTATTTTTGGATCTTAAAGTCTTTCATAAAGTTTCTATTTACACTTGGGCAACACTGTTGGGACCTATTGCTAACTTGCAATCTCTTGCTAACTTGCATGTGCTATTTGGGTCAGTTGCTCCACACTTTTCAACTTTTGGGTTCACAATTTCCCACTCCAGTTCAGTACAGTACCAGTAAGCGCTGTTTTGCTAGCTGTTAATGTGAATTAAGTTTGTACCCCTCCCCCCATTGGTGCCTTTGTGGCTCTTGAGTGATAAATTGTAGAATTAGGGCTAAAGACACATCTCAAAAAATATATCTTTAAAACAACCATCCTTGTTTTCTTTCTTTTACTTGGTGTCAGACTTGCAGGTCTCTTTGCATTTCTTTGTCTTTGGTGCCACTTTTGGTATGGGAGTTTATAGACACCTGCATGCTGTTCCCTCACAAACTCTGGTTAGTCACAAAAGTCCTAGGTTACACAACCACAGACAAACATGGCAGAACATCATAGACTGGGACAAATGATTGCATTTATGTCACACACATGGTAGTTGAGCAGATGGCCAATCAGACAGTGGAACACGAATTGCACGATACATTTAATTTCATGTCCAACCCTTTTTGTAATCAAACCTAAAAAAATTGACCTCAAAATTAAAATATAATTTTTTTTGGACAACTCAAATCATCCTTGTTTGCCTAAACGTCTAAAAATGAATGCAAAGTGACAAAAACATTGCATCTTGGATGTTGTTCACACAGAAACATGTTTGCCAAAACAATTATTTAATTTGACATTTCTAAATTTATCCTTGTATACACCCCATAGTTTTAAGAAATAACTCCACACCAAAATAAAAATGTCTCCAAAGTGCTAGAGTAACTATTGGCCTGTATGTGGTGCTGTAACACCACATGAAGAAGCTGTTTAATCTATCTGTAATAAAATTACAAAATTGTCTAGACAACCTAGAAAACATGTGTTGTACATCAACACAACTTTTAAAATATTTAGAAACTTTGATTAGATGTTTAAATCCTTACATGATTAGCTGTTGAATGCCAAATGGGCTGAACATTGCATAATAAATCTAAGCAACATTGATCTGAACCTATGAACACTTTTCACACGGCTTGGGAAACTTGCAGTATGGCACATTCTGTCCTAACACAACTCTATCATGGGCATGCATTTGTTTGGTGATGGAAACTTTCAACAAGTCTTATTTGTTCAAAGGAACAGAGCTAACATCTCTGTATCTCCCATCAGAATCTCTGTCAGAGATGTACCAACTGACCCTGGTGACACTTGCAGTCTTGCTCTGCTCATCATCCTTGGTAACTGGAGGAAAGATTCTGGTCTTCCCTGTGGATGGGAGCCATTGGATCAACATGAAAGTCATCGTTGAAGAGCTCCATGCTCGAGGACATGAAGTCACAGTGTTGCGCCCTTCAGACCCCTGGTACATCAAGGAGCACTCCCCTTATTACAAGGCCATCAATATTAAATCTCCTGCTGGTTTTGACAGAGATAAGTTTGAGTCCTATGTAATGAAAACTCTGGACATTCGCCGCCAGGGAGCTTCACTTTGGACTCGCCTTTCTCTTGTGCATGATCTGATGACACAAACTTCTCTGATGCATAAAATGGTGCTTCGGATGGTTGAAGTGATTTTTGAGGACGACAAACTAATGCAGAGCCTCCATAATGCCAAATTTGATCTGGTTCTTACTGACCCTGCATTTGGTGGTGGGGTGTTCTTGGCTCACCGTTTGAGTCTTCCACTTGTATTCAATGCTAGATGGACTATTCGGGGTGAGGGACATGAAGTAATTGCACCCTCCACCTTTTCTTATGTTCCTATAACAGGATCAGAGCTGAGTGATAAGATGACTTTTAATCAAAGGGTCAAAAACATCATGTATTATCTTTTCACATGTATTCAGACTTGGTACGTTGTGACACCAAATTACAAGCCCTTTGCTCTTCGTCACATTGGCAGCGATATAAATTACATTGAACTGTTTCAGGCAGCTGACATTTGGCTGATGAGAAATGATTTCACCTTTGAGTTTCCACGACCTACTATGCCCAACATCATATACATCTCAGGATTTCAGTGCAAACCCTCCAAACCTCTCCCTCAAGAGTTAGAGGATTTTGTACATAGCTCTGGGGAACATGGTGTCATTGTGATGACATTGGGGACTCTGGTGGATAAACTTCCTGAGGACCTCACTGAGGACATAGCTGCTGCTTTTGCAGAACTTCCCCAAAAAGTGATCTGGAGGTACAATGGCAAGAAACCATCCACCCTTGGCAACAATACTTTACTCTTGGACTGGTTGCCTCAAAATGATCTCCTGGGCCACCCTAAGACCAGGGTTTTAGTAGCTCATGGAGGCACCAATGGGATCCAAGAGGCCATCTACCACGGTGTCCCCCTGGTTGGAATACCCCTCATGTTTGACCAGCAGGACAACTTCTTCAAAATGGAAGTAAGAGGAGTAGCTAAAGTCCTGGACTATGGTACTGTCAATAAAGACATCTTCCTGGAGGCATTGAAGGAGGTTCTTTATGAACCATCGTACAGAGAGAAGATGAAGCATCTGTCCAGCCTGCACAGAGATCAACCCATAAAACCCCTGGACCACGCCATGTTCTGGATTGAGTTTGTCATGAGACACAAAGGAGCAGCACATCTGAGGACAGAGTCCTACAAGATGTCCACAATCCAATACTACTCAGTAGATGTTATGGCATTCCTACTGGCAGTCACTGTGCTAGTATTTACTGTTTTCATTTATGTAGTAAAGGTTCTTTGTCAGAAACTTTTTTGCAAAAACAAAGTCAAAAAGGAATGAGCCTGAAAATAACTATGCGTATCTGTCAGAGCAGAATTTAAAATGTAATTTTTTCATTCCTTATACAAGCCAGTTTGTTTAAACATCTAGGATTACACTCATACTTTCTAGATATTACATCTGTTACATATCATCACACACTCCATGTCTGGGTTTAGAAATGTTTACTGAAAAATGATCTTGGATTTTTTTGTGCTGTTTTTATTACTTGAACATTGTTTTTTTTTTTGTTAAAAGAAGTGTTGTGATTGTACTGTACTTTTTTGTACACATATTTCCTTTTTATTATTACAAATCGTTTAATTTTATAAAAGCAGAATCATATTAATTTTGTTAAAGTTCTCAATTATTCTTTGTATCTGTAACAATTATGCAAGAATATTAAAATGAAAATTAAACAAATTATCTGAGTTTTAAAGGGTTATGTTTATGTACTTGTGTCACCAAGTAACAGTACTGTATATGTAAAGCAAAATGCAATAATGCCTAAAAAGTAATATCCACTTTATTAAATCACCTGCTCTTTGGTGGTTTAAGTCCTTCATGTAGTCAGTAAGTTCAAGTTCAAGCAGGTTTATTGTCGTTCACACCTCGTGTGGTGCATGAGATGGGATGAAATTATGTACACAGGGTCCCAGGTACATCCATCTCATCTCAACATCTCAAGTGTCCTTGAGAGTTCAGATAAAACCTCTGTGTTTATTAATATAAATAAATATATATTACCATAAACATTCTAAAAAAGCTAAGTCTAGTCCTCTGGACATTCAAAAAACAAAACAAAAAGGTAGAAACGTTTTGTCTTTCGTCCGAAAGACTTCTTCAGTCTGAGATGCTGTATTCAGCTCAGTCTTATAAATAGACTTCTACCTGGATTATTGAGCATGCATCAGGGTACCACAAACATTATTTATGATGCAATCTAAATGCATAATTTAAAAACATGCAATAATCAAATGTAGTTTATTTTGGTCATTTGCTATGTTTAAGTTAAGTGAGTCCTTTTTTAATAACATCTTTAAACCAACTTGAATTTAGATGTTAACCCTGTTTACATTACTCTAGATTATTTTCTTTGATAATGTATTTTTTCTCCATTCACAAATTCTGACAGAAACGCTGAAATACCCATGCCGTGCCACTAGATGGTGAGAATCCATGCATTAAATATGGAGAAAGAACATTCATAGGTCGATAAAGGATTCTTCCAAAAATATCATAAGGCACTTTCACAAAACATTTTAAACTGAGCCTCGACACCTTCCAGTCTAAATTCTGAATGGACAGAGGCGGTGGCAGAGTTAAAGCCAAACCACGCCTTTGTGCTACCAAGCAAGGTGGTAACGGGGCTGAAACTGTCGACATGTTGAAAAGGTAAGACTGGTTTGCAGCTCAATCATCTGACGAGGTGATGACATACAGTCTGTGCCACAACCTGGCTCTGCAATTTATTACAAATAAATCTATTACTGCAGACAAAGCAGAATGATAATGACATAGAGCAAATGAGATTTAGGTAAGAAAATATAAATAAATTGGGGAACCACAAAGAGAATCTCTAAACTAAGCATGCTTTGGAAATAGTCTGTCACACGAGTAATGCGTAGTGCTCCAAATAAACACAGCTGAGTTCTGCTTCACACGTCTTTTGGTCCTTCTTTTGAAGAAGCTTGCTTCATTTCTGAAAGCTCACATCATGTACGCAGGATGGAGCTGGCTTGATTCGTGATTTATAAACAGTCAGAGGCATTTCAATGACAGGCTGACTTAGAGGCCATTGTGCAGAACTGTTTTGTGAACGCGGCTTTAGATTTAGATTTTGTTTTTTCCACTTAGTTGTTAACCATTTCAGCATGATTCAAGTTTAAAAGATCAGAACAAAGTGAGACAGACAAATGGTAAGCATTTCTCCATTGTTGTTTTGGTTTCTAGTGTATAAAGTGATAGTGGAAATGCATCAAAGTGCTTTGAGAAACCTTTTTGTCTCACAAAAAAATCAATGTGCGTCAATAAGAAGTACAAAAAAGCAGAAAATCTTATTTAAAAAAAAGCATCTGAAGTAAACAGGGCATTTGATCTTCATATCTAAAACGCAAATACCTTCATGTCAGGAAAGGCATGTAAGGTCGAGAAAGAATATTAAGTGACAAAGCTTTTTAACTTTAAAAGAAGAGTATAGTTGTTTTGTTAGTGAGATTTTGTCAGATGGTTATCAGTACTTTAAAATTTTATTGTTTGTTTTTAAATTCCTGAATGGTCTTGAGCCATCATATCTATCTGAGCTTCTTACCCCCCTTCTTACCCCCCTA
Organism: Argolebias nigripinnis; assembly: GCA_031763805.1. Taxonomy (NCBI): domain Eukaryota; kingdom Metazoa; phylum Chordata; class Actinopteri; order Cyprinodontiformes; family Rivulidae; genus Argolebias; species Argolebias nigripinnis. The sequence goes on from JARVJN010001887.1 coordinate 5,281,876, forward strand.
ACAATACCCCCTTCATGCAATCTCAGATCCTTAAATCTGTTATTACTTTCCACTCCCAGAGCTCGACTGGTGACAGAAGGAGGAGGAAGGGCTTTTATGGTCAGGGCTCCCAATATGTGGAATGCTCTTCCT
>JARVJN010001887.1:5307368-5331105 GCA_031763805.1 Argolebias nigripinnis
CCTATTAATCTGTTTAATAGCCAAATAAATAAAAATGGATAATAATCAACAAAGGTTATTTTAGCCTGGGTTACATTGGACTGCTGAGAGCTTGACTGTCCAGCATTGGGAGATAGATTATGGATATCTTTCCCCCGGGACCCGAACCCTGTGGCGGAGGCGGGACCACAGACGTCCAACCCATCCCACCGGTACGTGAAAGACGGTCAGCCAGCGGCCATCGGCCCCGATCGACCCAGAGACAAACACCAGCACAGAACTCCCATCCTGAGCAAGCCCGAAGTGACAGTGGGAAGGAAAAACTCCCTCGAGAGGAAGAAACCTCCAGCAGAACCAAGCTCAGGACAAGCGGCCATCTGCCTTGACCGGCTGGGTCGCAGGGAACAGGAAGCAGGAACGGACACAGGAGCAGGGCCAGGACGGAGGCAAGCAGGACATCCCCAGGCGGCATAGGCGGGACGAAGAACATGGGAGAACCGAGGAACCAGAAACCCCGGGAGGAGACGGGGAGGTGGTGGAGGGAGGCGACCAGACTTGCAACGGGCAAACAGGAAGAGCTGGGGAAGGGACGGCCTTATATCCGGATGGACAGTTGATGAGTGATTTGATGCAGCTATGAGTCTTGCCATTTTGAATTTGCATCTTCGACTTCATTTCAACCTGGAGAGACTCACAAAATGAGAGAGAAAAATACAATTAAAAGGTTTTATTGATTAGGGTTTCTTTGGCGCTCGGGTCCCGGCGGAGGGTATGTATGCCGGACTGCTGAGAGCTAGACTGTCTGGCATAGGGAGATAGATTATGGATATCTTCCCCCAAAAAATAGCCGGGGCCGAGCTGGCAAGGGTCTGGTTGCCCGAGGGCATGCATGGGCAACAGCCTCTTTTCACGGACTGGGCAACAGCCTCTATTCACGGACTGGGCAACAGCCTCTTTTCACGGACTGGGCAACAGCCTCTTTTTACGGACTGGGCAACAGCCTCTTTTCATGGACTGGGCAACAGCCTCTTTTCATGGACTGGGCTACAGCCTCTTTTCATGGACTGGGCTACAGCCTCTTTTCATGGACTAGGCAATAACCTCTTTTCATGGATTGGGCAACAGCCTCTTTTCACAGACTGGGCAACAGCCTCCTTTCTGGGAATGAGCCTTGCATGGGCTGCAGGAGAGTGATCTACGCACGGGCTACAACCTCTTTTTTGGGACTGGGCTACAGCCTCTTTCCACAGACTGGGCTACAACCCCTGTTCTGGGAATGAGCCACATGTCGGCCACTGAGAAATAAGCCACGCATGGGCTGCTGAGCAATGAGCTTCGCATGGGCTACTGAGGAGTGAGCCAAGGAATGGTCCCACATAGGCTGCCGTGGAGTGAGCACGCATGGGCTACAGAGGAGAAAGAAAGAGTGAGTGAGCCAAGTCATCACAAGCTGCCAGAGAGAGATCCCACATGGGCTGCTGGGAAGTGAGCCTTGCATGGTTACTGAGGAATGAGCCGGGGAATGGTCCCACATAGGCTGCCGTGGAGTGAGCATGCATGGGCTGCAAAAGAGGGAGAGAGAGTGAGCCGAGTCATCATGGGCTGCAGAGAGTGAGCCTGCATGGGCTACCTGAGAGCAGGCCGACATGGGCTGGCTGAGGGTGAGCCGAGACATCATGGGATGTAGAGAGTGAGCTTACATAGGCTTCCTGAGAGTGAGCTGAGTTATCATGGGTTGCAGAGAGTGAGCTGAGTTATCATGGGTTGCAGAGAGTGAGCTTGCATGGGCTGCAGAGAGTGAGCTTGCGTGGGCTGCAGAGATTGAGCTTGCATGGGCTACAGAGAGTGAGCTTGCGTGGGCTGCAGAGAGTGAGCTTGCATGGGCTGCCTGAGAGTGAGCTTGCATGGGCTGCCTGAGAGTGAGCTTGCATGGGCTGCCTGAGAGTGAGCTTGCATGGGCTGCTGCCTGAGAGTGAGCTTGCATGGGCTGCCTGAGAGTGAGCTTGCATGGGCTGCCTGAAAGTGAGCTAGCATGGGCTGCCTGAGAGTAAGCTTGCATGGGCTGCCTGAGAGTGAGCTTGCATGGGCTGCAGAGAGTGAGCTTGCATGGGCTGACGAGAGTGAGCTTACATGGGCTGACGAGGGAAAGCAAAGCCCCCTTGGCTCTGCTGGAGAGAAGAGTGAGGCGGCAGTCAGAGCCGAATGACTCCACCACCAATTAGTGATACGAGAGCTTACCGAGCAGAGGGCACGGATCGAAGATCCGGGCGGATGTAAGAGGAGTAGGCCGTCGAAGACCAGTGACCAAGCTGTTGGAGGGATGCCTTAGGGAGACCCTGAATGGATGCAGAAGTAGGGAACCTAGTCCCACAGAAGCTTGATAACGTGATTAGAGAACGGGAGTTGAGAACTAACATTGATGACAGAACTAACACGAAGGTTGATGCTGGCTAAGAGGGTCTGTTAGGAGCTGATGAGTGACGGGATGCTAATATAGAGCGAGATCCCCCAGATCAGGGTATCTGGTTGGAGAGGGATTGGCTGATGTGCAAAGGAGATGGAAGACCCGGAATCTAGATCGAGATAGAGCATCTGCGAGGAGGTTGGAGTTACCTGGTACATGGCAAGTGGACAGAATAAAGTTATCAGTGATGGACTGCCAGGTGATGCGGCGGATGTAAGGCATAATATACTTGACGGGAGAGCAGCCCTTATTAATGGCCTCGACCATGGCAAGATTATCGGACAAGGCGGAGATGCGCTTCCTCCAGAAACAACCCCAGAGGTAGCAAGCTACGGCTACGGGGACAATTTCATAAAATGCGGAAGACTTAGCCCGGGGAAATGAAGGGGGCCATTTGCCCGCAAACCAACGGCCCTGGAAAAAAACACCAAAGCTCGAGGATGGGGTCGCGTCTAAAGAATTGCAGGGAATCAGCCGACTGCACGACGTCATCGTAAAAGAAAGCGATGCCGTTCCAATCTGACAGCAACTTAGCCCAGAATGCCAGATCGGAGCGACAGCCATTGTACAGAGAGACGTGATCTCCCAAGGAATGGACCGATTTAGCCAGATCGAGCAGGTGGGATATGAAAGAGCGACCTTGGGGAATGATACAGATTGTGAAATTAAGATAGCCTGGCAGAGAGAAGCTGGCGTTTCGAAATGGACACGGCAGAGGCATATGCCCGAGAAAACTCCCGGATACGGGCAAGCTCATCCTCTGGGGGGGAAGCCACCATCAGGTCTGAGTCTAGCGTGATCCCCAAAAACTCCAAACGGGAAGAAGGGCCCACCGTCTTCTCGTCGGACAAGGGAACACCCACTCAGCGAAAGAGCTGATGGAACTTGGCGAGAGAGGGCCCCGGGGATGGAGAAGGGTGGTCCACCAGAAGAAAGACATCTAACAGATGCAGGATGGCCAGGATCCTGAGGACGTTAAGGAGGATCCAACAGAGAGCCTCCAAAAGGTTATCGAACAAGCAAGGGCTGCTGCGGCAGCCGAAGGTGAGCCTCACGGAAAAATAAAAAGAGCTGTCCCATTTGGCCCCAAGAAGGTGCCATTGGGATGGATGGACAGGCATGACCTTGAATGCATCAGAGATATCCGCCTTGGCCAGCCTTGCACCCCTGCCGGTGGTTTTAATGAGGGAGATGGCGTGGTCGACAGAGTCGTAAGAGAGAGAAAAGGGGGGCTTAGGTATGAGGGAGTTGATGCTGGGATGGGGGCCAGCATGAGGGGTGGACAGATCGAGGATCAGGCGCTTCTTATTCGTAAATTTTCGAGTGGCTACACCCAACGGACTAATCCGAAAGTGGGAAAGGGGGGGACGCAAAGGAGCTGATCATAAAGCCCTTAGACACTTCCTTGCGGAGGAGCAGGGCTATTGGGTCCGGTTCACCAAGTGTCGAACGCAGGTTGGGGCAAACTAAGGCGGCAGAAAGAGGATGGGAAACCCTGATGAAAAAACCCTGGAAAAGATCGGTGAGGAGGAAATTAATGAAATATCGATTGGGATGGGTCTGAAGCATCAAGGCCAGCTCAGGAACTAAAACAAGGGTGGACAGAAAACGAGATATTAACGGCTGGACCCGAGAAGGGCCTTGGGGGGGAGCCGACCGGCGAGGGCAGACGGACCTTGGGTGCGTGTCCTTGCATAGGCTACACACATGGAGAAAGGCACAATTAAGGAACGAGCAGACGGAATTGTTAAAATTATTACAAATAAGCATATTGTTGAATACCTCTACCCTCTGGCCGTGGCTGTCTGTATGTTGGCCGCCAACAGAATGGGGCGCCGGTGGGGGGTGGGGGGGCAGAGGGGGCAGGTTGAACGGGACCGAGGGGCAGAGTGAACTACGATGCCGACGGCTGAGCAGGAGTGGCAGGGGAAAGCGTGGGTCAGCATAACCAGGAGTTTGGTGTCTAAGATCGACCAGTTGAGACGAACTCCCGACTGGGATAAGATGGAAGCAGCCTTGGCCTTATGATAATGGTAAAACTGGGACCTACCGTACTTAAAGCTGAGATCAACAATCAAGGCGAGGTATGTGTCCAGCTGGACCCTACGCTCTGTGTAGACAGAGAAGAGAACGTCCCTGAAAACCCCGAAGGCCGCCACGAACTCTCCGATGGACAGGTCCCTGGACAGGCGGGGATCGGCGGCACAGAAGACCGCAGTGAAATCAAAGGAGGAGGCCACCTGACGATCGACCGGAGGGGAGGGGAGCAGCAACAAAACCAAATTGACGTGCCGCCCCTGCAGGATCTTTGCGTGGAGCCTTGGAGAATCACAAGCATGGGCCGGCATATACGGCTGACCTAAAGAGGGAGAGCATAAATACAAACAATTAAATCAGGATGGCACCATCCAGGCATGCCACCGATCAGTCACATGCGCGACACCGTCAACAGCCATGCTACAGCTGATAAAAATACAGAATGCAACACCAGCCGTGAAGAATACAACACCTCACACAGCCTCAAAGCCAAAATGCCAAACAAACGAGGTGCACATAGACTGCACGCACAGGCCTGACACCACACTACAAAGCAAAATGACAGAACCAGTTGCACGTTTATTTAGTTAACGTTGTTTTTTAAAAATGTTTTTTGTTTTAATTTTTATGTAAACATTATCATGAATAGCATGTCAAGCAAGAGCAATGCTATGACATAGACGAAGACCAAGTATAGGACACTAGGGCGGAAGCCAAATGGTTTTAAAAGAGGCAACTAGGCGAGACCCATATGGAACGCACCACGTCCCTGAACGGATCCAATCATGGCGTTCGCCAAATTAAACAGAGTTAAAGCGGCTTTAGACCAGAGAAGGTCCGTGTAAAACGGAACAGAAAACATGAAGAAAAGTTGACATAGTAATTGTGCCATCTGCCGGAAAGAGTCAACACAACGCAATTGCGTTTACACTGCCCACACACCAGACGGTGCTACAGATCAGGTGAAGAAACGACAAAGAAGAGCCGACCTAGCAATCGCAGTAGAGCAAAGGAGCTTTGCACGACAGTGAACATTGGTTACGTACTGTAACCCCAGATTCTGAGTGGAGGCATAGCCCTTTAAGCCACGCCCTAGTGGGTTAATCCTTACGTTTCGCGCCAATCACTGAAGACTTCTAGTCCATGCCCACCTGCTGTGGCCTCGGTCTACCATTTAAGCTACTACTGACCGAGAATCTGCTCCCAAACAAGGCATAAAAATTTTAGCCAAAGAGAGCCAGTGAGGCCCAGGGGCTTAAAGGGATATGCCTATACTCATAGAATCTGGGGTTACAGTATGTAACCAACGTTCTATTTCATGTACGCTGCTGCCCTTTAAGCCACGCTCTAGTGGGTTAAAGGCCGAGCAGGATATGGTCCATGCCTCACTGGGTCTGACTGGAACCAAAACAACCTGGCAACCGCAACCCTCATTGAAAGTACTTGCAGGTGAGCAACCTGATAACTGATGGTGAAATAACAATATTAATTGAAGCAGAGTCAGAAGTAGGTACCACACGTTCAACTGACTTGACTGTATTGTATCACCCATCAATAAAAACAGAAATGACTGTGTCATTTAATCAATAATTTTATTGATAATGAAAAGCTTTTACTCCGTTGCAACCCTGAGGATGGAAGACGTCAAAGAGGAGCTGGAGACATCTCGAAAGTAGAAACGGATTAAAGGAGTTACTGACGACCAGGAAGTTGCAGAGTAGATTTCCTGTACCGATAGACCACTGAACAAAGCTGTGGAAGTCGCCATCCCTCGAGTGGAATGAGCTTTAATACCCTCGGGAGGCTGTAGGCCAACAGAACTGTAAGCCTAGGAGATGGTCTCACACAACCAATGTGATAGCCGCTGAGAGGTCAAGGGTTGACCTAGAGAGCCTCCTCTGAAATGTACAAAGAGCTTATCAGATTTACGTATTGCAGCTGTGCGTTCTACATAGCATCTGAGAGCTCGAACCGGATAAAGCAAATGAAGCTGCTCCTCCTCAGGTTTAGTGTGAGGAGGAAGGCAAAAACAGTCCAGTGAGATGATCCTGGACCTGAATGAAGACGTTATGACCTTAGGTATGAATACTGGATTAGGTCTAAGTTCAGCAGAACTCCCATCTCCTTGTATTTTTAAGAAGGAAGGAGAAACAGACAATCCAGAGAGGTCACTTACTCTTTTAGCTGATGTAAGAGCCAACAACAGAGCTGTTTTAAATGACAGAAACTTTAGTGAAACCTCATTAAGTGGCTCGAATGGATCCGTAGTTAATGCGTTCAACACAGTAACCAGGTCCCATTGAGGAGCCAAGGACCAGGAAACCGACCTAAGATGGCGAGCACCTCTCAAACGTTTCATTAGGGGATGATTAAACACTGTTCTATCATTAAACCCCTCATGACATGAACAAATTGCTGCAGCATACATTTTAATGGGGCTGAAAGCCAATTTTCTGTCCAGTAGTAATTGTAAGAAAGACAAAATTGGACCCAAGTGACCTGAACATGGGTCCAGTTGCTTCTCCATGCACCAATGCTGAAAGGCAGCCCATTTTGATACGTAAACAGCTATTGTAGACTGTGCACGTGACCCTTGAATGGTTCCAATGACATATTTAGAGAAACCAAGGTTTTCTAGACGCTGTCGTTCAGCATCCAGGCCCACAGTTGCTGACCTATCACAGGAGGGCTCCTTATCGCACCCCCTGCCTGCAGTAGAGCGTCGTCTCTCCAAGGGAGTTTCCAGGAGTGAACTGTCGCTGCTGCAGGACTGGAAACCATGGTACGTTCACACGCTCCGGAGCGATCAGAATTACTGATACTCCCTCCTCTTTCACTCTTTCCAGCAGTGATGATAGCAGAGGAACTGGAGGGAAAGCATAATTCAATACCCTTGGCCACGGTTTGTGAGCAAACGCGTCCACCCCCAATGGGGGGGTGTCGAGGGGACTCAGGGAGAAAAACAAGGGGCACTGTGAATTATCTCACGTCGCAAACAAATCCGCTTCTGCCCTCCCGAACCTGGACCAGATTTGAGACACCAGGTCCGAGTGAAACATCCAATCTCTGTCCAGAGGCCCCCCTCTCGACATGATATTGGCACCTCTGTTTAGCACACCTGGGATGTAAACAGCCCTCAGTGATCTTAGGTGGACATTTGCCCAGCAGAGCAGCTCCCTGTCTGTTTTCAACAGCTGGGCCAAACGAACCCCGCCCTCGCGGTTTATGTAAGCTGTGGCTGTTAGGTTGTCCATGTGTACGAGGACATCCTGTTTATGAAGCATGTGCTCAAAGTGTTTCAGGACTTTGTGTACTGTCAATAACTCCAACACGTTTATGTGGAGAGACGTGCCGGGCGGCCACGTCCTGTCCACTTTCTGAGACTGACATGTCTTCCCACAACCGGAAAGAGACTCATCGGTAAAGACCGCCTTCCATGACGTCACTTTGCTCAGGGGAACCCCCTCATGACAGAGTCCTGGGATTCCCCCAGAACACCAGGTCCGTCCTCACAGACGGGGGTACCATGACTTGGTGCCTTTTGTGTCGTACAGGGTCTATTCTCTGATGAATAAACACCCTCTGCAGAATAAACACCCTCTGCAACTTCCACATGTGCAATAAACCTAGATTTACCACCGTGTGCCCGGTGGCCATCATTCCTAACAGCTGCATAATTGTGATCGCAGACACCGTGGTGTGTGGCCGGACGCAGTGGAGGAGTGACGTCAGCGATTATTTTCTCTGGTTCGACAGGGCCGCTTTCATGCTTATTGAGCAAAAACTGACGCCCAGAAAAACTATCTGTTGGGTTGGTGAAAGAAAACTTTTCTCCCAATTTATGGTGAAGCCTAAACTGGTCAGATGACTCACCAAAATCTCTGTCTGCCTTGCTGCCGCCATTTTGGACCCAGACAGAAGCAACAGATAGTCTGTCAAGGCTGTCAAACATACGGCCCGCGGGCCGGAACCGGCCGGCCAGGGGTTTTAGTTGGCCCGAGGATAAATCTAATTTGTTTTTAAAAAGAATAAAACGTTATTTTCTTAAAAATATGCAGTTCCTATGTTGTCCGCTAGAGGCGCTATGTTTTAGTCAGTTCCTATGTTGTCCTACTCAAACAAAGTGCCTCTAGGACTCAGAGGCGCTGTGTTTTAGTCAGTTCAATCGCTTTACCCGTGTTTATATACGATATCTATTGCTTTACCTGCTTTTTCTCTTGGAACGGACAGTCTGGCACCCTCATCAGCAGAATGTCCTTGTAAAAAAAGAAAAGTGGACACAGTGTGTCGGATTTAAAAAAAAATGGACTTCTTCCTTTAAAACTGACTAAACGTTTTAAAACGTGCTATCATGTTGTGCTATCACTGTGATCAGTTTTTAAAGTGTTTTAAGTCTTAAATAAATGTTAAACTGAGTAAAAATATAAAAGGACAATTAATTTAATGTAAAGATTTTTTTTTCTTCTTTACACTAATATAATGAAAAAAGTGGACTTACTGTTCGTTCTATGTAATTCTGGAATGAGTTTACTGGTCTGGCCCACTTGAGATCGGATTAAGCTGAATGCGGCCCCAGATCAAAATGAGTTTGACACCCCTGGTCTATGTAATATAGTATCCGGAAGCCATTCAAGCGCAGCGGTTGTAACGCTGCTTCGATGACCTTCGTAAAAGTCTGCGGCGCAAGAGCATACCCGAAGGGCAGGCGATTGAACTCAAAACAGGTTCCCTGAAAGACAAACCTGAGGAACTTTCTGTGTTTTGGGACAATCGGTATATGGAAGTAAGCGTCTCTGAGATCGATTAATACCATCCAGTCCCCTGATGTCACGTTCTCGAGAACACGCTTCAACATTAACATATGAAAGGGACGTTTCAAAATGTAGTTGTTGAAAGTTGACAAATCTAAAATTGGCTTGAGTTCCCCAGATTTCTTGGGGACTAGGAAATCTTTTGAATAAAAACTGTTAATTGCCTTGTCCGGAGGGACCACGGAAATGACGTATTTGGCCAAAAGTTCCTGAAGTTCCAATCTCAGTGCTGCGCCCTATGCAGGAGATGAGAGCTTCGTCTCCAAAACTCCGTTGAACCTGGGCGGTGTCATTGCAAACTGTAGAGTGTAACCGTTACAAACCAGACGCCGTAACCATTTGTTCCAGTGCAAGATTTCAGCCAACTTGCTCTGTGATCTGTTAAGGGGGCAGCCATCTTGTTCTGCTGCCTGAGTAGACATAATCTGGCCTCTACCGCCGCCAAGTGAATAGCGTCCGCATTGGCCCAAGGGAGGCCGGTCTGAAAAGGGACGTTTACTGCACGCCGCCTCACGACTGCAGCACTGACACACGTTTGAATCGTGTGTGCATGAGAAATGTCTTTGAGATGGGTCATTGACATTACCTGTTGTTTGACTCGTTGTTGAAGAAGACAGAAATGTCCTGGCTGGAACTATTGTGTCCAGGCCAGGCTCATGAGAGTTAACTGTTTTAACAAGTGCAGATGTTTGTCTGATATGACTGTGCAGTGCAACGCTCTGTACCTACTGGCAGTCACGTACACATGCCCCCGTCCTCGTGTGGGGAGGCAGGGCTGGAGCGGTTACAGGGGGAACATCAAGACCACCTGTAGCTTGGCTTTGTGTGGAGGAATTTGTTTTGTTTGTACTGCACAAGTTTGGAGATGCGTTCATGGACCTCGGAAAGGAGGCAACCAGCATGTCTGAATAAAAAACACTGTTTTCAAAGACAGATTCTTTATTATCAGATAACAAAAAACTGCTGAACACATCCCCTTCACACCGTCATTTCTTAAGCATGTCTCTTTTAGCATTCTGGTGCTAGCTGGACCATGAGGTTTGTTGATGACCCCTGCCTCTGGAGCTCCTGGCTCACTGGTAATAGTGTGCCGGGTGTCTCTGGACGGAGCTGGGGTCTGTGGCACAGTGAAGGTCTTTGATGGGGATGAACGTTTCTGTACATTGCGGTACTCCCGGCTCTGCTCCTTAGGGTGCACCAGTCCGCGTGTCGCACGAGGGTCTGCCCGAGGCGACGCTGCATGTTTCCTTACCTGCTCGAACACCTCCGTGGATGAGTGCAGCTGCTCAAACATGGCTTGGTAATGCTCACCGAACAGACCCTGTGATGAAATCGGCCCTTCCAGGAGCTGTCATTTCACCTCCTCCGTGATGGTGGGGGACAGTTTGAGCCAGACTTGTCTTTGGAGCAACGTGGCCCACGCTGTGATCTGAGCAGAACAGGTCACCAGTGCCCTGCACAGGTTGGTGATGGCGTCTAGAGCTGCTCCTGCCTTCTTGTCCGTCGGCTCCCGCCCGACTCCAATCGCCAGGAACGCAATGTTGTTTGCTGTGGCACCAACCTAAGAAGCACACCTGTGGATGTGTTTCTGCATCTTCGTGGCAAACTGATCTGCAGGTACGGGTGGTGTTGAGGGTTTCCCCACATGTTTGGCGGCTTTCAGTCCGAAAACCGCGGACAAGCTCTGCTCCAGCGGCGGGACCGGGGGGAAGGTCTTGTCCGTCAGCGCCTGGACCTTCGTCACCAGAACTAATGATGAGACAAGAGCTCTCATTTTTAACGGTTCATGTCTTTCTGCTTGTAGCAGGGAGAGAATGTCCGGGACAAATGGCCAGATCATCTGTGCCTGGTTCACAGGCTTTGCAACGAACTGTCCCGCCAAGAGTGGTGTCGAAGAAGCCTGTGTGGTGCATTCAGGGACCGTCATGTCGCACATACTCGCTGTCCACCTGATTAGGTCGGGCAACGCGTTGGCTAGGTTGACGTGAGGGCTTTGCTCGAACGTGTCGGGTTCTGTCTTTCCTTCGCCCTCAGGAAACGGTGCCCGGCTGCTTTATGACTCGGTGTCGAAAAGCTGGCAAGTCACTGGGTCCGGATCTGCTGGCGGGCAGGCTGGTACCTGCGCGTTGGTCGTGGCGGCCATGCCGACCATGGCTTCTCCCACGGTCAGGGGTAGGGTCGGTTCCGCGTACTTAAATAGAAGTAGGGCAACACGACGGCTAGCACCTTCCAGCTGAGGAAAGAAGGGTGAGTCCAGATCCGAACCCCCAGGGGAGGACGGACCAACCTCGCTAGCTACTCCCGTGGACGCGTAATCTGCAGTCTCCAAGAACCACAGGGGGGTGGAGCGACCACCATCGGCTGAGCCTCCGTTGCCGTCCAGACAATGAGGTCGAACCTGCGCTCCCTCTCGTCCTCAGACAGGAGCTGGCATGCAAGACACTAGGGGTGCTGCACCATAGCCTGTTGTGCATGTTCGGCTCCAAGACACATCTCGCAGACAGTATGTTTGTTGGCCTGCAGGATGAAGCCGGGGTTGCATCCTGAGCACTTCTTGAAAGATCTTCTAGAAGCCATGTTGATCGTAGTAGAAATCTTCTATCATCAGCGTGAAAATTTTTTGGGAGCAGATTCTCGGTCAGTAGCAGCTTAAATGGCAGACCGAGCCGGGGCCCACGGCAGGTGGCGTGGACTAGAAGTCTTCAGTGTTGGCGCGAAGCGCAGCGATAAACCCACTAGGGCGTGGTTTAAAAGGCGCAACCTACACGAAATAGAACATCTAAAGAGAAGAAAACGAGGGGAAGCGCGCTGAGGCAAAGCCGATCGTCTGAGGACAAAGAGACGATATGTCTTACCCTTTGGAGGAGCGGGGTGGGCTTCGGCGAGAGTAAACGTCAAGGGACCAAGCAGGGGAGCTGATTAACCCAACGATGCTGGAGTGGAGGTCTATGACGTTGTGCGGATAAAGCCGAGATGGACCGATTGAGTATGTCAAGCGAGGCGAGTGGAGCCGACGACAGATGTTCATAGGCCTGCGGAGGCCGATCCGAAGACTGGCCGGGGAGCGGGGAGAGTGGCGGACCGGAGGCCGAGTCACAGGTGGGAGCAGCCGGTGCAGAATGAAGGAAGCTGCTCGTAGAGGGGAAAGGCTCCAGGTCTGGCGCGGGGGCTCCAGAGGAATGGGGGCGGCCCCTGCAGTGCTTGGCGGGAGGCGGAGACAGCTTCCTGGATCGCTTCCCGGACACGGGCATCGGCAACGAGGGAGGTGAAGAGTCGGCGGAGGGGACCAGATCGGCGAGAGACTCCAGCTGGGCAGAGGTGCGAGGGGCTGCCAGGCAGCCATTATCACCTCATCATCATTCAGGCAGATGCCCCTGGACCGCAGAAATGCAGACGGAGAATAAGGAATGGGGCGCGATGCGCGCCGGGAGCTTTGACGGGCGAGAGCGGGTGAAGGCTGATCAGCGGTGGCCGGGATGAGGACCGGAGAGTCCGCAGAAGCGCCATAATCGTGATCAGACATGCCGAGGTCTAAGAAATTGAGGTGAAGAGCACGAGACGAGCACTAGGTGAGCGGCATGCGACTAGACTGGCAACGGGCAAACAGGAAGAGCTGAGGAAGGGACGGCCTTATATCCGGATGGACGGTTGAGTGACTCGACGCAGCTGGGGTGAGTCTGCCATTTTGAATTTGCGTCTTCAACTTCATTTGCTGATTTTTTTTTTTTTTTTATTATTACTGAAGTTTGGAGGTTGACAGGACTTGCTGTCCTGAGTTCCATTAAAACCCTCACATTTAATTTTCAGCGCCTCCTCCATCATGGCTGTCAGATGAAATCGCGCAAGAAAAGTGCATCATGCTTGTAAAATTAGAACAACCCATGGGACTCATAAGTTCTCGTCATGTTGATCTGAAAATCAGCTCAGCAACTGTTTCAACTTTGGATTTTGAGTTTTATTTTTTCATTTCTGTTTTTGGTTTTAAAATACTGGGCCTCAGCTTTAGACTGTCAAAGTTTTCTTTGCTGAAGAAAGACAAGCTGGCTCATGTAATGTCAATTTAATTTGCCATAAATAATCTGGATTAGCCTTAAAATCTTTTTTTTTTTTATTGACTGTATGAACATTTCAACATAGTAAAAATTGCAAATCCTAGTTATTTTACTTTAATTTCCTCTCGTCTTCTTTCCTTCCCTCAGAGCTCTGTTCTCATTTCTAATTTTTTATTATTTTATTCATCAGGTTTGTTTGATCATAATTTTCTTCGTCGCTCTTTTCTCCTTTCACCGTCTCTGACCTTCCTCCCCTCCTCCCATCTGTTCCCTTTCCTAAACCGATCTCTGCTTCTGTCTCCTCTCTAACCCTAACCTCCCCACCTCCATCCTCTTCCTCCTCTTCTCCTCCGGCTGCAGGTGGTTGATGGAGAGCATTTCGAATGTCAGCCGGGACCGTGGTCATCGCAGGAGGAATTCTGGCTACGGTCATCTTACTGACCATCGTTGCCGTGTTGTGTGTATGTAGGTTGCAGGTACGATTGTTTCACTCTCCACTCCTCACATACAAGTGAAAAATCATTACAGACACACGTGTAGCTGTGAGCAGCACCTTGGCAGTAAAAAAAAAAAAAACTACGAACGACATGAAAAGCTATAAAATGTAAATGAATAAGAAATACATGCATGCACCTTTTATGTCTAAGCTTTATGCAAAGTTTTGAGACATGTCCAACATGACTCTTAGATATGTTGTTCAATATGTGGAAAATTGTCTTAATTTGACACTTGTGGCGGATGAAAACAAAAATCCACCAAATGTATTTTTAAGTGGTACCACGAGCATCGTCTCAATGAGTTTGGGAAGTTTTGTTTAAAAAAATCTTGATCAAAATCGTGTAAATTTAAAGGAGGAGCAGAAGAGTCCAGTTGTTTTTGTTTCAAATGGTAGTAACTGAGCATCATCCCCAACACGCTAAGTACTGCTTGTTGCAAGAAGGTTTGGCTTTCAACTCCAGCAGTAGCTCTGTCTGTTAGTAAAATATCTCACATCTCAACGCTCTGTGCTGATTATCCTTGGTCTGCACATGAAAAAGCTCCATTAGTTTGACAGATGCTGAGTTAAAATGTGGTGTGGTAGTAGCTGACAGTCGTGCACAACACGTACTCCAATCAGCAACAGATTCTGTTTGATGTTGCACGAGCGTGGTTATTATTTTAAAGATTTACCCCCTAACAGATTAAACTTTGTCATTCCTCAAAGTGATCTGTTCTCCGTCTGGAAGCTTTAAGGCCGCAGGCTCCAGGTCTTTAATTCAGAATGAGTTATTCCTTCATCCAGTGTAATCTGAGCACAGGGGAGATTAATGATATTAAGATTACTCTGCAGGAATAATGAGACAAACGGTGAGCTGGGAAGGCGAACAGAAATTCAGAATGAACCACAGAAGATTTTAACATTTTGCTTTAAAAAACTTTAAAGTCAAGACATTGCATGGGATTTTATGACAGTTTAAAAAAAAAAAAATTGGTTATGGCGCCGGATATTGACCCTGAAAAAAAAACATTTGTACTCAGGGCCTCAGGTGAAAAAGAAAAGTGTATGACATGTATAGACTTGGAGCCAGACGGCTTATATAGTAAAATGAGTTTAAATATTCTATTTCGATTAACTTTATTTGTTCTAAGTTGCACATAAAGTCTGTTTGGTATGAATTACTCCAGCACTCATGGCAGCATGAACTAATCGACTAGTCGATTCTAGGACGCCTCGCGAGTTTTTAAATGTTACGTCGACGAGTTGCAGTCAGTGATCGTGTCATCAGACGGAAGGCGAGGAGCAGGTAGAAGTTCATCAACAGAGTGGAAGTATTTCACTAAAGATGGATCTTCTGGTTCAACCGCCCCCCTCCTGTTTTTAGTTTTTATTTTATTTTATCCACTAAATAAAATAAACCACAGCCGTCGCAGTGGTTTATTTTATTTAGTGCTTTAAACTTTTGCAGCTTTATAATAGTTTTGGTTTTCCTCCAACTTTATTTGCATTATCACAAATGGTAGGAGCATAAATTCAACCTTTATTTAGACAGATAAGTCACATTGAGCCTCAGACTCATTTACAAGTGAGATCTGCTTAGAGAGACAAAAAGTAATGAAATTAGACACATAAGGAAATGGAGGCGAAAAAAATTCCTATTAAAATCATTCTTCACGCCTGACAAAAAAAGTTATTAAAAACCACCTCGCACATATAAGAACATAGTGACGTAGACATTCTGCGGGGGGGGGGGGGGGGGGGGGGGGCACCGAGAACGATGAGCAATGTTCATTCATAGATGCTCTCGAGGTCACTGTAAGAGTTCTGATAAGGATGTAATAATCAACAGCTCCCTAATGAGAATCCAAGAGTCCTGAAATGATGACAGAATGTTTATTCAGCTGGTTCACTCTGGTTGACGGTGGCGTTCCCCGATGGGCAGGGGGTCTAGCGTCAGATTACATGTCCTCCAGGCGTATTCAGATAAGGTGGCCTTGAAGGCCAGCCAGGGGGAGCCAGATTCAGATAAACACACAAATTGTTTTGGGTACAGGCAGAACATAATGACATCTACCTTGAGTCTGTGTTGGTCCAAAATATTCTGAAAATGTCCAACATTTATGTGGCCACACACCGATGGAACGTACCTGTGTAAAAATCCCCGAGATCTGATCCATTCTGCCCAAAGCAACTGATGCACGCTCCCGATGTTTTTTCTTGATGTTTTTTTGTAAACCTTAAATTACTTTTTTGTGTGAATAGCGTCTTTGAGTTCCTCCTGATGTCAGCTCGACTTTTATCATTTTGAAGTTGACTTTAAAAGTAGTCGTTCAACCCCTGTGACCTGTGTTCAGTTTAACTTGTGATATTTAAACAACAAGCATGGTGACTGTTTGCTCTTGTGTTTGCTGCATGGTGGCAGTATTACTGCTGTAAGCAGGAGGAGTCTGAGAAGGGGGAAGAGGAGGAACCAGAACTGGACACCATGTCACCCTCTCGCCCCCTGGCTCTGTGCGCTCCTCCTACCCCTCCAACCCCGGAGCAGTACAGCGACGAGCCCGAGACGTACCCCCCAACCTTTCTGACGGAGGCCAACGGATCTGCCAGCTGCTCCCCGCCTCCTCCCCTTCCTCCTCCACGCGGGTGCCAGCGTGCGCACGCCTTCTGCCCGTCCTGCGCCCGCTGCTCGATGCCCTTCTACCTGCAGCACCCGGAGAGACTGTGCAACGGCGGGCGCAGGATCAGCTACAGGACTGTGCAGCAGCAGGACCTGGAGCTGCCCGACGACCTGGCCAGCTTCTACCAGAAGCTGCTCCGGTCCTACGCCATGAGGGAGACGATGACCCAGAGCTACAGCACCGACGTCTAGCTGCCACCGTCTGGAAACACACGGCGACCTGATGGAGACGCTGCAGCATCAGGACCACGCTGCTGCACCGCCAGGCTGCAGCTGGCAGGAAACGCCTCTGCCAGATGTGAACTGGACAAACTGTGACCAACTAGTTGAGTTAGTTAAAGTTGAAACAAATCAATCTTCACTTTGATCTTTAATTATAAGATTTTAAGATGAGTTCTGTCTGTTAGCGAACAGGAAGCATGGACGGACTCGATTCTGTCCAGATGATTTGATTCATCCAACCCTCTGTGGTTTATTCTCTGTTCCTGAAGAGCTCCACTGTCTTTAGAAAATATCAGAGCACCAAGTTTGATTGGCACAGAGTGTATAGCTGCCACACAAAATCACTCGATGTCGAATGTTCAGCCGCTCAAAGTGTTTCTTCCTGTGAATATCTGATTATTTATCTGCTTGTGGACGTTGTATCACATTAATGTGTTTGACAAGTTGCAGTAAATGATGAACACGACTGTAAATGCACCGCAGCTGTTTTCATGCAGTCACATTAGAAACGTTAGAATATAAATTATAATATGAAGAAACCGACTGATCTGTATGGGTTATTTGTAATCTCTCGCTTTTTATTTTAGTTTTGTACAAATCCCGACGGTCAACTCGGGGCAGAAACATCTCAGCTGTTTTTAGTTCGTCCTTGCACATGAATTAATTGAAATGGTTTTTTTAAATGAGACAAAACACTGTTGACTTGAATGCAGGGTCATTTTTAAGGATCTGTTGGTTTTAGGCCTTTTAGGTTGTTTTAGAAAAGATTTGAAAGTGAGGCACATTTTTGTGCTTTCAGGATGTTTTAGTAGATTTGGTGCTGTTGATTTCAGCAGCAGGAGGATTCTGCTGCTGCAGCCTGAACGTTTTTTTACACTGTTAATTATCTGCAGAAAAAAAAGCTAAATCTGTGCCAAAAACATCAGATAAGTTAAACTTTAAAGTCAAATTTGTTTACCTTTAAAAAAGTCAGCAAGAACACTTGTTTTTCAACTTAATGAAACCCTGCTAAGACTTTTATTTTAGTAAAAATAGACATTTAAATCCATAAGATACAACCAAAAACTTGGGACATTGTTTAAAATATATAAACTAAAACAGAATGAAATGATTTGCATAGTTCATAAACCCAGACTGTGGAACACAGGAAACATCAAATGCAGAACTTTTACGTGATGGCACCAACACGTCTCAGAGTTGTTCCAGAGTCCCACACAACCTGCAAACATTCAGGACCCGAGGAGACTGGAGGTCTTGTTGTCCCATTCTGGTCTGATGGAGGATTCCAGCTGCTCAGCAGTTCTGGGTTTTCTTTGCTGGATGGCACACGTTCAAAAACCCATATGTACGTTCTGCGTTGACCGTAAGCTGCCCATGCCAGATACAGTAATGCACCCCCATATCATCAGAGAGGCAAGCTTTTGAGCATAGCATAGCATTCTTGGTTTCCCCCCAAAAATTTGATCTGACCACAGATCAGTTTTGTCCAGAGGAGACAGTAGCGGTCCTGGACAGTATTTGCGTATCTTCTTTGTATGATAGAGCTTTGAGCAGCATTTCTGGATGGCATGGTGAACTGTGTTTACAGAAAATTATCTAGTGTTCCTGAGTCCAGAACAGAACCAGACCTGTTGTTTAATGCGGCGGCCCCTGAGGGCCCGAACATCACGACCATGCAGCACTGACTCTCAGCCTCGTCCTTTGAGCTCAGACTCTTTTGAAATATTTTAATGATCTGTAGATGATGAGATATGCAAAGTTGTACCAGTTTCTTGTTGACATTATACTGAAATTATTCCAGTATTTTTAGGTGCAGGTATTTGCAGACTGCTGAACCTCTGCCCATCTTTACCTCTAAAAGATTCTCTTGAAACTCTTAAAAAGATGTTCTTTATATACCCGGTCTATTTACTGAACTAATTGGTTGCAAAAATCTCCTCCAGCTATTTGTATTTATACCACTTACTTTTATTTTATGTTGCCCCTTTCTCAACTGTTTTGGGATGTGTTACTGCCATCAAATCCAAATCCCTTTTTTGTCTTAATTTAATATATTTACAAAGTCCCTTTGTGAATAAAACAAGTTCATCCATGCATTGTGTTCTTATCCACATTTTATTTTTTGTCATAACTCCAATCTGAATTGGGGTCTTGAGCCCGAACAAGCAGAAAATTTAGAGTTCCTGTTGAACTTTTGCAGCAACACAAGATGTAAAAGCATGCTTTGATCAAAGCGTCACCTTTAACTTCTTATGTTTTGTAAAGTTTGAAATTCTGCTACCATTTGTAAAATAAGGGCTGAATCTTCTGCACGTCTTAAGTAATGGAGACTGCTGTAAATAAAGTCAAATAAAAAAAGACATGGGCGAAATCCTTCACTTGTGCCGTTTAATGAAAATACACATCAGAACTATCAGGTTCTCAGTTAACTTCAACAGTACACGATCGCCGTACTTCTGTTTTCTTTTTGTACAAAGAGGTATCAGTTATATAAAAACACGACAGTTTTGAATGAGACATACATGAACACATTTCAGCCATACTTCAAGTGTCAGGAATCTTTCGGCCTGCGCTCGTGTCGATCCACGTGCACAGAGCAGAACTGGCATCAGTTGACCCGAAGTGCAACAGGGACCTGGCATCGGGACCGTCATGTTTTAAATGAAAATGTGCTATGACTAATAAATATGCTCCCGTGTCCTGCGGGCGTGCTGGCACTTCTCCAAACAGAAGGAGGTGAAATGGAAATGAGTCTGTTTCTCTGCTGCACCCTCGTGCCGGACACTAAAATACAGTTAAATTATGCTCCATAAACAGAATTTGCATTAAATATTCTAGCCATGCAGTATATCCAGTTGAGAAATAACTTGATGTTTGTGTTGCAGCGATGAACACGACAGAAGACGTAACTCCACTTCGTCTCTGACTCCACATTACAGAGGCTTTGATTCACTCCCAACGATAAATAGTCAAAAACAGCGGATACAAAAAAGCTACTAAACTTAATAAAAATAAAACAAGCTTTTTTTTTTAATTCTGCCTTTTTTTGGATCTGTTAAACTTATCACTTGAATCCGAGATTATCGGAGAGAGTTCGGCTTCCTCTCAGTTTTCACAGTAGCTGCTGTACAATTATAACTCCTAGATTGCACTACTACCAATATTTTAAAAAGCTAATACTTTTCTATCTGTTTGAACAGAAATATTTAACAAACATACAAGAAAGCTGAAATAATTATGCCGAGCCAGTAGGTGGCGGCAACGTCAACAATAACTATCAAACATAAAACAAGAAAATAAGTCTTCTGATCTGGATCTTGTTTGGTGGCAACTTTAAAGCTTAAATAGAAAAATTTCATTGCTGAACAACAGCTGAAGTGAGCTGAAAAACATGCTTGAAATGTAGCTAAAAGGAAACAACAGTCTTAAATTATAAGAAGAAAGCAGAAATAACACATTCGCTGAATTAAGTTTTAAATAAGCAGAAATGAGAACAACAATTTAAGAAATTAGCTAAAAAAAGATTACATTAGCAAAACAATCCAAAGTAGCTGAAAAGGCAGAAAGAAGCTTAAACTACCAGAAGGAAATGGAAAGAACCTAAATGAGCTAAAAATAAATTTTAAAAAAATGGAACCAGTTAAAATAAGCTAAAAAATTTGCATAAAACAGCTAAATAATAGCTGAAATAACTGAAATTAGCAGAAATAGTCTGAAAGGTGCATAACAAGCTGAAATTAGCAAATAATTTAATTAGGCTGAAAGTAGCAGAAAATATCACAAAAACTTGAATTGATCAGAAAACAGCTGAAATAAGCTTTAAAAAAGGTAAAAACGTTGCTGAAAATTATTTGCATAACAAGCAAGAAAGCGGAAAAAACACGATTGTCCAATTAATTCATTCAACTTTAGGCTTAAACAAGAAGGAATGAGCACAAAGAAGTGGAAATTATTTGATAAAAGAAGAAATCAGCCAAAAACTGCTGAATAGTAGCTAAAAAATTTCACAAAAAAGCTTAAATTACCAGAAGGAAGTGGAGAGGGCACATTTTAGCTGAATTAGGCTGAAAACAGTTGAAATGAGTGCAAATGTGGAATGAGCTGAAAAAGCTAAAGTTAATATAAAAAAGGCAGAAAAAGCTTGAACTTGCAGAAATAAGCTGAAATGAGCACAACAAGCTGAAATTAGCAGAAAGAAGTCAGAAGAAGCACAACATGCTATAGTTGGCTGGCTCTGAAAGGATTAGTAAACAAACTGAAAAAGCAGCTGAAGTTAGCTGAAAGTAGCTGAAAAAAAGTTTAAATTTGCACACGCAAGCTGAAATAAGCTGAACCAGAATAAAATGTGGACTGGGCAGTAAACGTTTTTAAACAGATCTAAAAATCTGAAGGATGTAAAATGAGCTCAGTTCATTTTATATGAGAAAAAAGTGGCTGAAAAGGCTAAATATTTCAAAAAGCTAAAGTTGCACCAATACCAAAAGTCGTAGCAGGATTGTCCTGAATGAGCTGAACATTTTGATTTGTGATTTGTTGAAATAGCACCAAAATTGTGGAACTAGAAAGATGCTGAAAAACCTTCGTAAGAAAAATGGATGTCAATAGTGAGAACACTTCGTGAACATTCACAGAATTAAAGGTTGCTAAATGTTTCTTATCCTAATTAAATGAAAACATCGATGGTCCGAGTCGGTCAAAGCAGGTGTGTAAAAATGTTACAAAGGCACCGTTGTTGTTATAGTTTCTAGCACAGGCTTAACGCACAAGGCAAGGCTGCAAGATCATCGTTTCTCAAAATCCTCAGTTACATTCTGAAAACTCACTAATGAACTAAATAAAAAAATCGTCTCAGATTTTCTCACCAAAAATGCTGGTTTTGTTTTTGTGTGTATAAATGGTGCAAATGCAGCAGGAAAGTCTGCTCTGTTCGTGTGGACAGACGCTTCTCGTGGTTCCTCCTGCTGGAGTTAAGAGTCCGGGTGGAGCGAGGCTACAGTGGCGTCTGGGACTAGGAGGTGGAAGGTCGGAGCGCGCGGCAGGAGTGGCAGCAGGCCTTGCTGTAGTACCAGTGGCTGCACAGGTTCACCTTCAGGGCCAGCAGGCAGTTGGTGGAGGGTCGGTCCTGGCAGCTCTCATCTGGGACAAAGTCAGAGTTTAAAGTCTGCTGCTGAACTTTAATGTTTTGTCTAAACCAGTGGTTCCCAAACCTGGTCCTTGAGGAACACCATCCATGCATGTTTTAGTAATTTTCCTACTTTGACACACCTGATTTGAATGAATGGGTGCTTAGCAGGCTTTGGCAGAACTTGAAGTAATAAAATCATTGTATCAGATGTGTTGGAGCAGGGAAATAACTGAAACATGCAAGATGGCGTTCCTCAAGGACCACTGTTGGGAACCACTGGAAACTGACAAGCTGATACTACATTTGGGAGCAAAATACACATTTTTATTTGCTTTATTTAAAAAAAAAATTGTTACTTTTATTATTTAATTTCTAGACTATAAGACAAATAAAAATAATGAGTTCCTTGAAAGTTTGAAAAAGTTCATTAGTGATGAATAAAAGTTACGTAATACAAAGCAGATGTAACATATCCAGAGTTATTTGATGCTCGATGACAAAACTCAACTTTCTGACGCCGAACACGAGCATGGTCCTTTGAAACAGGTGGAGCTGGCATCAAATGTCCAACGACAATCACAGCAAATAAAATACAGAAAATTTGTTAATGTTTTATCACTGATGCATCAAAGACTTTCTTGATATTTGTGTGAACGTAGCAGGATCCATCTCACTAAACTTTCACATCCATCTTACTAAACGTTTTGGAGATCACTGAAAATTACAGGTAAAAAAAACTGTTAACATTCTGGAGTCTGAATGACAAAAAATGAAACTAATGGATTAATAATTTTATATATTTTTAGTATATTCTGAATTGGATTTGTTGGATTGTTCATCTGACGCCACCTTCACCGTGCTTTGAATTTAGGAAACTTGGGTTGATTCACTGAGTTGACAACCAGTTCACCAGCTGAAGCTCAGGTGTGCTGAGTTACCTGGAGGCTCGGTGGGGCAGGGCTGCAGGGTGCAGGTCTGCTTAGCCACCGGTTTGGTGAGGGGGTCACAGCCCCGGACAAACTCCCTGCCCTGGTAACACTTCACATCCCTCATTCTCACTCCAACGCCACACGTCTTTGTGCACTGAGGAAACACATACGTTACTGTTGTAGGGAGAAATGGCTACATCAGACAATTCTGCAGATATGAATCTAAAATTTGCTGTGGTAGTAGCTGAGAGTCTTTCATGACACATGATCATGTGAGATCTTCAATAAAGCTTTGACATGAAAAACAGTTTGTCTCTATTTTGTTTTGTTTTAATTATAAATCCCTTTAATACGGTGGCCGAGGGGTGCAAACGCGCAGCAAAAAGAAAACAGCGCGCTGCAAAAAGTAAACAGCGCTCCAAACCAAATGCTGCAAGTTAAAAAGCAGAGCAGCTGCAACTTAAAAAGCAGCTGCAAATTAAAAAGCAACTGCAACGTAAAAAAGAAAACAGCGTTCCAAAAGATGAAACGCGCACCCAAAGAACGAACGAGCAGCAAAACCCAGAAAGAGCTGCAAATGGGAAAAGCTGCAACGGAAGTGCTCCAGACCACTAGGGGCAGTCGAACAAAGAACAAATCATAAAGCATACAGTTTTCGGAATGGCACTAGTTATTTGTGTATTTTAACTTTTTATTTTAAGAATATTTTACACTTCATCGAAACTGTCTAGTTGTATTTGTTTTAACACTGTGCAATAGAACACAATGCTGAGTTGGGTCAGTGGTTTAAGAGTTGGCTTGGGATGCGGAAGAACCGGTTTGATCCCTGGTCTCGGAGAACTTCATAGTATTATTTTTCTTTTTTTAAACCTTTTGTTTTGGATAGATCGGGTGGAATAGATAAATACATCTACATGTTTATTCTTCAAAGAATAAACATGTAGATGTATTTATCTATTCCAC
>JARVJN010001887.1:5503333-5515203 GCA_031763805.1 Argolebias nigripinnis
ATCTTTAAAGATCAAAGAGATGCAGGTCTGTTTGCTGCACTGCAGGTCTGCTGTTGCTGCGCATGCTCGTTTTGTGACGTGAGATGCGACTTATAGGGCGGTGCGACTTATACATGGGATTTTCCCCACTGTATTTGGCATAATTGGATTGGTGCGACTTATAGGGCGGTGTGACTTATAGGGCGGAAAATACGGTAATACGATTGTTTTGGGGACAGGCAGAACTTTAATGACATCTACCTTCAGTCTGTGTCGGTCCAGTCGGTTCCGAAATGTCCACATTAAATGACCATACCCATAGGCGTTGCAACCAATTTCTCTTTCTTCGTGAATGAATCCATTCCACTTGATTGATAGGAGAATACTCAAGCCACTAAAACTCCACTCGAGGTTTTCCTGGTTACCTTCAACACTAGACACAGCAACCCAAGTCAACACCTGAGGTTACATGCAGTGTTTCTCCTCTGCGTCTCCTGCATCTGCAGAAAACGCGCACAGGTGGAGGAGGTGAAGACACCTCTGCATTGTTCGCTTGCCAATTTAGCGAGCTTAGTGGGGACAGTTGTTGACCGGAGGGGTTGATCATAAGCATATATAAATGATTAGGAGGATGCTGCTATGTCTGTATAGCATCTTAGCTTAGCAATAATTGTGACGCTGTAAGACGCTGCAGGTGTAAGAGCCGCTGTGTGTTTAGGTGCATTAAAGTTGAAATACCATACCATACCATACCATTTTATTTATAGAGCACTTTTTTAATTTATTTTTTATAACAAAATTTATTCATTTAAAAATACAACACAAAACAATCCCGTACATGAGACTTATACAATATGAAAATAAAATGAAGGGTAGCAGAAAAAGAAAAAATCTCATTATATCTGCCCCCTTTTTCAAACAATCAATTCAAACAAAAATCATCAACAAGTAACAGAACAAAAAAAGAACAACTCCCTATAATTATCGAACTACAATATAACACACGCTATACTTTTTCATATACTGTACAGTATAATTTTGCAATAATTTAGTTTTGATCATTTTCTTAAATGTAAACATTGATTTTGCTTTTTTAACTTCATTCTCCAAACATTCCATAATCCAATTCCCTGGATTGAGGTTGACCGACCCTTCAAACTGGTTCTATATTTTGGTTTTACAAAAATCTCTATTCCCTTAAGATTATAACAGCTTTGTCGTTTAACAAAATGTATTTGGATATTCAAGAAAACAGAAAAACATCTCAGTTCATTGTTATGAGCTCTATACATAACTGACAAAATATTATAATCCACTAAGTCATGGAGCTTCAATAACTTCAGTTGATGAAATAATGTGCTTGATGGATGACAGTAATGCTTTCTAATGATTATTCTTACAGCTCTTTTCTGTAGCACAAAAATAGGCTTTGTGATTGTTTTACATGCTTTACCCCAAACATCAATACAATAAATTATGTGTGGAACAATAATTGTGTTACAGTATACAACAAATACAGAGCTTTATCATTTAACAAGTTTATGACTTTGTACAGTACTGCAATAGATTTAGCTATTTTTATCCTTACAGAATTTATGTGATGTTTCCACGTCAGTTTGTCATCAATGATAACACCAAAAACTTCACTTCACTCACACAACAGATACACCATCAATCTTAAATGGAACATCAACAATTTCCTTTTTTTTAACTGAATATCATGTACTTAGTTTTATCTAAATTCAATGATAATTCATTAAATTTAAACAAATTTTGTATTTTAACAAATTCTGTCTTCATAAACTCCAACATCTGTTCCATATCCTTACCCAAACAAAAGAATGTTGTATCATCAGCAAAAAGGATACATTTGAGGAGTCCTGACACCTTTACCAAGTCATTCACATACAGAATAAATAACTTTGGTCCAATTATAGAGCCCTGAGGGACTCCACATGTAATATTACAGAGGTCGGATCTTACATCATTTATTTGTACAAATTGTTTTCTGTTTCTCAGATAGCCAGGTGCCCACTGTAATGCTGGTCCTCTAACACCATATTTACTTAATTTGTCAATGAGAATAGTGTGATCAACAGTATCAAATGCTTTTTTTTAATCAACAAAAATATTAAGTTAATATCTTTTTTTGATCAATAGCAGTAGTTATGTTCTATTAATTCAATGTTAGCCATTGACATAGAGTTTTTTGCTCTGAAAACTCTATTTAAGTTTTGCATGGCAAACATTCAGAGACAATCCTGAAAAATATCTTCAGACGCCTACAGCTACACAAACTAATTCTTTGTACATGTCAAATTATTAAACAAACTGTTTAATGACCTGCTCTTGTTATTATTGTTTAAAGCTGACAGGCTGGAGTTCACTGAAGAACTGCAGCACGGATGCTCCACAAGCAGCAAATCCAGAGATTAGATGTTAAAAAATAATCTTACGTTTTCTGTTTTAAGCACGCACGACCTCTGACCTGAGCTTGTTGCTTTACCTGGAAGTCGTTCATCAGGCCGTACTGGCAGCCGCCCTCCTTGCAGATGGAGAAGTCGTAGCCGAGCTGGCAGGCGGCGTCGGTGCAGTTCACCGTGTCGATCACCGTGTCGTTCGGATCCCCGGTGGCATCTCTCAGGATGCAGGAACCTGCAGGAGAAGAGAGCAGCACGGAGAAATGAACAAAAGCAGAAGCCATTTTCATGACGATGAGGCCTAACAGCCGTCCTGCTGCTGGGAGTCACTTCACACAAACTTATTTATTTCACCTGCAACTAATACGACTTTTAAAATATAAAACTGCTCTGTTCAGATTATAAACAAAGAGGAAACTTACTGTTTTCCTGATCAGATCATATTTAAGTCACTAAAAATAGCAATTTTATGTTATAAATGAAAGAGTAAAGAATTGTAATCTAAATAAAAGTTAGAATAAAATAGAGTTCAGTGAGAACCTGTAGAGACAGCGACAGCCACGTAGGTGAGGCCTGTGATGAGGATGGCCAGCAGGGTTCCTTTAGGGATCGCAGACTGCGGGTCCTGGTGTTGTACAAACATGAGAAGGATCAGATTTAAATTTAATTTGTTTACAACATAAAAAGGTGGTGGTTCTATTATAGAAATAAACAAACAAATGTTAGAAACATGACATCTGGTCGTGGAGGCAGCAGTTTCAGTACGTCTCTCTCCACAACCACTACAAGCTCTTCCAGGTGAATCCCACGGCGTACCAAGGCCAGCTGAGTGACATAGTGTCCAGCATGTCCAGGGTCTCCTCCCAGTCGGACATGCACGGAACACTGATGGCATTGGCACAGCTTGGGTAGAGGCCCGGTCACCAGGCGCTTGTCGAAAAGCCTCTATTCTATACGAGGGACACTAAGCTGTGGTTGTCTTCTGTCCAAACGAGTGTTCTGATTCTTTTTGTCAGGCCTGTCGTCTACGACCAATCTGCCTCTGGAGACGTTACCACAGCCTGCTGGCCCAGACAGCAAAGGTCCTTGGGTCATAAATTTTTAAAATTCACAAATGTATATTTGTAAATTGAATTTACAAATGTCTTTCATGTACCGGTAACTGAATTTGAACATATTTGAAATAAGCAGTTTTAGGTTTATAAAGTGTGTGAACTTGACTCTTCACAACAGACCTCATCCCTGATGCAACAGATGCTTATTTGGTATTTGTTGACATGAACTGTTAGGTCTTTCGTCAGTTTGAACTCATTTAGATCAGATCAAATCTGCAGCCATCATATTATACTTAGATATGATCCATATTTTAACTGGTTACCAACAAAAAAATAATGTGTGACTTTATTTTTGTCACTTTTTTAGAAGCATATTGAAAAATATTTATTTTTAAAATTATAATCAGAGTCTCTTATGAGCTGCTTCATTTGATTAATAGATTTCAGGGAGGAAAAATGAGTGGGGCTCTAGGACGGAGCCTTGGAGCACATCAAAATAAATTGTATTGAACAAGGCAAAGCATTTTTAAAAAAAAAAATCCAGATATCTGTCAGAAAATTGAAAGAACTATAACCTACAATGAGATCACCGGAGATGTTGGCACCAGCCAGGATCCCTGTGGCTGCGGGGAAGAAAATGGCAAACACAGAAAAGAACGTCTCATCTTCTCTGAAATCTGGACCAAAGTTCTCTAGGAGGATGGCAGCTGGAAGAGATGCGAGTCAGAAAAAATCATGAAAACAAACAAAAACATGTGAAGCGACATTAAGAGTGCTGCCTCACCGTGATATCCGAAGAATCCTTTGGGCTCTTTATTGTCCGTTGGCATGAAGGTTCCCAAAAAGAAGTTGACAATGGCTGCCAGCAGGATCACCAGGAGGACAATCTGAGCCTGATGGGAGGAGGAGAGGAAGGCTGTAATTATAAAATCCTATATTTTACTCCTTTTTCAAATCTGTTTGAAGCTCATTTTAATATTAATGTCTGAAAATTAGCAAATAAATAAATATAAAAAAACTCTTAATAAAAAAGTCAAGTCAGGAATTAGTTAATAAATAAAGTAAAACATCTTGTAAAATATTGTAAACTTAGACTAGCAGGTAAATTTAGGTTAAACCACTTGTGAAATCAGACTGTAATTGGGCAATGTAAGCTTGTTCTGACAAGACTAATTTAGCTGGGCTAAATATTTGTGTCCAACAAGCCCAACTTTACTTCATCCTAACAAGTGTTGGGATTTTTTCATGACCCAATGAAAGCTGAAGACTTGTTAGCATTGCTATTTTAGCCCCGATCAATAACTTTTGTTGAGATGCTAACAGGTGATTTGTGATATTCAGGTATACCTTGGCCTCCCACTCCATTCCAGCCACAGAAATCCCCAGCAACAGGATGATGGTCAGAGTCCCGACGATACGGATGTCGTTCAGCTCGTCCGTCATCAGAGCGTCAACATCCTGCAGCCGACAAGAAGGTTGACGTGAGGCTGAATTCTCATCAGTCAGAAAGACGTCTGAATGCACCAAAGCACTTCTTACGTTCAGCATCTCGACAACGGTCTCGGCAAAACCAACGACGTACATGGCCACAGCCACTGCATTTGCAAAGGCGAAGATGAGTCCGATGGAGCCTCCGAATTCAGGTCCCAGACTTCTGGAGATCAGGTAGTACGCTCCACCTGAAAGTTTGTCAAACTACAGGTTAGCCTCAACAAACGGGGAATTTACAGCCTTTTTGAAGTCTTGGACAGCATTACCGGTAGTTGCAGAGAGTGTTTTTATCCTGTAAATAATCTAATATAATGTAATCCACAATTAAGTTAATGTAAAGGTTCTGAAAACCTAAAACGGTTGAAACAAGAAGACCACAGCTCTGCAGATTTGACCAGTTCACTTGAACTTCCTGAATTCTCTCTCGTCATGTGGTTTGAAGACTTTCCCAGAGGAGCTGCAGATCAAATTCTTCCATTAAAAGCTCCCAGTTGAATAATCTGAGGCTGAGGTTGAAAGATTGATGCTTTCTTCTCCAAGAATATCATGGGTCATTTTTCCTGACGATTGAGCCCTAAATGAAATAAACGTGTATTTGTCTCCAAACCTTATGTGTTATTTTTCACCACATTTTTTGTCTGTCCAACAGATCTCACTTGTAAATTAGTCTTCAAGGCTCAATGTGACTTATCTGTTTAAATAAAGGTTGAATGAATTTTTAGATTCATCAAACAGTTCATGCACAAATCGTAATGAAACTGTGTGGTCATCCATTCATCCATCCATCCATCCATCATCTTCCACTTGTTCTGAAGTCAGGTCTTGGTGGCAGCAGCTTGAGCAGGGGGTCCAGACATCTCTTTCCACAGCCTCTTCTTCCAGCTCTTCTGGGAGGGATACACAGTGTTCCCAGACCAACCGAGAGACGTAATCTTTCCAGCGTGTCCTGTGTCTTCCTTGGGGTCTCCTCCCAGTCGGACATACTCGAAGCACCTCCCTAGGTAGGCGCCCAGGGAGCATCCTTATCAGATGCTTGAACCACCTCAACTGGTGGAGGAGCAGCGGTTCTACTCCGAGTCTCTCCTGGTAACTGAACTTCTCTCTCCATCTCTAAGAGAGAGTCCAGCTACCCTGCAGAGGAAACTCAATTCAGCTTCTTGTATCCACAATCTTGTTCTTTCGGTCTCTACCCAGAGTTCATGATGACCATAGGTGAGGGTAGGAACTGACCGGTAAACAGAGATCTTCACCTTACAGCTCAGTCCCCTCTTCACCATAACGGAGAGTCCACAACACTGCAGACGCTGCACCAATCCGTCTGTCAGTCTCACGCTCCATTCTTCCCTCACTCATAAACAAAACCCTGAGATACTTGAACTGCTCTGCTTGAGGCAGAACCTCACCCTCGACCTGAAGAGAACAATCCACCCTTTCCCGGCTGAGGACCATGGCCTCAGATTCCCAGTGGCTTCACACTCGGTTGCAAACAGCTCCAATGAGAGCTGAAGATCAGATGATGCCAACAGGACCATGTCATCTGCAAAGAGCAGAGATGGAATCCTGAGAGCACCAAACTGGATTCCCTCTCTGCCCTCTGGTTGCACCGAGAAATTCTGTCCATAAGTTATGAACAGACTTAGTGCCAACGAGCAGCCCTGGTGGAGTCCAATTCGCACCCTGAAGGGGTCCAACGTACTGCCGGCAATGCAAACTGTGCTCAACTGAAGAACAACACGTCCAAAATGTTAAACCTGATGCTTCTGTAGTTTTGTTGTGTACTGTATTTTAAAGAATGTTTAATAATTACAGCTTTCAGAGTTGAAAATTACCTGGAGAGCTAAAGTGAGGTGTTTAAAATAGGAGTTGTTGTGAATCGGGTAACTGACCTCCTCGTACGAAGCCATTTGTTGCGATCGCAGAGGTCGACAGGCCGGTGATGGTGGTAACCAGAGTGGCCATGGAAATGATGGCAATAGTGAGCCCTGTTTCCCAAAAGTCAGAAAAACAAGACTGGTTCAGAATGAGAGACGTTCAAAAGCAATAAAAATGTAAAATCATCCATGAGCTGGAGTTTGTTTGGATTGGACTCGAACTTATAGAGCCAGAAAGTTTTTTATGTTTCCATCCACACAGATGAATGTTCGAAGCTCCAACGTTCGTGTCAGCTCGAAAGTATAAACCGTTTACTTCTCTGAGATAATCAGGATTACGTTTCTCTCTAGATTAATAATTTGTACCCACCGATCCCAGCCTGTCCAACAATCCAGGACATTCTGATGAAGAGCATCACCCCCCAGATGTTCAGCATGCAGCGCACCTGCAACATGCACAGTGAGAGCAGCAAAAACCTGAGGCGGTTTAGAAGTTTGAAGAGAAATAACGTTAATTAAATATAATTTTAACACTAACCAGGACTCCTTTGACCCAACCAAACTTGATGGTTCCTCCTTTTGCCTCCTTGGCCATCAAGGCTGCCGCCTCCTCTGCTGCTGACAGCTCCTCTCCGTTGGCCAGGCCCTCCTCAAAGGGCTCCTGAGGAGACAGAAGAAATGATCAGAAGATACGTCAGAAAAATTAAAAAGTAAACTTTGATGTAGTCAACATTTTAAATTAAAGTAGCAGAAACGAGCTTTCAGCTGTTTGTTTTCGTGCTCCACTTCGGCATATTTTGTGCAGTTTTAGTCATTTATGAAAACCTTCCACCTGCTCAGGAGATGTGCTCTGTACTTTTTGAAATATTTAACATTATTTATAAATATTTTCACCATAGAAACACATCAAGATCGCTTCAATTCCTTCAAAAACATTGTTCTGCTTGAACTCTGCTTCAGGAAATTTATTATATATATATATATAAGCGTTAACACCTCTGTTTCAACTTCTTCAGAAAATTTTATCAAAGACATTCAGCACTCGGCGTTCACAGGCTTCATGAGGCAGTGCTCATGTTTTTTTAAAATTATTATTATTTATTTGTGTTTGAAATTTGATGATGAATTAAAACATGAACCAGTTCCAAGGCAGATGTGATGATCTCTCACCTTCAACTCAACTTAGACTTGATTGTACTTTGTTGGCATTGATTTTATTTGTTTAACTCATCGTTTTTTTGTTTTAAATAGAGTTTTTAATTCGCCATTGTGTGCTTAGCTTTGCAACTTTATTTTTTTATCTTATTTATTACTGATGTTTCAGCTGTGGCTAGTGTAAAGCACTTTATAACTAAAGTTGTTGATGATGGTTGACAACTTTGAAATCAGTTTAATTGAATATCAATGTGGGGCAGCTGATAAATCAGAGTAAGCAGGTTTAATTGATGAAACTGAGAACCAAAAAAAAAAAAAAAAAAGAAAACTAAAATAAATTCACAGCACAATGTATGACCTCGAGCCTCTTGGTGATCTAATTATGGTAGATTTGTGAAGTTTTGAACTGTGATGGGATGAAATCTGTCCTTTTCTTTACCTCAACCAAAACCTTTTTTTTTTAATTAAACGTCCTTTACTGTAAACGAGAAGTATCCTCAGGGTGTCATGCCTAATACTGTATACACAAGATTAGAGCTTAAACACAGAAGGTTCGACCTTCCTGGCTTTCTGAAGGATTTTCCTGCAGAAATAGAAAATATTATCATTAAGTGGATTTTAGCTCACGTTGTGTTGTGTGTCCTCGTGAGGAGCTAAATGAAACATTAGATGAAATTTTGAAAATAAAGGAATGAGATCCCTCCTCTGAGAACCATCAGATCCCATAAATGTGAGCACAGCTGGATCGATGCAGACGACGCTGATGGAAAAGTGTTTTTGTGGTTCGCCTTGTTTACACTGTTCATCTGAGACAGTTGAGACGAACAGACAGCTGGAGGCGGGAGGAGACGCCTGTGGTTACCTGATGTTTCTCAGAAACATCATCTGGACAGGCTATGAAATATATTTACTTTGTGATCGGTCAGTTGGATGAACCGGGCCGAACCACAGCCAGACAAACTCCAACTGGTTCAAACCAACAGAGATGATCAAGAGAGCAGTTTCATTTATAATGGATTAGATTTTTCTGCTCTTTGTTTCCGTTTTAAGTTTGTCATTTGTTTTTAGTTTTGAGAAAACGTCCATAAACGGTTTTAGATTTTTGTCTTAATGCATCTTCACCGCTGCCGGATCAGGTGAGCTGCAGTTAAACGGTGATTCTTCAAACCAACCTGACCAGAGGCCCTAGAGCTAAAAGGCTTTGGTTAAAGTGAACAAAAGAAAGATGCATCATCCAAGACAGAGTCCAGTTGGAGTAAAATAAAGTTTTAAACCTTTAGAGACCTATATCTTCTGGTGATGAAATGTAATGAGGTTTTCTGCAGGGGGAGGCGTTGGACCGGAACAAGTTATGTTTCACAAATGAGGCAAAAGTTTAAGTTTTATAAAGATTTCAAACCAAATCAACTCAGTGATGTCATCAATGTTCATTCATTCTCAGATTGTTTCATACAGTATACTGTAATCAAACAGAACACGATAATAAGTGGAGCAGATGAAATTATTTAAAGGAAATTTTACAATCAGGTTGGCAATTAAAAAATATAGACTGGGGCGCTTGATTCTGAGGTCAAAGGTCAAATTAAGCAGTCTCCTGTGGAAGGAAAGGGACAAGATGTCTGCACGTGCAGCTGAGTTCAAAGAATGATTTCTCTTTTTAGGAAGTAGATTATCTCAGGCTGGAACAGGGGTCTGCAACCTTTTGATCAAAAGAGCCATTTTTACACCTTCATTCGCTAAATTAAATGTGTCCAGAGCCGCAATAACCTGTGATTATCAACTGGTGGCCCGTGGGCCACTTTAGGTTTGTTGGGGGAGATTTTTGTGGCCACTAGGGGTGACATTATAAAGCTAAAAATATCTAATGATTTTTAAAATTTATTGATATGTTAACAATTTAAGACAAATGAAAAGAGATTCTGTTAAAAAAAGGGGTGGTGGTAGTTTTTTAAATAAAATAAATAAAAAAACCTATGAACTGTGCAGACCTATGGGATTTTTTTTATTGTGGAAAAAACAATTACCGTGTTTACTGGACTATAAGGTGCACTTAAAATCCTTGAACTTTCTCAAAATTCAACAGTGAGCCTTAATCAGGTGCACCTTATTAATTCTGGTTGTGCTTACTGACCTCAACCGATACACGGCGCTCAAAGATCTGTCAAAATGAACTTGTTTCAATTAATGCGCCTTATAATCTGGTGCGCCTTATAGTCCAAAAAATACAGTAAGAATAGAAATAAAGCAAAACGCTGCAGTATTTGCAAAATAAATGACAGGAAAACAGCTAAAACTAGTACTTTTTTGTTGTCTGTATAACAATAAAATTCAGTTTTGTGTTGGATTTGTTCAAAGCTTGAAAGACCCGCTGCGGAGGGACAAAGAGCCACATGTGGCCCCAGAGCCGCAGATTGCAGACCCCTGGGCTGGAAGTTTTACTTATAGTCTAATAGTTTTTAAGCATTTTGCATCAAACTATTTTTCTTTTCTTTGTGCAGCTATTTTTGTTATACTAAACATAACCAAATAATCTTCCAATGAGCATCTCCTAAAATTGGGAAGAGGTTTTATGTTTTATTGTTGAAGCTTAATAAATCCTAAAATGCGCAAATGGTCCTGATTGTTGCGCAAATCGGAGGCCTTGTTGATTTTAACAGAAAAGTGTGTTTCTTGTTACTTTATCCAGTTCATCGTGGAGCTCCGACAGCGAGGGTCGCGTCAGTTTCTCCCCGAGAGGCGCCGCAGTCTGCCGGTAGAACTCGATGTTGGGCACCGCGTCGATGGTGTTGTGTCCGAAGGTGCGCATGTAGTAGGTGTTGGAGTGGGAGTCCGAGATGTGCGTGTGTCCGGTGCCGGTGGAGTGGAGGCTGACGGAGTCGCTCTTTGTGCCGTCCGGCTCGTGCGAAACATCGGGAGGGGATCCGATGTCCGCGCCGGAGTCCAAGAAGCCCACCACCCTGGACCGGCCTCTGGCCTCCTCGGGAGGAGCCCTGGACCCATCTGTGGTTCCGGGGCCGGGACCCGGAGCGGGGGACGCCTCCGTCACCACATCCACCTGGAAGCGGCTCTGAGCGGAACCGCCGCTCCGCAGAGACGGTTTCTTATCCGACATGGGTCAAAACGACCAAACCAAACCGGATCCAGAACCAGAGCGCATTGAAGTCCAAATGCTCAGAGACAAACCAGAAGACTCCCCCGACAGAACGAGACTGCTGCTGCTGCTGTTTCCAGATGTGATCCGGGCAGGAGATGCGCCAGGACGCACGGCGGAGAGCTGCGCATTCCGTGCGTAAAGGACACCGAGTCTGTCTCTGTCCTTCTCTGTGTGTCTCTCAGAGGATCCGACCCTCACACAGTTTATTGTCCTCCTCTCTCTGTTTGTCTCCTCCTCTCTCTGTTTGTCTCCTCTTCTCTCTGGACCGCAGAGACAGCCCAGCACGAGGGGAACAGTGCGCAGCGGAGATGGATATATCCATTACGCACGACGTTATTGTGCGTCAAGGAAAGAATAAATGAGTGTAGGAAAACATTTTTAACTGTTTTTTTATGTGTAGTGCAGACTAGACATTTAAACACCATTATAACCAATAAAATGTGTTTATGTCACTGCCCCCTATTTATGACTAAACAAATCTTCTTGAAGGGCACCAGCTTTTGTTTGTTTTGTTTTTGTTTTATCCATTTATTTATCTTATAATATGAAATACAACAATTAACATATGTAGCCTATAATAGAAAAAAATACATAAAAATATAAAATTCATCCATTCATTCAACCTTTATTAAGTCAGGTAAATCCCATTGAGCCTTGAGGGCTCATTCACAAAAGCGACCTGCTACAAACTAAAGAATGATGAACAGCAATGGTAGAATTTCCTTAAACAACAAACAACAGAAAA
>JARVJN010001887.1:7627702-7637775 GCA_031763805.1 Argolebias nigripinnis
AAAGTCTTTAAAATACATCATTTGATACAGTTCAGGATAAACGCTTACTGTTTTATTTTATAGATAGTAATTAGTACCTTTATAGTAGTAATTAGTACCTAATTAGTACCTTTTCATAAAGTAAGGTCTTTTTTTCTCAGCTTAGAGAGAAACCAAGTATTTTCACATTTGCACAGAAGCTCTATCCTTACATATTTATGTTTCATTTATACTGATAAGTTGTATGCTCATGATAAATTCATAATAACAAATTTAAAATATATAATTTAGCTTTTTGTTGTTGTTGATGGGACCAGAACTTAGAATTTTTGTTGTTAAATAACATTTATCCATGTCTTTCAGTGCTCACCTGAGGTTATATAACACAGGCTCTTCACACACACACAATCAGGAAAGGGTGGAATATCTACCCCAAACAGATGGCATGAGTACACGTGCATGAATGAGCCCAGACACAGGTGCTACCATAGACCCCTCTTCTCCTTCACAAGTAAAGACTGCGAGGAGATGGTGGCATTGTGGTGTTGGTGTAGGATCCAAAATCAATCAGACTATACGGGTCTAAGTGTGATAAGAGAGGAGTCTAAATGAAAAAAAGTACTAAATCAAAAGTTCTGGGAAAAACGTTAAACCCTTATGTTTATCCTGAACTCTTGTGTGATAATGAACTGAAAGTACACAACAGGAAGTAACGAGATTAATACGCAGAGTGTGTACACTGGCAAATAATTACAGCCAAAAAGAGGCACTCGGCTGTGATCAAAACAAAAACCAACTTCTGATTGAAAACTGCAGCTGGGTTAGTCACTGAATTATTTCCTGACTGAGCAGAATGATGAGCAGATACTGTATACGGTAGTTGGCAACGCCACATTTTGTTTATTCGTTCTTGTGTTTCCTGCATGAGCATGTGCTGTTGCTTTATAAATGTATGGGTACTATATTTGCTCAAGTGATACATTTATTTTATCACAATCCCAGTGATACCAAATCCAGTTTCTAATAGTTTTATTATTATGCTAATACAGATCAGTTATTAATCAAAAAAATAATATTTGTATTAGACCTTTTGGCTGAGGCCGATAAGAATAATTACAGAAAACAATTTAAAGTAGCCAACAGCTTCAATCAAACCAATCAATTTCTCAAGATTTCACTCCTGTTCAATTAAATAAACAAAAACAAAAAATCACTAGTTGTACTGACCGCATACAAACAACACATTCTGATCAGAAGTCATCATCTAATAAAAGTCGTTTGTGAATTTGCTAAATGTTCCTAATCCAAGAAGAATCTTTTAATCCGCTCTATTTCAGGGTTTTTGGTAATACCCTGAAAGGTAGGTTTCATTAAAAAAAGATAATTTATCAGATGCTATGAACGCTACTTGTGAGAACATTTTCAGTTCAAAACAAATGAATCAAAGTAACATTTCTAAATCATTTGCCCCTCAGCACAAAATAATCATTTTAAGCTGATGGAAAATTCTCAGTGTTGAATCACAACCAATGCTACTTAATATGTTCATCCTTTAGCGTCTTAAAGATTGGTGGTTAAACAAAGTCTGTATAGTGACAGAGTAAATGCTGATGTCAACTTTAAGTGCACTTTAAAGTAGAAACTCACCGCTGTCTTTATACTGTAGTTAGTATTAAACTGCCATATTTGAAGCAAGAAGTGCAATCCTGTATCTGCAATCCTCCCCTGACTTTTCAGTTCTGACATGCTGCTGTACCACACTCTGTCACCATCACTGCTCTGCCGTTTCTCTCATTTTGTCTCCTCTGCTCATGCGGGATTCGTCTGTCTTTTTGCATGCAGGCTGGCAGCGCTCAGCCATGTTCACCAACCCTGAAGGAGAAGCAAGCCTGTCCCAAAGTCGCTGAGGCGGATTAATCTGCCCTCCCTGTCTGTCCACCTGCCCTCCTCTCAGCACTTCTTATCCAAACATTTGCAGTGGGTTGGGGAGGTCATGGGACAACAACAAGCTCTTTCTGGCCTTAGCTTAAATGTGATAGAAGAAGATTGTTGCTGTTTTTTGTTATTTGAACAACTCTGGCTAGCGGAAGTTCTTAATGTGGATCAGCAGTTGGCTAAAGAGCCATACAGACATTTTTTTTTTCAATTCAATCTGACAATTATATGATGATAGTTTGTTTTCAACGCTCATAACTTTGACTTTTAAAGGTTCAGGCATAAAACTTAAATAAAAAAATACTTTATTACTCCCAAAGACAAATTAGTTATTGTTTTAACTCATCATCCTGGCTTCGTTAAAGAGTTGTTAAAGATGTTGATGGCTTTGGGTAGGAAGGATCTCTTGTAGCAGTCCGTCCCACAGCATATCTGAACAAACTGGCTGCAGATGCACATCTGTCCACACAGACCCAGCAGACCTCTCAGTCCTCTTGGGCAGCAGCACTGCCTGAATGTCAGGCAGAACTCCTCCGCAAACAATAGCCATTTTCCCCAGCAGCCTGCCGAGCCACTCATCGCCACCGACATAACTGCAGGTACCGGGGGACGATCTTGGTCCTCCTGCTGTCATGAGTCTCATTTCTCGCCACCTACAAGATCTCAGTGGTCAAACATTCAAGCACCACCTCCAAGTAGATGGGAATGCATCCACAGCACCTCCTTTTCAACTCATTTGGGATTTGGGACTGTAGTTGAGGGTAGTAGTTTGAGCTTTGAGATGTTAATCAGCTGCTCCCAGTTACTGAAAACCAACTTGTCATGGTTATGCTTCATAACAAATGTCCAAAGTAAAAAAAAAGGATTCAATAAAAATCCTTCCAGCTGCACAGCATCCGATACCAGAGGAAGTAATCATCCAAAAAAAGCGATTTAAATCCAGAAAAAAAGAGTAATTAAAGTTTTCAAAGGCAAAAATCTCAGACTGAATGTAAGAGAGCTACTCCAACACGCAGCCACCTTGAGCAGTTCAATTCTAGAGCGACTCCAAAACTCATTAATGAGTTGTGTAAAACCATAACTTGGCAAAGAAACAACTTTAATGTAAACTTTTGTGTATTTTGTTACAAGCAGCATGTCACAAAAAGATCATGTTAGTTCAACCATATAAAATGTAAGAGAATAACAGTTTGACTCAAAACATTTTTTCAGCACCAAAACTATGATTTTCAATGAGCTTGGTGAAAACTTACCCATCTGGAGAATGATGAATCCTCCAGATTCTGCAAAAAGTATTTGATTTTTTTACCCCCTATTTCTTTAATGACTTTCAGGTCTTGCATTTGGTCTTTATTTCCCCTTTCTGTTCTATTTTGTCCACTTGCCTCAGTTTTCCTTTTGAAAAAGCTGAAGCTTAAAGAAACAAGGGATGGTTTAAATATTTTGCACAGTGAAAATCCTCTGTAGATTGGTTATGGTTATATGTTTCTCCTCTGTCAAATAGAGCAATGGAAAAAAACACCCAGTACATACACAACTACAATTCTCTAAAAACTGCTTTATACTCTTGTTACCTGAGCTTTGTGAACTTTGTCTCTGAGAAGTGAGCAGAATACAAATGGGCACAGGTGGAGCTGAATATTTAACCTGCGCTGTCATTATAACGATGCTGGTCACCAGCAAGGGTGTCCATTATTAATGACACGGTCCCAATGCAAGAGCACACGGAGCTAATCAGCTGTGTTTTTCAGACAGCCTGTCTAATGAAAACACCAAATCCAGTTGTCTGTGTACATGGCCTCCCAAAGTGGTAGTCAGTTATTCCTGCATGTTCTCAATTTGATTTAATTCAGAAGTCTCGTTTGAGGAGATGACTGGTGCCCTGAAGCCTATTGCCCTTCTACCACATCATTTAGCTCACCACCAATCACATAAATTGACCTGCAAAAAGTTTCATTTTGTCCTTGTGAAGTTAATCAACACATTGGCGCACCCGTAACTTGGGGAAAGGGCCATTCATTGTCTCAGAAGGGAATATTTTTCTTTCCCCTGGCCTCCATAGCAAATAGGCAGATTTGCACATTAGTTTTCTCTTTGAGTGGATGGCCTGTTTTGTTGTATTGTAGGCCGGGGCACAGAGTGATTGAATAGCTGCCCAAGGAAGAGGCAATCTCACAATGTGGTGTCTCAACAGAATGCAAGCAAGGCTGGAAGCAGTAAATTGTCAGAGGGTTGTGCTGATGTGCGATTGTATATGTGACAGTGTTAAGCCTGTACTGAGTAAGATACCATTCCAAATAATTAATATACATACAAAGTAGTTTATCGGAGTTACAAGCTGTTAAAATCTGATTAAATCAACATAAAACATTGGAAATTGTCTATGTTCAGACTGATCAACAGTCAGTGACTGATCACCCTGTGAATGTGCACATGGAATGTTCAAATGTTTGCTTTACCTGTAAAGTAAAACTAAAATGATTGCATAACCTTCAATAACAAAATACTTTCTTACCACACAGTATCCCTGGTTCCTTGTGTGTGAGACACAGTAGTGAAGTTGAATGAGATGATCTGAGAGATTGCCAGGGAGACGGGGGCTGAAAGTGGAGCACGGCTGGTTGGTGGAGAGCGAGGCAGGCAGAGAAAAAGGCCTGGAGACTTGAGCTTGAATGACCTAGGCTGACAGTTGACGGCAGCTGAGTTAGTGAGAGCCGTTACACAAGAAATAACTGTCAACAAACTGAGAGCTGCCGTGGTGAAATATTCCACAATCTGGCAGAGAATGACTGTGGAGCCGGGGTGGATGTCCTGCAGGATAGGAACACATTTCCACAGGTGTGCCTTCCTGAAAGCACAGGAGTCATGAGTGAGATGGGAGTGCCGTGCCTCCCAACACATGCAAACATGACAAATGAGGGACAATGCAAGAGTCAAAAATGAATAAAAAGGACAAACAAAAAGTTGTGGAAACAAGATACAGCACAGCAAGGGCCAAGACATATTGATAGTTATTATATTATTGGGAAATTATTAAAGTTTTATGAGATGTCAATCAGTTGATACAGGTCTCTCTTGTGAATGAGGCCTCGAGGCTCAATGAGACAACCCTGTATAAATAAAGGTTGAATGAATGCTATACAAAGTCTTCAGTGCGCCAAATTTAGGGCAAAACGCATTTTAGATGATAATAGTGCGTGACGTGATGTTCTAAATAAGAATATTCTTTGAAAAGTTCGGTAAAAGGACATCCAAGTTGATACTGGTGTCCCTGCTGTGCTCATTTCTACCAACAAGCAGCCATAACTAGGTTAAACCAAAACAGGACACACTGGGTTCACAGCTGAGGCTGAAAATAAGGCGTCAACGTTTATTTATTTGTTTATTTGTTTTAATGACGGAAATGAGATAATTCAAATCATGTGTACGGCTTTAAATTGGTCTGTTTCTGATTTACCGCATATTATATTTGGTTTAACGTCAGATTCTTTTTTACTGTTATGTCCCGAAGAAAAGTAGAAATGGAGAGATTTTATTTTCTTCATAACTTTATACATTGCCCTCAGGACTTAAGAATGTTGCACATTTTTATTTGAAATGGGTTTTCCATTCTGAAAAGATTGAATAGCTAGAAACAGAAGTAATATCTCCTTTG
Organism: Argolebias nigripinnis; assembly: GCA_031763805.1. NCBI lineage: Eukaryota > Metazoa > Chordata > Actinopteri > Cyprinodontiformes > Rivulidae > Argolebias > Argolebias nigripinnis. The sequence goes on from JARVJN010001887.1 coordinate 7,633,272, forward strand.
GCTTCCTCTGAAAAGGGCAGAAACACGGTGTGCAGTGGTCGTTTCCTTCGCCCTCTGCGCTGACAGGGTTTTCTTTGAAAACGTAGGTTTTGAGTGTATACAAAAGCTGATTTTGTAACAAACATAAGTCTCACGGCACGGTCAGGTATTCCATTTACTCCTATAGATTTGGGTCTAATGTCACAGAGACCAGCAACAAATAATAACTAATTGAGTGAAGTTTTATAAATGTTCAGAGCTGCAGCTGACTCATGAAGGTACAAACATGTTCTGGAGGTTTTGTACATTTGCTCTCAAATAATTTCAAGTAAAATGTAAAGAACCTAACATTTCAGCATTTTAAAAGAATTTTCATTTTATTTTTTTTATTACAGTCTTAAATATTCTCTCTGCAAACCTAAATCAAACAAAGAGTTTACTCTAGTAGTTTCTTTCTATCTTTTTTTTTTTTTGATACGCAATTCTGAAATGGGAGACCTGTCCAGGCCCCTACTCTTGCACAGTGATAGCTGGATAAGGGACACCTGTGACCCAAAAAAGAAGTGGGTAAAAGATGATAGATGGATGGATGGATGGATGGATGGATGGATGGATGGATGGATGGATGGATGTCTTACTGACAACTTGTCTAAGTTGTCAGTAAGGCCCAGCTTGTTGTCTTCTTCTAGCTAACCTGTTATTTTGAGCTGGGCTTTAGCTCCTTTTAGCTTTTAGTAATCTTTTGCAACTTTTAGACACTTTTCTGCTATTTTTTAGCTAGTCTTTAAAAAAAATAGCTTCTAGAACATATATTTCTTCTATAAACTTCAACCTAGTCTTGTCATGCTTTTAGCTACCTTTTTGCTAGTATTAGATAGCTTTTGTTACTTTAAGCTATTAGTTGACTTCTTGCTAAATTTAACTTTTGTCTCCAATTTTGCTACTTTTAGCTAGCCCTCTGCTACTATTACCTATTTTTAGCATGTTCATATGTTTAGCCTTTAGCTATTGTTCTGCTTCTTTTAGCTTTAACCAATGAGTTTATTTTTTATGTCGTTTGTTACTCGGTTTACAAAATGTTTTTGCTGAAAATTTATTTTATTTGGCCCTGTGATGGACTTTCAACTCGTCCCGGGTGTACTCCGCCCCTTGCACAGTGATAGCTGGACATGAGCACCAGTGACCTCACGACCCAAAAAGGAAGAAGCAGGTAAAGATAATGAATGGATGTATTTTTATTTGGCTGATGTTCATACATACATACATTCAAGGTATTTTTATTTATTTGTTAATTTGTACATTTTATTTTATAGCATCAATTAACAAAATCGATCTCAGAGCACTGTACAAAACCATAAATTATAAAAACACAAGCAAGATAAATTCATTATAAAGATGTTATACCTCATTAGACTGTTAACTATAAGGGAAATTTCTTGTGTATTTTGACATATAACATTCAAGTTGATTTTTAAATCCCACTTTCTGAGTTCCCTTTGAAGAGAAACACATTATTATGGGATTGCTCAGGATTATTATTATTATTATTTTTTTTTGTTGTTGCATATACTAGTACTCCAAGCTCTGCAAATCCATGGTATAAAAGTAAAGAAAGATTATGAGAGAGCATTTGATCCAAGTCTGATTCATAAACCCCTCACATAATAATAATCTAGTTGACTGTGAAGATGTTCATCTGTTCTGGAGTTCTTTGCGTAGCAGTACTGGATAAATTGTGGTAAAAATACCTAAGAGATCAACAAAGACAATCCTCATGGTGCTGCTTAGTTTTTTTTTGTTTGTTTTTTTTTCCAGATTAGAATGAGCTCACTGAAGCAGATAGATGATTTGATTTTCATATCAAGCCACAAATCATTGAACAAACTAACGGGCCTCAAGAAACGGCTTTTACTGGTACTTTTTACTTCAGTTCTTTCAATAACCATCTCCTCAGGACCTTTTTAAAGATGGGATGTTAGTTTAACAGACATGTCTTTTCCCTGCAGGCTTTAAGGAAGCTTGGACAGACATCATTTGGACCTGAAACCTTGTTCTGGTTCAGTTTCTTCAGTTGCATCTTTACCTTCTCAGGGGTCTGCAATATGTGACTCTGGAGCCACATGTGGCTCTTAGGTCCATGTGCAGCGGCTCTTTCAAGCTTTGATCAAAACTAACTTTAAACTGGATTTTATTGGTTCTTATAACAACAAAAAGGGCTAGTTTTAGCAGTTTTTCTGCCATTTTCTTTGCAAATAAGTGAACACTAGAACTAATGAAGAAGTAAAACATACTTTAACTTTAATTTTTCCACAATACAAAAAAAAAAACCTACCTAGACCTGCAGTTCATTGTGATTTTTTTTATTATTATTGGAAAATAATATATAATTTTTCCTTCTTTACAAGAATCTTGTCTTTTATTTTTGTCTCAAATTTTAAAACTATCAACAAATGTCATGGATCATTAGATATTTTCATCCTTACACTATTCTACACAACTACCCTGCTGGCCAGAAACGCGTCCTTCAACAAACTTAAAGTGGTCCACAGACCACCAGCTGAGACTCATTTGTAACAGGTTTTGTGGCTCAGGACACGTTTAATTTAGTGAACAAAGAAGCATAAATGGCTGTTTTGATTGTAAAGGTTGCAGATCCCTGTTCTAGATTCAGACTTTAGAGGTGGAAGGTTTTATTGTTTCTTATGTGACTGGGATGCCGTGCCCCCAAGGAGGGGAAGGTACAGAGATATTCTTGAACCTGTTTGAAAAAGCACCAACTTTGTCCAATTTTTAATGTGTCTGAAGAAAATCTACAGACGTTTGTTGCACAGTGTAAATAAGGAAGGAAAGAGCTGAAACTCTGGGGCTGTTGTGTTTGAACTGTCATGGGTCATAGCTGCACTGTCACATTCCAGGGCCACCAGAAATGACTATATTCTCTAAGGGCATGTAATAAAACACCAAAACTGCAGTGAAATTATATTCCAGGTTGTGCATTGGCATTCTTGAATTCTAAGAAAGGGTCCTTCTATTTTATAAATAAAACAAAATATTGTTTAACAAGTGTGCTAATGTTCCCTTTCAGCTTGCGATGACTCACCCCAGCCACCACCTCAACTTTGGCATGAATCCTGATCACGCTCGCAACTCGCTGTCCAACTGTGGTATCCGTCAGCCGAAATATGGGGACAGGAAGGTCCACCACATGTACATGAGAAAAAAAGGTCCATTTATATTCAGCTACTTCTTTTTGCTCTTCTTTTTTTTTTAGTCATGGTGCCTAACCCTTCCACGATGTGGCTCATTTTTCTTTGCAGGAATCAACACGTTGATTAACATCATGTCTCGTTTGGGGCAGGATGACCCTTCTCCTTCCAGGTGGGATACCTGCGGGCACATATCTGTTCATGCTATCAGTGACCACAGGCACAATCAAAGGGATGAATCTTGTGATTAATATACCTGGCAGGCCTGCTGACAAGAAAATTAACTTTAACTGTGGAAGGAAGGCGTATCTCAGAGGGAAATGAAATGAGCTAATTTTAAGGGCAACGGCTGCTTATTATTGGATGTGAGCTGTAGTTATTCTCAGATCCAGTGTTTCTTTCCTCACATCTCCACCTTTTTTCTCTTCCATCTCCTCTTCACCTCTACAGGATCAATCACAACGAGAGACTGGAGTTCCTGGGGGATGCTGTTGTCGAGTTCCTCACCAGGTGAGAAAGCGCGTCTTTGATAGACGCAGGCGCTAATTGAAGCTGAATGCAACACTGTCGGCCTTTCTGTCTTTTTTTTTTCTTTCCCTTTGCGCCCTCTCACTTCGTTTCCTTCCATCTTTCTCATTGTCTGCATGTTTCCTTGTCTGTCACAGCCGCACTCTTCTCCATGCTTTCGCCTCATTCGAGACACTGATTCACTAGTAATTGGAACTGGATATAAGCACCCCACCATTTCCTCACCCCTCACTGTATCCCCCAATTTATTTCAACAGCCAGAAATTCTTCATGACAACTTGCAATTAGCTGTCTTGAATTGCTGTCAGGATTGCTGACTGTGTTATTGACTCCCAGGTGAGTGAGGATGCTACTGCCCAGCACTTACCTAAGCACACTGCTGATTATACACATGCATGTGTATTTATAGATAATATTAATCTCACACACTACCAAGCAAATCATCTGGCTACATGTCCACTTACTGTACCGACGCCACCTCCTTTAAGATGAAACAACTGCAGCAAAACAAAAAGTAAAAAGATTTTTGAACGATTTTAACTTGTCTCCAAAAGAAAAGTTGTAACCTGTAAAGTGCATTCAACCTTTATTTATACAGGTTAGTCTCATTGAGCCTCGAAGACTCATTTACAAAAGAGACCAGGTTTAACAAAGAATTATGGCAACAGTAGACAACAATGATTGACCAACAGTAGTCATAAAAGAAATCATATACATTGAGAAAAATATTAACACATCATTGGCCATGTTTAAATAACTAAGCCGTTCTGTGTTTATTTATACAGTGTATA
>JARVJN010001887.1:7649058-7660317 GCA_031763805.1 Argolebias nigripinnis
GAGAAAGACACCATTCTCGTCTTCAAGGGAGCATGTAGGTCCAGAAGCTCTTGGAGAGATTGGTTGTAGTAATCCACAGAAACATCTGCAGACTCTCTCTTACCAAGAGTCATTTCTGGTGGCCTACCCTCACCGAAGATGTAAAGGCTTGCATAAGACAGGTAACCAACCACCAGCTGGCCTGCTACAACCTCTGCCAACTCCTAGTCATCCTTGGTCGTACATCTCGGTGGACTTTGTCACGGGTCTACCACCCAGTGAAGGTAACACCACCATCCTAACAATTATTGACAGGTTCTCTAAAGCGGCTCATTTTGTTCCCCTGCCGAAGCTCCCATCTGCATTAGAAACCACCCGATTGCTAATCCAGCATGTCTTCCGAATTCATGGGATTCCTTCTGATGTGGTTTCGGACCGTGGTCCTCAATTTGTCTCCTAGGTCTGGCAAGCTTTCTGCAAGATGTTGGGGGAATCCTCCAGTCTCACATCAGGACACCATCCACAATCCAATGGCCAGACTGAGCGCTGTAATCAAGAACTTGAGACCACTCTTCATTGTGTCGTCGAGAGAAATCCCTTAGCCTGGAGTCAGCACCTGTGTGAGTGGAGTATGCCCACAACACACATTATTCATCAGCCACAGGTATGTCCCCTTTTGAGGCCTCCCTTGGCAATGCCCCTCCTTTTTTCCCCAGCCAAGAGACCGACATTTCTGTTCCGTGAGTGCAACATCATTTTCGCTGTTGTAGACGAGTCTGGCAATAGGTTAAAGAGGGCCTAAACTCAAAATTAACTTTTTTAGCTGATAAGCTCCAGAATGTGTTGAAAATGTTTTATAGCACTATGTCTATGTTAATTTGCATATATTTGTGCGTATTAGCTTAAATCAGCAATATTTGGTCTAAAACGTGTTTACGGTATCCCTATGTGTTGAACAGAGGAATTGCACCCTAATTTCCTTATTTGTCTAGGATTTGCACGGATGGCGCGTTTTAGCACACTTTCATCACGAAAGTGGTTCAAGCAGAGCCAATCCCCTGCGGATATGAGACGGTCCTCGCTGTAGTTCATACCTTATATGAAAGTGGGACATTGCACTCCTGAAAAGCTCTGCCACAAAGCATATTATAGTTTTCAGAATGGCACTAGTTATTTGTATATTTTAACTTATTTATTTTAAGAATACTTTTCACTTCATCGAAACTATCTGGTTGTATTAGTTTTCATATTGTGCGTTAGACAAGTAATGCATGAATGCTAAGATGAGGCAGCGGTGTAGGGGCGGGTTTGGGATCTGGGAGACCCAGGTTCGAACCTCGGTCATGGAGTACCTTCTGGTATATATATATTTTTTTAAGCCTGTTGTTTTGGATAGATTGGGTGGAATAGATACATGCATCTACATGTTTATTATTTGTTGTTGCTTGGTTTATGTTGTTCGCTGGAATTTTTGTTTGTTTTAGGTTGTTGCTAGAGGAGGCGTTACCGCAGCACAACCCCCCACCTCCTCCCCCCCTTTAAGCGGTGCCTCTACTGCCTCTCGGAACACCCACTGTGGTGCATTTTTTGAATTTGGTACGGGGCGGGGCTACAGATCCACAAGGGGGTTAGATGCACTTTAAATAGATGAGCCTCTTCTGTTGTTGGAGAAATAGGAGACAAAAAAAAAACAAGGATGCAGAGGGATGTCAAGTGGGAGGAGTCAAGAGAGGCCAGCCATGTTCAAAGGGGCTAATGCACGGATGGGCATGCAAATCACCAACATGCAACTACATAGTTGTATGCAAATCATTGGCCTCAGGTCATAACAGGGAAATCGGCCAGGATTATGTCTCTGTTTCTAGGAAAACAATTTATATATTTTTATATAATTGTTTATGCAGCAGTAGTGTAGAATTTTGTGTGACATGATTTCTATAAGCCCAGGGTTTGTTAAAATTGTTCACTCACAAGTATAGTGCTCTTTGAAACTCATTCAGTCTATGTCAATAAATCATGTTATGTATGTTTATCTGAAACCATGAACATCTAAAAAAAAGTTTGGTTTCAAGGTTCGCAAGGTTGTTGGTGCATCTCGCGGTGGCCATCTTTGAACTCTGTGGTGGACACCCTGGGTTAAGGAAACTGTCAAGCTGAGGAAAGAGTCCTACTGGAATTTGCTGGCTGGATTCTGGAGGTAGCTGAGGAGTACCAGAGGGTCAAACAGGCCACAACCTTGGCTGTTGCTGAGACAAAAGTTCAAATGTGGGAGGCATCTGGTGAGGCACTAGATAGAGATTCTCATTCAGCTCTGTGGAGATTTGTGTAACCATCAGGAAATTGTGGAGGGGAAAGCAACACTTTACTAACACTGGGTTCAGTGAAGGTGGACAATGTTGACATCAGCCAGTGATGTTGCTGGGAGGTGGAAATATTAATTCTCAGATGTCTCAATCTCACTGACATGTCTTTCATGGAGGAAGCTGATTCAGGGGACTTCAGGGTTGGTCTGTCCATAATTGTGGCTGAGGTTGTTGAACTAGTTAAAAAGCTCCATGGCAGCAGGGATCTGGGGATGGATGAGATCCACCCTGAATTCCTTAAGGCTCTGGATGTTGCGGGGCTTTCTTGGTTGACATGTCTTTGCAACACCGTGTGGAAATCTGGGACAGTGCCACTGGATTGGCAGACTGGGTGGTGGTTCCCCTCTTCATAAAAGGGAACCATAGGGTGTGTTGCAATTATAGGGGCAACACTAACCTTAGCCTCCCTGGTAAGGTCTCTTAAGGGGTACCGGAGAAGCAAGTACGATTGTTGGTCGAACCTCAGACCCAGGAGAAACAATGCGGGTTCCCTCCTGGACATGGAACACTAGACCAGTTTTTTACCCTCACTAGTGTCCTCAAGGTTTCATGAGAGTTTGTCCATACAGTCTACATTTGTTTTATGGACTTGGAGAAATTTGATCATGTTCCTTGAGGTGCACTGTGGAGGGTGCTCCATGAGTATGGTATTGGGGTCCCATTGATATGGGCTGTTGTTTGGTTCATATTGCCAGCAGCAAGTCAGACCACTTCAATGTCAGAGTTTGACTCCTTCAGGGCTGCTCGTTGTCATCAATTCTGTTTCTAACTTTCATGGCCAGAATTTCTCGGTGCAGCCAGGGGATGGAGGGAGTCTGGTTTGGGGGCTTCAGAATTCCATCTATTTGCAGATTATGTGGTCCTGTTGGCGTCATTGTGCTGTGATCTTCAGCTTTCACTGGAGCAGTTCAGAGCCAACTGTGCAGTGTTTGGGATGAGGATCATCACCTACAAACCTCAGGCCTTGGTCCTCAGTCTGGAAAGGGTAGATAGCATGCACTTTTTGGGTCAAGAGGTCAAGAATTACAAGTTCAAATCTTGCGGGTTTGTTCACGAGTGAGGCAAGGATGGAGCATGACACTGACAGATGGATTCATGAGGCATCTGCAATATTGCATCCTCTGTGCCAGTCCGTTGTTGTAAGGAGAGTGCTGAGCTATAAGGTGAAGCTGTCTTTTTACCAGTCGATCTACATTCATACCCTCACATATGTCCACAAACTGGGGGTTGCGGCTGAAATACAGTAATGAGTTTACAGATACAGGCAGTGGAAATGTGTTTCGTCCACAAGATAGCTGAATTCTCCCTTATAGAGAGCATAAGAATTTCAGTTATCCGGTAGGGACTCGGAGTAGAACCACTACTCCTCCGCATCGAGAGGAGCCAATTGAGGTGGTTCGGGCATCTTGTAAGGATGCTCCCTGGGCGTCTCCCTAGGGACATGCTTTGGACATCTCCAACTGGGAGGAGACCCCAGGGAATACCTAGGCTGGAGAGACTTTGTCTCTTGGTTGGCTTGGGAATGCCTTGGAATCCTTTGCTGGAAGAGGTAGTTGTGGAAAGAGATGGCCTCCCAGCTACCGCAACACTACTTCGGAACAAGTGGAAAATGGATAGATGGATATGGATGGATAGATGGATGGATGGATGGATGATGGATGAATGGATGGATGAATCCTCCTCTGCCTCAGCTTTGGGGCTGAGAAATAATGAGACCATGTGAATGATCATTCATGTAAAAACATTTAAATGTAAAATTGAAAGATTTTAGTCAATATAAATCAGAACACAACGCAAGCCACATTTCCACCATTATAATTTTGTGTATTTCTCATGCACATACTTAAACTAGGTGATAACATTTCATAATGTTAGTTTATTGTCAGTACATGTAGATCTACAGCTGCAGTTCAAGGGTTTGAAAACCAATACAATAAAATTGTGTAAAATATGACTGCAAATAACATTATGTCGGTGTTATCGAGACAACACATATTAATTACTGTTTCTCAATTCAAAACAGCTATTATGTTGTCCATTAGTTAGCTTTTAGACATGTACAGGATTTTATTGTATTTGTTGGTGTTCATTTATGCAACATCTGACTGGGAAAGCTGTGCACATGACAAGACGTATGCTGCATTTAAGTAGTGTTTTCAATGCAAAAACAATGATGTTCTCAATCCCCTGCACTTTACTATATGAACAGGTCTCTCTTGAAAATGAGTTCTTGTGGCTCAATGAGACTACCTGTATAAATAAAGGGTAAATGAAAAAAAAGCACTTTACTATATACTGACCACAGTGTAGTGAGAAGGTGAAAGGGGGAACATTTTGAATGCAGCCATCCTTTTCTTTTCTTCAGTTTAAGCTTATTATAGCAAGATGGATGAGGAAAAATAAAGAGGAGGGAAAAATCTTTTAAATCAGAGTATGGTTTTATAAAAACTGCACAGTGGTTGCACAAGCTGCTTATTTTTGTCCTGCTGATAAACATCATATAGTAGGTACTAAATGAGGTAGTCAATTTTACCTCATCTTATTCACCATAACCAAATTCATAAAACTTGTATTAAACGCATTACAATATTTAAAAAAAACAAGAAAAAGAGCTCACAACAACGGAAATAGTGGGTAATGATACTTGGGCTGTATGTGACCTGCCTATATAGGTGATGAATCTGAATGCATCAAAAATTATTTTACATTCCTGAAAATTGTACTTTTTGTCATAAGCGTAATTTCCAGGTTGGAAAAGATATTGCTCAAAAAAAGAAGAAGATAAAGGCGTTGCTGTTTTTAAACATACAGCATATAAAAGTAGCCTGATTCCATTTCAAATGTGTTTTATAGCTTATTGGTTTAGATAAACTGGAATATGAAGAGAATTTAGTTGTACAGTAATGTAAATAATTATTCAAACTTGGTGTTTTGGATCATGTTTTAAAAATAAAATGTAAAAAGTACAATGTAATAGATTTGCTGTTTTTGTAAATCTGTTGTGTTGTTCTTATGATAAAGAGGTATACTGTAAATGGCACAGTAAGATATCTTGCACAGTGTTGACTAGAGAACAATAGTTTTTAGTGAATTTTTGTCACTTGAACCTGCTTTCTTCCCAAATAATTGCCTCAGGATAACCCTTTAGGGTTACTCTTAGAAAGTGTTAGTTTACACCAAAAAATAGAAAAACAAAGTGTTTTTTTATTTTTATTCAAGTGTTATTGAATTCTATTTTGTATGAGCATCACCATTTTAACATTCTCTGTGGTTGACATTTTGTAGGCTGTAAAGGCTCTTTTACATTTTTTAAATTAAAGCAGCAATTATGCTTCTTTATGCATCTAACCTTGAATTTGTTTTTAAGTGTTTTTATATAAATAGTTAAGTCATAACTTTGATTAGTGCGTCAGAGCATCTTTCAGAGTTGATTTTTGATGTTTATTCAATATTTACATGCCACAGGGGATTTTTCTGTATAAAATGGGCTTTGTGCCAACACGTCTAGTCTGAAATCCTTCACTTGAAAGCAGAACTGTGACTGCAGGTTACATCTGAGTTCTGAAATGCACTAGTTGCAGTTTTTGATGGAATAAACTTCAACTTGAGATTAAATGGAAAATGTTTCAATACACAAGTCTTCACCGTGCAATTTAGCTTTAGCTTTTTTTTGCCTCAGTATGTACTTCTTTTTTTCTTCCAGCAACGTGTCTGTCTTATTGAAAATAATCACTAATACTCATCAGCAAACAAGATACAAACAATCGTCAAGGGGTTTATTTTCCACTATGTTTTTATTATTTCACTTTATTAAAGTTTATTGTGGTTTTAACATAATTTTTAATGTTTCTCTGTTTGAGTTTTAGTTCTTAGGTTGTCATTTTGAGTAGTTTATCCTTTGAAGTTTGTTTTTTGTTTTCGTTTGTTAGAAATATATATTTTTTGGATCAATGAGTTCCTGTTTCTTGAGTTTCTATTTCTTTATTTGCAGGTTTTAGTTTGTTCAGCACACCTGCAGAGAATATTTCATTTATTTCCTCAGAACAAACATTTAAGTTCCACATTGTTACATTGTCTTTTCATTGGTTGTGTCCATTGATTAGTCATGCTTAGTCTTGGTTAGTTGCAGTTTTATTTAGAGCTTGTTTTAGTGATGCCTGTAATTTAGTGATTATCTTCTAAGCATGGCAGCTTCTGGATTGCTGTCTGAACATCACTCTAGCTCTTTACCTTTTACTTTACATAAAATATAATATAATACGAAATAAAAATATTTACTTACGCTGGGGGAAAAAATCTTGTTAGCACCCACACTTTCTTAGTTTAGCTGGTTTGTTTCACAAATGTTGAGCTGATGTTTGTATTTATTGTATTTATTTAATCTTTAACCAGGCATAAACTAACGTTTTCTTTACACTGCACCATTAAATCATTAAAGAAACAGTGTGGCCTGTAAAGGTTTTAGCATCTCTAAGGCGCCGTCCACACAGCAAAGCTGTCTTCCTATAACAATAGTTTTTCTTGTAAACACAACAACTTTTCTCTAAATGTTTTCATCCAAATTGAAACACAAAAAGACTCAAAGGATGTAATAACTATTCCAAGCCTGTATATGGTGTAGTTTCACAACAAATACACCAAAAACAGTAAAGAAGGAGTGGAATAAAAGCCCCAAATGGTAAACAAAGGACAAACAACAAGATGATTAATACTTTAAGATTAAAAATATGTATATATTGGACTTGTAATGAAGTGAAACTTCTTATTTGCATCACATTAAACTACTGTTGACTGAGAGTTGTTTCAGTTCAAAATCAGGGACATTATGCATCATTTCAGGCAGTTCATCCCAAGGGATGGCAAGGCAAACTGTTTATACACAACTGCCAATCTTTTAACGGTATTCCTAGTTCTCATGTTTTAAATGTATAGATTATCAGTGTATGTGGTGGCATGGTGGAGCAGTTGTGAGAGCTGTTGCCTCTCAGTGAGAAGGCTGCAGGTTTTCTCCAGGTACTCCGGTTTCCTCCCACAGACAAAAAGCATCCCTGTTAGGCTGATTGGTAACTCTAAATTGTCTCTAGGTGAGAGTGAGAGAGTGAATGGTTGTCTACTTTGTATCTATGTGGCTGTGTGATGGACTTGTGACCTGTCCAGGGTGTTCCCCCACTTCACGCATCATGATAGATGGAGATGAGTACAAGTGACCCAAAAAGGAAGAAATAGATGAATGTTTGGTGTACTGTATATTGCAGTTTTTCTGCAGCATTTGCTTGACTGTTTAATAAAGTGATCAAAAACTTTTCTGGCCTTAGATTTGGTATAAGGGGTTTTGCTCTGCTCTAAGGAAATGTAATTGTTCATTAGCCTTATCTTTTCATTGAGATAATACAGATAAGATGGTTTAACTGTAGGTAAGCAACGGTTTTCTTGAAATAGACTGTGTAAGATACACTGTCAAGCTCTTCAACTCATTTGATGACAAAATGACCGTCATGTTTATTTCTATAAAGATGAGACCAGTGTGATTCAGCTGTTCTTACGGCTGTTCTTTGCAGTTTGTAAAGATTGTCTTGATAAGGTTTTAATGAGCTGCAGTTTTTCTGATGGACAGATGTCAGGTTGTCTTTTTTTTTTCTCTCAACAAGCTTAAGATAAGGCATCTGATAGAGACAATAAATTCCTGATAAGTCAGCCTACAGCAATGCCAGAGGCTCCATTTGTGTACTTGAGCTGACTTTGCATTGTGTGGCAAATTGATTACAAGCATCAATCAGTCTCCACTGCAATTTAAAGGTATGGATAATGATCTTTTTTACACAGTTTACTTGATTTAAAAAAAAAAGAAAGAAAATTGCCTATTTTAACAAAGTGGTGTCAAACTGGCAGAGCGTAAATAGGAAAGCGGTGACTGTTGAATTAAGTGCAGCAACTATAGCATTTATTAAAATGTACAGTTTACCCGTCACATTAAAGCTGATGTTCTGTTAACTGATGCTGAATTTAAGGGAGGCATGCATTATACGCAGTGAGCCATAAAGGAGACTTTCCCACGGCAAAACTCCTGTGATTTATATTTAATTCTTGCCTAGAGAAGTGCAGCTGGCTCTTTTAGGTGTGCTCATTAGAAAACGTCTGTAGACTGTCGCTGACACTTGTATTACCCCAGTCTCTCAGTGAATGAACCACATTTGTCTGTTTAATTAACAAACACTGAAAAGCATCCCAGCTGCTTGTCAGTATTCTGGATATAGAGTCCTGAGTGGTCAGATTTTTCTTGTTTTGTCTTAATGAAGCATAGTTCTCATTATTTTAATAAAACAAACTCATCCACTATTTTAGTAGGTGCAGCTGCATATTTCATGCTGACTCTATGCAAAGTCTCTGTGGTTCCTTCGAGAACTGAATGTTGGGGATTTTATAAACGCCTTGTATTGCAGACTTTCTCAATTCTTCATAAAGTTATGCACTCTGACGAGATCTGCATGTGAGATCTGAACCTTATGATGCGGTCAAGTCTTTGGCTCATCCTTGATCAATGGCCAAAATCCAGCTCCTATAGACCAGACGTGGGCAACGGACAGTCCGAAAGCCAGAAAGTGGCCCTTTCACAATCTCCATCTGGACCCTAAAACTCTTAACTGAAAAGAAAAACACTTTTTAAAAAGTTGATGAAAACATTTATACATGAAACTTAAGGAAGTTTAAGTTAAATACATTGGAGCAATACATAAAAACCTTTAGATAGCTATTTTAAGCACTATTTATAAGACTGAGTTTGTTGCAGCTCCTCAGACTGACCAAGCCTTCTACTGTAGATAAAAGGCAAAAACATTTCAACAAAAATAATCTGTCCAGAGAACCTAACAACGTTGTTAGAGTTTTCTACCTAGCATCAGGAAACTTTAGAAAAAGATACAAAGTATTTAAGTTGTGTTTTTAAAACTAGATTTAACGTCAAAAACTCCAAAACTCAAATATAAAAAATTGCCACCCCCATTTAGGTTAATATGGTGTCACAAGAGCCATTTTACAGAAAGTATGTCATATATTTCCACAGTGAATTTGGGGGATATATTTGTATTGAGCATAAGCTACAACAAGAAAAAGCCTTAAAAAAACTTGATTTATTTTATTTATTTTTTTTTTAGATTTTGAGTCTTAATTAAAAAAATGTTTGCAATTCTCTAAGGGGCCTTTCTAATGCTTTAAATATTTTGTTTTGGCCCTTTGTAAAAAAAGCATAGTTGTCCACCCCCTACCATAGACTGATTTATGACCAGCAGAAATTAGAATTTAAATATTGCCATTTGCTTGTTTTTGAAGATTTAGATTTTTAATTAGTGGGGAACCAGTTAAGCAAAGTCATTGTTAATTTTTGACTTTTTTAATGATGGCTTAACCTGAGTATGGCCTATGCTCCAGAAATGACTTGGTCATGCTACAGAACAAAGTGGTTTTATAAGAATATCCAGTCAGAAGCACTGGTTACAGAGTGAATAAAGTCATGTGTATGATTTTAGCTGGAAAATAAATTTTGTGGAGCATCAGGATGGCAGTGATTACTGTGGCATCACTGTAAGTATGTCTGTAATTTGAATCTTTTGCTTAACAGTGCAGACTTTTGTATGATTTCACATTTCAATGGTGAGTTTTCAGAGTATTTTCTCACAGTAAATTGCATATTGTGGTAAATGTAGACTCTAAATCAAACTGGGTGTGAATTGTGTTTGTTTGGTGTGTTTTTGTTGTAGCTCTGTGAAGTACTGTCAACCTGTCAGGGGTGCACCCCACCTCTCAGCTAATGGCTGCTGGATGGAGTGGGTTTGGAACATTTATATTCTTTGTGTTTTTTGCCAGGACCTAGCTGAGAAAAATATACACTGATCAACTCTGACATCTCTTACAACCACCGTCACCCCTCACATATTACAAGCAATTCTTACAAAACAACCAAAACCACCTTTACAAGGTGACATAAATGGCCTGTTCAGAATCTGTGTAGGGATTTATACGGCCTCAAAACTGCACAGACGAAAATGTGCTGGAACATGGCAACATTTGTGATAAGCCTTGCCGATTCAAATGGGGTAGAAATAGTTTTGCAAATGTCTTCAAGGCGTATTGTGGGCACATATGATTTATCATGATCTATATTTATATATTAAAGCTTTTCTTAGCCTTAAAATATGTAAAGTCACACATTCAAGTGATTGCTTGCAAACACTGAACAATCTATTTTCTGGGTGTCCATTCACTGTTTTCAGCACAAATCACATAACATGTCAACAAATCAAAGAAAAAAGACTTGGTTATTTGCAGTGGCTTTATTTTAAATGAAATATGATGTGTATGAAACACTGAACACATTTACAAAATATATTTTCTGTTTTGTTTGTTGTACTGAAAAGACATAAAAAGGCAGAGACAGAAAATGTGATGTAATCTTACAATACAAGTTGATCATAGTTCCCTTTGCTAACTCATATCTGAAGATGTTCTACTATTAAAGCTAAAGTAAGAAAGCAGGGATAATTTAATTTATTTCATTTATTTATTTATTTAAATTAGGGCAATGCATATTAATCAACATGTCAGCAGTAAGCATTAATGTAAACACTTAAATTAAATATTAACTGAAAGGTGAACTAACAAAGTCCATGCTCAATAATCCAGATATAGAATCCAACAATTTTCAGTCAGGTCGTCTGGACAGTTTCTTTTTTTGTGCTGAAACGTTTCACCTTTACGGAGCCCCCGAGGGGACATGGGAAGAAAAAAATTTCTTTGCGTGCGCACGCAAAACTATTGCGAGGTAACGCAAAACCTTTTGCGTTCCCACGCAAAAGGTTTTGCGTTACAGACACCATGGGCGTAGCCAGAATGTTATGAGGGGCGGTTCCTTTAAAAGGAATGT
>JARVJN010001887.1:8323029-8333051 GCA_031763805.1 Argolebias nigripinnis
GTTGCTTTCAACACCAGATGATCTGTGTTTGGTTGTTATATTTATTATCTGCAATGATTTTATGTCTATATTCTGTTGTTGTTGTTTTTTTTACATCATTTTGTATGTTGCTTATGTGTTGCCTGTTGTTTGATTGTTTGTACAGCACTTTGGTTGGCCTTGTCACTGTTTTAAGTGCTCTATAAATAAAATGGTATGGTATGGTATTACCATTAATTATTCAAATGTAAAGCACCGTATTTTTCTCAAAGGAAAAATGCTTGTTTAATTAGACAACTATGCAGGCAGACTAGTTCTTAGAAAAGTATTTACAGTTCACAACCAAGCACAGTCAATGCAAATATTCATGTTTATAAATTAATGTTTTTTTTTTCAAGATGAAAAAGTGTAACAGTATGAATCATGCAGCTTAACTTACCTCTCAGCTAGGACCTTTAGATGTGGGACACCCATACCCCAGCTCTTCACAGTCCATGCTGTATCAAAGGCAGCAAAGAATCCACGAGCTATGCCTGTCCCCAGAGGCCAGAAGGGCTGCAGAGAGCACAAGGCCAGAATCATCAGACTTAAAGAAACAAACAAATGCCTGCTCCATCATCAGCCTCCTCATGAATGCAGTCTAATTTTTGTTATGAGTAGTTCCAGTCAGTTTTATGCAAGGATCAAGGATCATATTGAAAATAAAAAGGAAGGAAAGAGCAAGCAGCTATTTAAGCTCCTGGGAACAGATAGGGAATGGGTGTCTTATCACACCAAGTAGGCATGACCTGTAACCTTCAGGTCACAAGTAGACTACCCCACCACAGCATCACTGCCACCTATTAACAACCGGACCAGGCCTAATAAAAGGTTATTTGATAAATAACAATTTTAAACCGATGATTAAAAAAAGGTACTTTCCAATACAGGCTAAGGTTTTAGTTCCTAGTTTTCCCTTCTTGTTCATATTTGGTCATTTGTTGGTGTAAATGTACCATGAGGCTTCACAGTGATACATCAAGACCCAGGGGGTCCCAGTGGTTACAGCTACTTCTTGTATTATTGAAAACTAAGCAACAATAAAAACTGAATGCACTCTTCATTGTTCCAGACGTTTTAGAATGGAAACATTTGATATTTTGCATGTTCTATAAAGTCAGGGATCTCATAAAAATGACGATTCACAGGAGGACTGCTCAACACGTGTCTACTATACAAGTGTCTACAGTTTTTTTGAAGTTTTTCCGCATTTCATGAAAACAAAATCCCTTGAGTTTTCTCTGAGTAAATCCTAAAATTACCGGTACTTAAAACAATTAAACAGAACTTTTACTTTAATAGCACTGTCAGAGACATGGCTCAATGATGAAAACACAAATGTTCACATCGAAGGGTATGAATTATATCATATGAACAGAAATAATAAAAGGGGTGGAGGAGTCGCTCTATTTGTTAATAATGAAATAAAATGTACCGGTAAATTAATTAGTGAAATGCCAATAAGTGGTGATAATATTATTGAAATTATAACAATAGAAATAATAAACAAGAATGATAAAAACATAATAAGTTGTGTATATTGATCAGATGTGTGTATCCATTCCAAATCCATTGATCTGTGTTCATCATTTCATTTTCAGCTATTGTAACTTAAGTTTTTCAGGTGTTTATTATTCTGTGTTTTAGCAGAAGTTTCACTTTCTACCCAAGATTTTTGTTGTTGTTCTGCAACGTTCACTTGTAATACTGGCATTTACATTCTACATTTAATATTTATTATTCATTTGACCGAAAGTCTAATATTTGTGCAGCTAATTTTAATGATGCATGCAATTTTTTAAAGAGCTCAAACACTCCCAGGTTTTCTGTTCAGGTCAGCTAAATCTGGTGGATTTATTGTCAGTATTACAAAAAAAGTTGGGCTGAGGCAAACGCTTTCTTACATTTTAAAAGTAAATGTGCTACAAGTGTTGGTGTGATATTTTGCCATATTTTTATGCTTTGTTTATTTGATATTTATTTATTCGCTACCATGTGTGTGTGTGCACATATATACATATATTTTCCCTTCTTTGTTTTTCTTTTACCTTTTTATTTTCCCAGCTCCTTTCTGCTGAGCTTGACTCCTACAAACAGGATGTTGATCATTTGTCAAATAAACTGGAAAAGCAGAATCTAGATCTGGAAAACCTGTTTAAGGAAAGTAAGGATGTTAAAACTGAGAAAGACAAGTTAGAGCAACAGGTTTCTGAAATGCAGAATAAGCTTTCTGCCGTTGAGATTAGTTGCAAAGAGCTTTCAGTGCACAATGAAGAGCTGGTAGGAGCAAAAAATGAACTTTTAAAACATCAAGAGGAACTACTCACTAATAACAAACGGTCAAATGAAGAGAGAATTTCATTGAATACGGAAATGGAAACTCTCAAGCGCCTCCTTCAGGAAGCACAGACTGTAAACGAAGAACAGCAGCACAGTAAAGCTGAATATCTGGCTCAAATTGATGAACTTCAGAGACAAAACTCAGAGAAGAACGACTGCGTCCTGAAGCATCAAATGGACATCCAGCAAATTGAGTCTAAAAAGGAGCAGCTGCTTCAGGATTATGAAAACCTCTGCAAAGAAAGGAACCGGCTCGAAGAGGACCTCAGTGAAACCAAATCAAAACTCACATCTGAGAGGGACAATCTTATATTAGAGCGAGATGCAGCTAGAAATGCCAGAAACGCTCTTGATGCAAAAAGTGCTGAGCTTCAGGGAAAACTGAAGTCGCTGACTTTAGAAAAAGAGGATCTTACAATGAAGAATACCCAGCTTCAGGCCCTGACAGAAGCCCTGACGAAAGAGAAGATGGGGACGTCCTCTGAACTCAGTGCTGCTGCCTTGGACAAAAGAAACCTTGAGACAGAGAAAGAGGAGCTCCAGAATAAGCTCGGCCTTACAGAGAAAGAGTTGGAGAGGATTGTCCGTGAATGTGACGAGCTTAAAGCCTCTAAAATGAGCCTGGCTCAGATGTTAGAAGAATTCAAAACCAGCAGTCAAGTGACCGATTCTGAGAGGCTTCACCTTCTGCAAGAAAAAGAGGACTTGCTTGCAAACCAAAGAAAAGTCTCTAATGAGAAAGAGGAGCTCCTTGGAGAGGTGGAAGATCTCAAAAAGAAGCTGCATGTCTCAACAGAGCAACTTTCTCTTTCTAATGAGAAGCTGAAAGAAGCGTTCTCCTCCTTTGAGCAGGAGAAGCAAACGTTGAGCCTTCGGATTTCAGACACCGACATGGCTCTGCATGATGTGCGAAAAGAAAAGATGAGCTTGGACTCGGCTGTAGAGCAGCAGAAGATGGATTATGAGCGTTTGGCAGTGGAGAAGAGCGAGTTGGAGGAGAAGTACACAAAGTCCATCTCGGAGAAAGAGGCTCTTTCTCTTGAGCGTGATAAGCTTGCTAGTGACATCAGAACAACTAGAGACCAGTTAGACAGAAATAGCAGAGATAATGCTGACCTTCATCAAGACAAGAACCGTTTAACGACGATGATCGAGGAAGCCAAAAATCAGAAAACTGAGCTGGAAGTTGAAATGACCACCTTGAAACGAGAGAGGACCGACCTTGAAAATGAACTGCAGAAACTTCGCTCTGACGCTGAAATCCTTGAAAAGACCAAAACTGAACTTGCTGAGCAGAAGAGAATAAAAACGGAGTTCGAGAAATCAAATTTAGATCTCGTTCAACAGGTAGATAACGTTAATAAAAATTACCATCACATTCAATCGTTACAGGCTGAGGCTGAAAATAAAGTGCAGTCTTTGGAGAGGGAGAACCAGGTTTTGTTTCAGGAGATTCAGGAGTTCAAACGTCAGATTGAGTCTGTTTCAGAGGCCAACAAACTTCTTGAGACAAAGCTTCAAGCTGAATACGGTGAACGAAGTAAAGCCACGTTTGACAGAGACAATCTTTCCAAACAACTCGAGGACCTTCAGAAAACGCTGTCTAAAGTTACACAGGAACATGAAGATCTTTCCGCCAGCCTTAAGAAGGCTGATGAACAAAAGAGCTCTTTTGCAGAGGAAATGCAGACTTTAAAAACCAAACTAATGCAGAAGGAGCAAGAAAATTGTGAACTAATAGAGCATAAGGAACAGCTGTCATCTAAGCTTGAAGAGATGGACAAACGGATAACCTTAATGGCCACAGAGAAAGAAGAGCTGTTCGCTGAGCAGGCTAAGTTGACGGCAGAAATCTCTTCTCTTAGCTCAAAGAAGGAAACTTGGCTCACCGAACGCTGCTCACTTGTTGAAGAGGTGAAGTGTTTGCAGGCTAGCAAGGAACAGCTAGCAGTTGAAGTCGAGGCCCAGCAAACCGAGAGAGAGAGGCTGGAAAAACAGTACAAGGATGCTCTCGAAGAAGAAATTTCCTCGAACATCTCAGATCTCGCAGCTCAGAAGGGTGCCATGCAGGTGGAGAGGGATGAAGCCGCCCAGCGAGTCAGGGAGCTCGAGTCACAACTAAAAAATGCCCTTTCTAAGCAGCTTGAGGTATTTCTCTTCCTGTACTAATCACTGACTCGCACTTTAGAGTTGCTGGGGCTATGCCACCTTCTCACTGCATGCCTGCTGGTTCGTCTCCCTTTTCTTTTTGTGTCTAACCTTCATCTTTCATTTACTAGCTGCTGTTTATTATGCTTGGTTCCCAGCTTTTCCCTGTGGGCTCATAACGTGAGCTAATGCCAAACAAAATCCATTCAGGGTTACACCAAAATGGCAAAGCTGTGTTGATCACACACAGCCATTAATTTTTATATATAAACTGTCAGTTCATAAAGTCCAACGGCTTGGCTTTTAAAGGATATGGATATCTACATATTTACGCAACGTCGTCGTTTTTCTGTCTCCGTTCTGAGGCCACAGGTTGTAAAACCAGTATTTTAGAGTATACACTGTTTTTCTCTTTTTTGCAATATTTTCCTTGAGTGTACCAGAATCTGGAAAGTGTTGGTACACTGCACCAAAATTCTTATTTTAATCTTCTTAATTGATTGAAGGAAAATAAGCTTGTGTGTAGGTAATTATTCCAATAGTAAAAAAATGATTTGGTTGCTCCAAATTGTGCATTCAAATAGATGGAAATTTTCCTAAATTCTCCCAGATTGAAACCAGTGAATGTTTATCGACGTGTTGTTTGATTTGAACTAGTTGGTCTTAGCAAATGTCCTGCTTTAGGCTGCAGAGGCTGCAGGGAAGACTTCTGAAGCTCTTGAAGTGCTGACGAAAGAGAAAGCTGTTCTGTTGAAGGAGAAGAACGAAGCTCAGTCCCTGCTGGAGGAGCTCCAGAGCTCAAAGGAGGAAATGCAGACCCAGGTGAGACCAGTTTTAGCCAAAGACGTTAAAATAATGTCTCAAGTTTGTCACCAACACTGGTTTTTTATATTGGTTTGATCTTTTCTGTAATACTTTTATACCACTATGCAAGAACTTAGGACAGTGTTACACTTTTACTATTTTATGCTTATGTTTATTAAATGTTTTAGTGTTTAGTGTTTAAATGTTTACTGTTGCACCGAGGGACTGAGAGAAACGCAATTTCAATCCTGTGTATGTCCTGTACATATTGCAGTTCTGACAATAAAGTTGACTTTGACTTTGACGATCATTTCCATCTTCTTCCCTCACTCCACTCAAATTATTTATGGTGCATCATTGCACCTGCTGGCTTTGAATGAGAATGCAGTGTGTGTGTGGGCGTGTGTGTAAAGAGCTAGTGGGTGTAGAGTGCACGTGAGCTGCTGTTGGTCGTTGTTCTCTCTTCAGTGGAAGCATCAGAAGAGACAAGAGGAAAAACAGGAGACACTGATGAAGACCAACGGGCTAATCACAAATTAAAACCAAAAAGACACGTGTCGAGTAAGTAGATATTCTCCTTCAACTTTCCACAGCGTGTTCAGGAAATGGGTAAAATGTATAAAACAGAATGAATGACATTTGAACAGAATGACTAGTTTTATTTATTTTTGTTGAATTTGTTTAACGATGCTGCTTTTAGCATTCAAGGACATGCAAATGAGACATGCAGTTTGTTACACACATTTTAAACTAACTCTATTTCTGTTGTGTTTGTGTTTTTGAAATAAAACAAAAAAAATAAATAAAAACTAAATTTGTATTTGTTAAAATGTTAATCTAAGGAAGCAATAAAGTTTCATCATTAAAACAAGATTATATGACTTCACGACACTTGAATTTTGTGCATTGACTCTGATAGATAAATTGCATTTCCTTTATAAATGCAGTGTGAATGCTTATTGCAGAAGAACTTGATGAAAAACAGCTGAAATTATCTTTAAAAAATGGCCAAAATGTAACTGAAATAGAAGCCTAATCAGTAGAAAGCAGAAATGACTGAATTGTTTTTTATAAGCAAAAATGAGCACAAAAAAAGGAATTTGACTATAAAAATCAGAAATTAGCATAAAAAATTCTCCTGATTTGAGCTGAAAAAGGCTGAAATGAGTGCAAAAAATGTGGAATTAACAGAAAATGCTCAACTTTGCACCAAACAGCTAAATAGTAGCTGAGATAGCAGAAAAAGCTGAAACGTGCAAAAGCTGAATGGAGCATAACAAGCTGAAATCAGCAGAAATATATAAAAAAAGGAGCACAAAATCAAACAGCTGAAATCAGCTGAAAGTTGCTGAAATTTTTTTAAATTTGCACAAGGAAGCTGAAAGCCTGAACCAGAACAAACTGTGAAAGGAGCAGTAAAAGGTTGTAAAACAGATCTAAAGTTATGAAATATATAAAAGTAGCTCAATTCATTTTCTATAAGAATAAAATGGCAGCAAAGGCTGAATATTAAAAACATCTAAATCTGCACCAATACAAAAAGTCAGAACCCTCTTCTCCTGAACGAGCTGAACGTTTTGATATATGATTTGTTGAAATAGCACAAAAATGGTGGAACGAGAAAGATGCCAAGAAACGTAAGAAAGATAAATGGATCACAACAGAGTGAATGCTTCATAAACGTTCACACAATTACTGTTAGAATCCACAAAAATATGGTTAACATTTAATCTTGTAATGTGAGTTTACAAAACACATAAAGAAGTACGCACGACCATATTGCTGACTGCTGCTCCAATGTTTAGTGTTAATTTGGTAACGCAACAGAGTGAAATGTGATATATTGAAATAATGTAAAGAGTTGCACGTCCATTTTGACACATACAGATTGTTGAAGTTCTTCATCTCTACAGTTTAATTTGATCATTAATTTTAGGAAATAATCAAACTATGGGGACAATCCTGAACGAAAGCGGATACAGTACACGAGAGTGTGAGGTCTAAAAACATCCTAATGACATGCTAAATGGTGTAAATGATCCGTTGTGAGCCTCAGTAGTCAGACAAATAAAACACCCACGGGCTCTTAGCTTTGTGTTAATACAAGCAGCCACTGGTCCTGCAGAACCCACCCAACCATTCACGGAGGCATTTAGCTCGACAGTGTTGAATAATGTGAATACTGTCACAATGATTTGTCTTGACTGGTTCTGGTGAGTCTTTACTGCTCTTAAGGCATTTGGAACGAGAATGGGTAAAATATGAAAACGTTAATGTTTTTTTTTTTTTAAAAATAGGACCAACACGACTCTGAGGTTGCTGATATTCTGCACAAAAAATGACCTGTGCAAAGTTAAAACCACCAATTACATTCAAGACAGAATAGAATAAAAAACACAAACAGGCATAATTTGTTCTATGAATTAAAGGTACTCGTTGCAAATTGTGAAATCAAACATAAAAGGTTATAAACTATTTCAAAGGGTGCAGTTTGAAAGTTTACTCCAGTTTTACAGAAATACTGAATGCTGAAAGGCACTTAGTATTGAAAATAATTTCATCTGCATACCTTAATCAACAAATATGAGTGTAAATATGTACCAATACACAAAATATGTCTGAGTTTTCCATCTCTAACTGCTCTTCCATGAATGTTGCTATTTTTGACCTTATGCTGTTTTTGTATGTGGCTGTTTTCAAATATTGCTTACAAATGTTTAATTGAAGGACAAATTAACCATTGATAAGAAAAAACAACTATGTGGACTTTATTCCTTACTTTATAAAAAATGGTTTGATGGGTCTCTATGAATTTGTAACAAATATGGTAAATTGATGAATATTAGTCTGTGTTATCCAGCTTTAACTCTGGCACAGCAATTTTCTGCAGGATCAATCAGGATCAGTCCTGCAGGATCATTCTCTTATCTTATCTCTTAATGGAGCTTTCTTTTGTAATTTAGGGGTACAATTGGGGTCCTTATGTTGATACTTGCAAATTTCTTACATTTGTAGCATCATTTACTGTATTGATATCTTTATTTCTTTAATGGATCAGTTTTGTGCTATACAGCACCTCATGTATCCCAGATTATTTGCAGAAAAAACTGTGTCAACAAAATTGTCCCAGTTGCACATTTCTTCTAAGAGTATCCTGGTGGTGTCTTCTGCCTTTTACATGACATGGTGAATGATGAATGGGATTTGAACTCGTGATCTTTCAAATTAAAGGCCATCAGCACAACCTCCCACCCAACATGTCAGCCATATGTGCACATGTGTAATTACCTCATGACGAGCTGGTAAATGATTTTGGTGAAATACATATGTAAATAAAATGCATTTAAATGTTTTTATTTTTAAATTATCCAATTAAAAGACTTTTAATGAAACTAAACTAAAAAAAAAACATGAAATGAATGGCATTTCTTCTCCAAACACATGGTCTCTTGACACTAACATTTTGAGTAATACATGCATATGTACGTTTTACTTCTTGGGAACATAAATATACATTTTAGACCTTCATAAAGGCACAGATAGCTGGAAAACGTATTTTGAACCCTATAACGTGCACAATTACAAACTAGGAAACAAAGCTATACATTTTCTGTCCCCTGAATTTTGCCATTTTGTGGCTGTGGCTGTTTTTTCACCATCAGTCAACTGAAAAACAAAAAAAATCAACATGGCATTGAAGCTATACAACCTTTTTTCTGCAATGGTTTAATTGCACCAAGCTGGATAAATTATATTTATGTGTTTTTGGATCATGTGTTCTGCTGACAGTTTTTTTTCTTCCAATGACTACTAAACCAAAAGTTTGATTCAGAGAAACATTTCATTAATTTTTCAATCAACCTTTGCATATCTAACTTGTTGGCCTCAGTTATAACACATCGATAATCATAAGTGAATCTCTTGCAAACAAAACCACATTTGCTCAGGTTTTATTGAGCAACTTGAGTCGTGCAAAATGAACAGATTTGCACCACGCTGAAACGGTGAAGGATCAGACCCTACATGGCTAAACGGAGGATCATGAAAGCATATTTGATCAGACGGTTAGCGGTCCTCGTAGGGACCAATAACTGATCTTCACAGTACAAAGCTCCGCAGCCTCTTTTCATGTCACTTTCATTGAGTGGAGGACCACCGTGTGAGCTCTATAAAGTGGCTGTGCCCATTCAAGGGACTAAAGAGGACAAAGCTCAGCTCGCTGCGGTGCCACAACCAAAATAGGAGCGAAGCAAAAAGGAATTGGGAGGGGAGGGTTTTAGAGAACGAGAGGCAGAGGGAATTATGTTAAATCCATCTGCCGAATACATTTACTGAAAACTAATCAAAAGTGGAGCTGTGTGCAGAGCTGAATTTATGTTTTGATGGAAAACAACTACATGTATTGATTTAAATATCACATTTAAAGAATGCATTAAAAAAAAGCCTGAAATATTTAATCTTTTCAGTTTTTCTGCACCGTTTCAAATCACTGAGTCGCTAAGTTTAAACTAGGGGTACGAATCTCTCAGTGTCTGGAGAATCGATTCAATTCCGATTTTTGATGCACCGATTCGATTAAAAATCGATTTTCGATTCTAAAACGATTTTCATTCCAGGATCGATTTTCGATTCAGAATCGATTTTCGATTCTGAAACGATTTTCGATTCTGAAACAATTTTCAATTGAAATCATGAAAAGATTAAACAATAAT
>JARVJN010001887.1:8447739-8458022 GCA_031763805.1 Argolebias nigripinnis
TCAAAGCTTGAAAGAGCCGCTGCGGAGGGACCAAAGAGCCACATGTGGCTCCAGAGCCGCAGGTTGCAGACCCCTGGAATAGACCTTTTTCACGACAACCGGAAGTAGTGTCTCCTGGTTCTGGGTCACTTCCTGTTTTTGTGCGTCTCTGCAAGTGCAAGCCTCTGATGAGGAGGACATCGCAGCGGTGAATTTGCGAATGTGGATACAAGTTCTTCCATGAACAATAAATCAACAGCTGTCAAGGTAAGAAAAGACCTAGCTTAGCGAGCTAGCCGTTAGCTACAACATATGAAGTACATAAACATCGTAATAAAGCCTAATTTAGTGTGCTAAAGTTTTTGGAATATTACAAACAGACATGGTATAAACTTTTAACTGATATTGTAACATTCTGATAATGTTCTAATGTGTTTGCTATTATAATTTGTGAAAGAAAATGTACTAGATGTTAGTTATAACTTAGTTAGTTAGTTATAAGATGCTTCATGTTCACATTGTGCTTCTGCATGCCTAGTGTCAAATATTGTCGAGGGACAGCTACATGCTTCAGGTTCATGAAGAACATGAGGAACCACAGACTGCAGGTTTGAAACAGTCAGAACGCCGCTTGGCTCATGTTCATTAGACTTCCTGTTCATGTATGATGGACAACATCTGTACAGCTGAGAGCTTGTCACAGGAACATCTTCCTGTTCATGTATGATGAACAACATCTGTACTGCTGAGAGCTCACAGGAACATCTTCCTGTCCAGTGGTCTGTGTTTGGTTCTGCTGCTGTGTCTACTTCAAACCAGAATCTATTACATGTTTAAGCATGTTACATTACATGCATGTGCTAAAAGCAGTTTTCTATTTTAGATCTCACTGGGTGACAGCTGGAGTCCCAACCATCCTTCTTGTCCTGGATGGTCTCAACTTTGGAGCTGGTATCCAGATGTGGGCCTGTCCCACATGTGTCCTACCTGAGAAGTCCTGCAGGAGCATCATACATGGCTCCACGCGTCCAGAACCGGGGAGCGGTCCAGATGTTCTGCGTGGCTACAGCTTCGACAACCAAGGCTTCCTGCCAGCTGTTTCCATGTTGCTTGCAGAAGTGCAGAGGAGGAGAGTGCTGGCATGTTTTACTTCAACACCTTCATCAATGTTTTTATATCAATGCTGTAAGAATTATAAAATATATAAATCACAC
This sequence comes from Argolebias nigripinnis, assembly GCA_031763805.1. NCBI lineage: Eukaryota > Metazoa > Chordata > Actinopteri > Cyprinodontiformes > Rivulidae > Argolebias > Argolebias nigripinnis. The sequence goes on from JARVJN010001887.1 coordinate 8,448,933, forward strand.
TTTTTGCTCCTTCATATTTTTAATATTAAGTTTCAAACTGTGTGAATCACTGTAAATACTGTAAATAGTTGTTATCCGTGAAAAATACATAAATGTGCCAATTTCTTTCAAATGAAATTGCATAATTTGGGAAAAACATCTATAATCCACTATCAGTTTATAGTGGACAGTTATAACACTTTCAATATTTTGTTTGTTTTTACTAGATATTGTAAATTACACTGTTTCCTTTGCAGTTCAACTCAATTGATCCACAAATTAAATAAAAACTACAGTATACTGCTCAAGTGTATTTTAATTCAAGAACATTCAAAACTTTTAAATAATAAATTACATAACACTAGAACAATTTACATACATATGCGACGAGCTTGTGTATGGATGTTATTTTTATTTTATAAACTTACTACAACACCACCTTTGGACGTTCACCCAAGGACACACTTTATTCACAGAAAAGACACTTGGGTTTGTTTACAAGTAAACAGGAGACTGTTCCAAGATACAATATAAATTTTATTAACACTAAGTTAAAAACCAATTGTAATGGAGGCAATAATTATTCTTAAAATAAATATTCAGCCAGTGTTCAGTCAACTAAAGACAAAAAGATGGTTGAAGGTAACACGAGCAGAAATTCACCCACAAGCTGTGATGATGCACGAGATACGAGTGGAACAGAACCAACACCAAACTGGACTGCCATCTTCAGCCTGGAACATAAATATGAAATTAAGTAAACAAAAATAAATATGAATACTATTTTAAGAGTTGCAAAACAAACATGGGCCTCACATTCACATAGAAAAGAGTTGAAAGTGGCTCCAGCCTGTCTTCTCTCAGGTAAGACACTGTTTAATTGTGAGTCCACCAACAGGACTGAGCAGCATGAGGACAGCTGGACGTGCACCTGTAAAACCACAAAATAAAATAATATCATAAAATACGGTTAGCAAGACTGTTTCAATTATTGAGCTTATTGACATTATTATTATTATTATTAATAATTTGTTGTTATTATCATTTCTGTGAAGATCAATCCATTTTGAGTCGGAGCATGTATGAAGCCATTGACTTGATCTCGCCATGACTTACGTGACAAGTTTATAATGTACCATCTTAATTTTATATTTACCTGTGGGTGGATGTGCCACCGTGGTGAAGTGAGTTTTACGTGGACCGCAGTAGCAGCGTCAGCCTTGCTAGCTCTCTGTGAGAGGACAAGCTGGTGCTGTGAATTTATTCCAGGCGAAGAGAGAAGGAACAGATCAACTTTTAAGGCGACTGGTGGTGGATCTGCGGAAAATCCTCCTGACTGAAATGCCGGCTGCATACAAGTGCTCCCTGGCTTTATGCAGAAGTCGGGACCCTCATCTCTTCTGATCGATTGGCTCCACTGCCTCCTTTGGTCCGGGTACATCATGAAAAGCATGGTAGGACAGATATGGTTGTTTTTCCCCCACAAGAACAGCCAGGAACTGAACAAAACAATCGCACCGAGACTGAGCCATTTCCCTCACTGTCTAACGCTAATGCTATAACCACCGGAAGTTGATGAACACCACATCCGCTTTAAAACGCAGAAGTGTGAAAAAGGCCTATATCCTGTTAATCTTAGTTCCTGTGATTTTCCTCTGGTGTTTGTTTCAGACCAGCACTACCCTGAAGGTAACCATGAACCTACTGGCCCTTCCAGCACCTTACCTGACTGGTGCTAGTGACCTTTACCCCCACAGAGGGAAGCTGACTAATGGCACCTACAGGACCCCTTGGATCAGAGGTACACCTGTTACGTCTTGACATAATGTCAAGGTTGCAAAGAAATTCTTCAAATTCAAGTCTTTGTAAAACCTAAATGTAAAGTATTTCAAACAGTTCTGTGTACTGGATTAATGTTTATTTCTCTAACAAAGAAAGTAAAAAACATGTGGACTACAATTCAGTTATTTAAAAATAAACAAACATTGGGTGACGTCACATACTCCAGACATTACAAACAGTACAGCCACTCATTTCCTTTGAAAGTTTGCTATTGCTGTTGAATGTTGGCTCATTTGTTTAAAGCCATTTGAGTTTTTATTCTTCTAATTTACATAACTAAATGACTTTTGGGGGCTAATGTAACTCAAACTCATCAGGGTTTTTGCAAAAATCATGTTAAAAACAGCAAATATCCCTCGCCTTTGTTTACAACTAGATTCAGCAAACAGCTAGAATCAGTTATAGAAACTTTCATGTCAGAGTTCAGACTGAGCCCAGCTCGTGTCAGATGATCTTAGCCACAACTTTTGTTCTACATCTCTCCAACGCTTGATGTCCTCCCTGAAAATGACTCTACTTCTGTCGGCTCTTGTCCTTAAAGCTTTTTGATGCAGTTTCTTTCAGTAGAAGAAAGAAGAACTACCTGTTCTCTTTTGACCTGGCATCTTATTCATCGTTCTCACTCTGTCTTTGTTTGCATTCTGGGATTATTTTATTTTACCAACTCAGTACAAGACTGTCCAAAATTTACTTGACAATATTCAGATGTAAACAAACAACTTGTGGCAACAAAACAGGACTCTGCTGATTTTGCATATTTATTACAAACTGTGCAATAGACTTTATTAATTCAAATTTGAGTCTATTTCAAAATATTTGTTTCTGTTTTGAATTTTTTATTATTATTTTTTAATAGGAAAGGCGATCGATTCCTGCAAACTCTTTGTGGATGGTTCGGACTTTGATGAACTGGAAGGAAGAAATCAACCAGTTAATTCTCTAGAAAGGTTTTAGCACCTTGAGATGCACCTTGAAATGTCAGCCTGTTAGTATTTCTGGAAAGATGAAAGAATTGTGTCACACTTTAGATTTTCTGTGGAAAACGATGTGGAGGTGATACCCAGCTCTAATCCTGACTCGCTGGAGGATTTTGACCTGGATCAGATGATTTATTTAAAAGCACCACAGATCGACGATCCATACCAGGAATCCTTCTTAACGTGGACACCCGGCCAGAGGACGTCAGAAAACGAGAGCAAAGGGAAGTTATTTTTTATAATTTTCCCCCACAATATATTTAAAGAAACGTTTGATTCTGATTGTCTTGAGAAAGCTCATTTCATTTAACAAAGCTTGTTTGTGTCTGTAGATCTGTTAATTCCTGAGGAGCTCATATCTGTGGACTACCTGCCACAGTTTAGACGCTTACCCTCGCTGAAAGCCAAACTGTCTAGACTCAAAACGCTTCCAGTGGCCGACCCTCTGCTGAGCCCAGCAGGACGTGCCATCTCTGAGGACGCCATGTCCAGGTGTTACTTTGTGATCACAGGGGTCGCTGCGTCCTGGCGTCTGCTTGTTGTTGTCAAAAAGGAAATTTTGAAGTACACTTTCATGGCTCCGTGTAACCAAATTAATAAATCATGTTGGATTACAGGCCATGTGCTTCCTACCAAAAACCTCCAGATGTGGACCCTGTTAGTCAGACTTGTGCAGATGTTCAGGAGGAGTTTATTAAAGAACCGCTCTTGGAGGGAGAGGTAATTAACTTTACGAATGCCAGATTAAGATTATATTTTACTAATTGTTTATCTTCTGCAGTTGCTACTGTTGCCGGCTGTAGTCGACTCTCCTCAGCTGAACCCACAGAACTTCACCACCTTTTCCAACGTCTCCGCTTGGATGATGGTTTCTCCTGAACAGCTGTACGAGCAGTGGTCTGTCTTGGAGCTGCTTCACAATGGTAAGAAAAGTATGGAAACATTTTAGGTGAAATGAAATGACAAATTAGAAAATTAAGCACAAATTTGTTATTTTTAGCTTCTCTTCCGAAACCATCAGTGGACATTTCCTGCTATGATGCACCCCCGGAGCTTGAAAAAGAAAACAAGCTGAATGAACGCTGGATTGAATCAGAGTTTTCAGGTGAAGCTCACTGGAATCATCCACAAGTCTGACTTCCTGTGACTTCTGGTGATAAAAACTGTAACATAGAGTCAAATAAATAAATGATTTTAAATTAAATGTTTTTCTTAGGTCGTGTTCTGCTGCCAGCTGAAATAGAGCTGGACTTAATTCTGAGTCCAGTTCCTAAAAAGAGTCCAAACACCTTCTATTTGTCCACCTCTCATCTCCAGGAAGAGCAGTTGCCTCCTTTTGGTACAATGTGAGTAATATGATTTTTGTTTTTATCCCAAATCGCCTCGTTATCAATACAGTTCAACCAACATTTCTTTTCACGGCATAATGAGAAATAGTTCTCTTGGTTTGCTGTTTGTGTAGAAACTCTTGTAGCGTTTATGATGGTTGTCCTGCAGATCTCTGGTGTCAGCGAGGACGCAGAAAAACATGGAGGCAGCAGTTTGGAAGGCAGAGAAGCACCTGACTTGTGTGGCCAGGCTGTTACTGTCAGGTAGCTGCATGTTTGTCTTTAGTTTTTATAGGTAACATTCCACCAGTTTAGTTTAAATATTTGTCAACTAAATAGGATATAAAGGTAACATTTGAAATATTGTAACAAAAACACCAATACATGAGTTTAAAAACCACTGATGAGCCAGTTATTGTAATAACTTTATTTTAATCTTCTGTATGACCCTTTCATGTCAGTACGTTACAGAGCTGTGAAATAATTTGAGCTCCCTCTTCTTTACAGTGCTGCTTCAGTTCTTTGAGCTTCACTGTCATTAGTTCATGAACAGGCCTCTCAGAGTTCCTGCGGTTCAGATGGGTTCGGACTTTAAACCATTGCGTTGCCCTTTTTATTTTTGCAGATTTCCTGCTGTGTTTGGGATCTTTGTTCTGTTGTACGTTCTGGGACAAATTCCAGCTGTTGATCAGATGAACTCACAATCGACCCCAGAATATTTTGTTAAACAAGAGGCGTTCAAGGTCAGATCAGTGACTGCTAGGCGTCCAGGTTCTGTGTCTACAAAGCAAGCCCAAATCCTCTCCAGCTGTACCGACACTTATTGATGCTGCTACACAGCGTTTTCCTCCCCATGTGCTGTCATGCATTTAGGCCAAACATCTGTATTTTAGTCTCATCTGGAGAAGTCGAGCAGCGTGTTCAGATGTACCTTAACAGATTGTTTTTAGACGATCTTCACGAGTCATTTCACGAGTTTTACTGTTCAGCATGCTGACCGTGGCATGATGAGTCTGCGTTGTAAATGTTTACAGCAGTTTGAGTCTTGAATCTTTTCCACTCGTTTGTTTTTTCTCACTGAAGAAATATTGACTCCATATTACCTGAAAACTGTTTCCTTATTGTAATATTTCCCATGAAAGCTGCAAGACTGGATTCAGTTGTTTTTTTCCTAGTTTGTTAAGAAATGATGAGGTTTAATATCTTGTATGCTAATCTGAGTTTTTATTTGGCTAAATACAAACTCTTGTGAGGACAATCTTATTTTTTATATCATGTTCCAACATGGTAAACCTTGTAAGAGAGGATGTTCTAGCTTTTTGTTACAGTTTTTGCAATGCTGAAACATAAATTGAGAGATGCAGCAGTTTCCTCAGCTCTAAAGAACTGCTGTATTTTTTTAGACCACTAGATGTCGACCCGCTTCCTGAGTTTAAAACACCAAAGCTTCCTCTTCCTCTTGTCTTCAGTTCTGGAAACATTTCAACTGGTTGCTGTTCTGGAGGAACATTGTCAACATGTTGGAGTGAATGTGGAAAGTTAAAGTCTGCTTAACCTTGTGGCAGCAGTTTAAGAAATAACTTTCAGAAAGTTGCATCATGGGAATAATAGGACATAGTGGTTTTGATGCTCAACCAGGGATAGATTGTGTTTCTGCCACTATTAGTATTATAAACAATCAAATGATCACAAAATTCTATTTTTAACCTATTTATGCAAATTATTTTTTCTATGTGTCTGTCGCAGAAAGGCAGAATTATTCAAACGTTTCACGTTGATCAGAAAGTCCTGACATTTGTAAAGTTGCTCCCCTTGAGTTAGACTTTGTTGAGCTTATTGTTTTACGTCAAATATTTGACCATAAACCCTAAAGCTGAACTGTGTGAACTGTAGTTATGTCACATTTGGACAGATCAAACTTTTTATTTGACAATGAACTCTGCCGTCTTTTCTCACAGAGCCGTGTGTAAATGAACCAGCCTTTGACTTCCAGCCTCTGAGTGAAGCCTTGTCAGCGTTCAAATTAGAAAAGCAAAGCTTCGGTGGTGACAAACTGGAGTTGCAGGAGGAGTTGGGAATCCCACAGGTGTTTTCAGGCCACAGTCGTGAGTTCACTGAGAAAATGATGTCCGAGAATCTCAGGACCTGGGCTCATGAGATGGAGGACTTCGAGAAGCTGTTACCTGAAGAGTCGGAGGGTGAGGGTCTGCATTAAAAAGTCTGTGTGGTTTATTGAACAATAAATTAGAGTTGCAGTTCAAGAAAAACACAACTCTGCAGTTATTAAATAAATGCAAAAATATATATGTACAAGTTACAGCTTCATGTTCATTTCTTCTCTGTTTTTAGTAGAAGCCATCGCTCTGGATTTTCAGAATAATAGTCTAATCCACCAAAAAACCAGCATGGATTCATCTCAGAGCTCTTTTTTGATGCAAGCTGTCATCACAAATAATAAAGAAAAACTCTCTGCCATTGTTGGCACCAAAGAGGAGCTTTTAGAAAACAAGTTTTCAGGAACTGTCGTTGAGTCGTCTGCTCAATCAGACACAATCAAAACAGCTGAAGTTGACTTTAAAACCATGCCGAGCTTCCAAAAGTCTGAGCTGAATCTGTCCTCCAGATCAAATGTAAAGGATAACCCAAAGAGTCTGATGTGCACAAGACGTCAACCAGAAAAGGATCTTGACCCTTTGTCTGCCTTCATAACGCTGAGATCCCTGCAGGCGCCTCCAGTTGATGCAACGCCTCCAAACTCAGCAGCCCACACTGAAGGTCTCATCATTCTTTGTTCCTCTTAAGATGTTTTCTCATTTAGGCTGAATTTTATGCTCTTTTCTACTCTAGTTCTACAGCAGAGTACTTAACTCAGTGGATTAATGCATAAATACATTTGATCTTTGAAAATAATCATTTAAAACTATGAAACAATTACCTGCACACAGTTTAGAAACAACCAACTGTGAGGGGGGTTTTCTGTCACATTTAAACCTTTTAAAGTTTTACACTGCGTTTCCACCTTGTTCTATTCATCCCAGCGTTGGAGATGTGCCAACAAACACCACAGAAGGAGCAGCGTCCTCCTCTGGAGGAGGCGAGGACGCCTGAGAGGAGGTCAGAGTACATAAGCATTGTGGTGTCAGGAGACGCCAGCAGAGAGCAGGAACCTGCTGCTCAGGGGACGAGTCAGTTTAGTCGTTGTCCTGCCAGTCGGTCAAACTCTCAGGACGAACATTACAGCCGAGTTGTGCAAATTCAGGCTACAGGTGTGACGTTCACCACACTCCAATCAATATATTACTGTCTAGTACCATCAGTGTTTAAAAAACAAGTTTAATCAGGATATGTTTAGAAATGTGGTTTTAAATTGTGCTCCTTTGCAGACAGCCAGCAGCGTGCCTACCGTGAGCTGCTGGCCTTCGCTCAGCCTTATTTGACTTGTGCCAGACAAATGGGGCTCAACTTCCCCTCCTGGGGAGATTTCAGTTGTTTGGCTCCGGACCAAACGCATTTCCTCCTCAAGCAGCAGGAGCGGGCCCTCTGCAGGGCTCCAGCAGAGAGCACGGCGCTGGTCAAAGGTTTAAAATGTCTCTCGTTTTAGTTTTGTTTGTGGTCTTCTCCGTGTACTTTAAACAGTTAAATTGACACCTGTGTTTTATCATTCGTCTGCAGATCAGGAGCTGCTTTTCAACCAGGCTGCTCTGATTCACGTGTTCGTGACGTTCAAAGAGCTGCTGCTGAAGTGTGGCCTGAGTACGGCCCTGGGTCAGTATGAAATACCATTTCTCCTGATTTTACAGCCCCAGTATGAACATTGGCTAAACGATGCTTTAGCTGCTTTAATTTGATTACATTACAGTAAAAGTGCTGGAAATGTAGAGACAGCTGCGTTTACATGTTGTGTTTGTGCATTTAAACTTTGTTAACATCTGTGACTGAATATAAAACTGATGTAAAGACCAAAACTGATAGATAAATAAATAAAAACTTCACTAAGAGATCTCATCACTCATAAGATGAAGCCAAACAAATTTATACCGGCGTCCTAATTTAAACTACTTTTATGATCTTCTACTTACCGAAGAGTACCTGACCGAGGCGGCTGAGGTGTGTGCTGAGCAGTGTCTGAAGCAGCTGCTGAAGAGGCTCCAGATCATCCTCTTCCTCAGTCACAGGGAACGAGAAGCCGACTTCAAACTGCTGGAGCTGCAGCAGCTGCTGGCTGATTGGCTGCTTAACGACAAAGGAAACAACTCTGCAGAAAAAGTCAGTTTTTACAGCAACACAGAAACATGTTTGGGGTGTTTGAAGCAATTTTTTTATTTTGGCTTATGATGATCGTTTGTGAGCCACCCGATAAAATCCTGTTGGTTTTGTCTTGCTGTAGATTCTTATCATGCTATCAGTAGATTCTGATGAAAGCAGATCAATGATGATCAGCCGCTTGAGCCAAGTGAACGGTGAGCTGCTCTTTAGACCCCATCAACATTTCTGTTACGGCATAATTAACAGCATGACTCATTAATGTTAAACTAATGTTGATCTGAGTTCTCTGGTCGCAGTTAAAGGTATTGTGACATGATGTTGGAAATTTGCATATTTGTCACAACATATACCGTATATCTTATATCATTCAGCTCTGTTTGTTTTTGCAAAATAAATTATAAATATATAAAAATTTCATTCCAAGTTATGGTAGTTTTTTCTCTGGGGTACGCCCCTAAAAATCTGCGCACTTCCGCAAAAACGTCATCTGACGTGACAACGGGAAGGCACGCTCCAACGCGCATGTAAATAATAATGGCGGAGCATGTCGAACAAACACAACCTATTGTTAGTACATGAATGTATTAAAGCAGTCGAAGGGTTATTATTCATCCTATACAGTTATTGGACACTCGATCAATTGAAAAGTGATTTAGACACGGTTTATTTCATACACAGTAGCTAAGTGAGGATAGCTT
>JARVJN010001887.1:8481138-8498870 GCA_031763805.1 Argolebias nigripinnis
ACTATACATATATGTATGTATGTATGTATGTATGTATGTATGTATGTATATGTATATGTTTGGTCTTGTATTAATTGTCTGCTTCATTCCACTGATCTTCAGTTTAAATGCAGGAACAGAAAGACAACAGTACTGGTATTAATGGATCATATCATACTCTTTAAAAAAATTGAAAATAATTCATGATATCTAATGTTTTCACGTTAATTAAGAGATTCAAGCAAATAATGTGGCGTAAAAAATAAACAAAAACATCTAAAAATTAAAGTTTAAGAAATAACAGTGTTGTTTTACTCTTTTATCTCCACTCGTCTTATGCTCCACCAGAGGAGGTCTGACGAGAACAGTATTCATTGTATGCTCTGAAAGGCCACTGACTCCATCAACGTGGATTAAACCCAATATTCAAATGTTTTTTGTTTTTTCGGACACCCCTGAATCCAGCATTAAAGGTAATCTACAATGTTAATGAAGGAGATAAAGTGTCCAGAGTTAAGGCGTAGACACAAACAATCACAAGTGACATTTCAAAAGAAAGCACTGATTCCTGAAGGCTTGGTCCACAACCCCCACCACCTGAAACTTCACAAAGCATAGACCCCCTGACCCAAGACCTGAGTTAATTTCTGAAATCTGTTTCCTATTCTGGACCTGCAGTTGTAGCAACTGTAAAAATGTAGATTGGTAACAAATCTATTATTGTTTTAATAAAGATTTGTTTTTGTTTTATTTATTTATTTGGATGTTGCACATCTCATTTCACATCTCGTTCTTTATTATTATGAATTTTTTATGGTTTCATGGATAACAGCTGAGGCAGGAGAATTGTCAGTTGTGCAGACATGAGGTTAGAAACCTAAATGTGATGTTTACTTCCACAATGGTATCATGAAAAGTATTACAACTACGCGCAAAAATAATAACTGTGCACTAATGTAGCTATTCTAAATACATGTACAGTGATATCCCTACCCAAAGTGTGGTAAATTGAAAGTCCAAAATAAAGCCATAAGCAAACAATATGGATAAAACAAATATCTGCAACTAAACAACAGATAAATGTTGAAATATACTTTAATGTTATCAGAAACCACTGAGATCCAAACAGTGTGATTTAGGGGGAAGAAAAACAAAACTAATTTGGGAATGATGTTTCTCCTAATAGTCATAAAAAGGTGCTAAATATATCGCAATGGAAAGTATAATGTATTCTGACGAATAGTAACTAGAAATTAATGTATTTTTTCAAACAAATAGCACTGGTGAGGTCTAAATGACTTTTCAGTGGGGAAAAAGTCTTGAGTGGGGAAAAAGCCTCTACATTTTCAGATTGCACAATTTTGCCCAAGATGAACAATTCTCAATATTCCACTTTATTTATTCTAATCTTTCTATCTATCTTTCTAGTTAGAGATTTGTATATTGAAATACTGCTATTACCTTTTACCTCTCCATCAGCTCTCCTGTTATCTTGTGTCAATCAATAGAAAGAGAACCAAATCAGAGTTCATTTAGTTAATAAGTAACTTGAAGGTGCACCTATTTAAAAAGCTGGAGCAAATGTTCTGTAGACCAGCAGCCACCATGGAGCTGCGTGTCTCCATTGTGTAACAGGGAATGTAAATGGAGGAGAGATCTTAGTGTGGTACACTGAGGCCAGCCACTGGATTAACATGAAGATGGTGCTGGAGATGCTGGTGGACAGAGGACACCAAGTGACAGTCCTGGTCCCGAGCTCATCATTGTTCATGAACATCAGTGAACACACTCAGTTTCAGTATGAGCCTTTCAACATCTCTCAGTGTGAACTATAGAAAAGTTTGTTGAAGTGTACGTTGACACTTTCATGTATGAGATAGATCACTCGAACAACGTTCAAATTTATGTTCATAGAATTGAGAAAAAAGCATCATTCAATTTACTCTTTAACTTTGGATGGTGTTATGGCCTGAGGTCATAATGTTTGCGTGACAATACAGTTGCAGATTGATTTGCTGACCCAGCTGTGCTGTGGCCCATCTGGAATTGGCTGGCCTCTCCTGACTCCTCCCGATGGACATCTATCTACATCTTGGTTGGCTTCTTCACCTCCTGCTCTTCCAACCATGGAAGAGGCCTGCCTATTTAAGCTCTCCTGCTATTCAGGGTGGCTGTTATTCAGACAGAGCAGCTCACCATTTTGTATGGGCATCTTTGTTCAGGAAATGTTTGGCTTAGGCAAAAAGTTAATTCCTGCAGTTGGAGTTGTTTGTTATTGTTGGTGTAAACTTCTAAAGGCAGTCAGAAGTCCCATTCTTTCACTAAAGGCAGAATTTGTTTATAAAGGAAAAAGTTGTCAATGCGAGAGTACGTCTTATAAACCGGGTGGGGAAAGGAGTATGAGCTTGAAGTAGGATTACAGAAGCGCCACACATCAACCACAACAAGATTTAAGGAATGAGTTGATTGATTGTGCAGATTTAGTCAGGGTAGTTTTCCCCATTGAACTACGGTCAAGAGATGAAACCACACAATTTGTGTCTTACCAATTATAAGGTTGTGTGTTGATATATTCGGTATGTTTGAAAAGAGGTTATTAAAATATGTAGTCATCCCAGTAGGGGGCATGTACTGAAACCAAGATCAATGGAAGTGTGTTTTAACTTTCCCACCACTATGACATACCGCCTGTCAGTGTCAGTATGTACCCTCGATGCTGTAAATTGCACCTGCTTAATGACCATATAAACTATCCCTCCTGATTTGGATTGAAAATTAGATTGAAACACCTGACCAGACCATATTTTACCAATACTTCCACTGTCTACAGAATGTACATGGGTCTCTTAAAAAAAAAAAAACAATGTCAGTGTTCAGCCATTTCTAATGTGACATAATTTTCTGGAGTTTTACTGGACCATTAAGGGATTTCACATTCCAGCTTGCACAATTAACTGGTCAGCCACTAGAGTGTCTAAGATCCTTAAACTGGTCATAGTTGAACTATAAGAGTTTATTTACACACAATGATCACAAACAAATACCTGATAGAAAAAAAAATCCCAACAGACTGAAACAGACAGATCTGGTATAAACCCACCCCTCTCTCCTACATGAACATGGAGAGAATGAAAACATCGGTCAACTGAAAATCCACACATCTGGACTTACCCTGGAGAACACAAACCAGACAATCTGGGTTCCCATCTGCACACATATGATATGGAAACAATCACCCTGCAAATATCACTGTAAATGTCAAACGTGCACCTTAAAAACACTCCCATATTAGGGTGCGCACTAGACCAAAATTCATGGTAAACACTTCAGAGTGTTAATGCCGTACAATTGCCCACCAATACAAATAAAATGTTGTATATACTACCATTAAAGGTCCAAACAGCCAAATATTAAGTCAAACATAAACTTGAGAAGAATGCTGTTTGAAAGAAGCGGATCTTGCAGTTTATTTCGATCCTCGCCGCCCATTGCTGTTGTTGAGATGACATTCCTCCTGACATACAGTATTCCATAGATTTATCCAAGTCAATAAACTCTGTCCATATTACTATTCGTGATGCGAAGCCATACAGGAAAAAGAAGACCATAGCAAACATCTCGTGAGCCGCAACTTAGTCTCCTCACCTCCATGAACGCTGCTCGTGCCTTTGAAATGTAGTCAGCTGTGATGACGATCGGTGATTCCTTGAAGTGAAGCAGGGCAGGCCACAACTGTGCATTTCCACACAATCCTGGTAATAATGCATTTAGGCCACAATAACACTTGGTTTATTGCCTGATCTCCACCCGCCCGGTGTCCGGTGTGAGCTGTAAATCAGCAATGGTTTGCTCAGCTTCAGCACCTCTGTTAACATCATAACCATCTCTGCAGGACTGCTCGACTCCGGCGATTCAGGTATGTCTACGATCCTGACGTTGCTCCTTCTCATATGTTCCTCCACGGTCTTGAACCTCTTCTTCAGCCCATCCACATCGTTCCTCAGCTCTGTCACGGTGCTGTGCAGAACTTCCACTTCGTCTGACCAGTTAAAGAGCCTGTCTGCAGCTTCCTTCACACTCAGTCCCACCTGATCAGTTTCTGCTCTGAGGGCCGTGATGCTGTTAATGACCTCTGACCTCACTGCCTGGAGCTCACTTTTAATAAAGCAGAGATCCTCTGCCAGAGCAGTCTTCATCTTCAAGCTAATTATCGCCAACATTTCAGTTTTTATTGAAGCCAGAATGTCTGACTTCAGAGCCAACTCAACAGTCTCTGTAGTGTATGGAGCCCGGTGAGGGTGGAGCCAACTCTCCTGTTCCAGAAGCACCATAGTCCAAGGCCATGTTAGGGCTCAGCAGCCACAGAGCCCACAGTCTTTGATTCTTAAATTTGGATGTCACATTGTAGCTCTGTTAATTTGATCATATGACAATGCAGTCAGCGCTGATGAGGGTGCACAAAATGAAGTACATAACAGCATGAATATCTGTTCTTTGGACAAGCACTGCCATTTTGTATTTTTCTGTCAATAAGCCTATACTGTAACGCAAGTCAAAGAACAACCCTACCCAGAAGCCAACAGTGCTTCAGGCCGCTGCTTTTTCTGCCGTAGTTTTGCAAAGCAAAGTCAGAAGTAACAATTTGCTGTATATATTAAGCTCACAGAACCAGCAGGAAAGTCAAATATAACCTGAAGCTTCCTGAAGCTTCATTATCCACGCGCACATCTACCTGGTGGGCTTCTTCGCTGCAGGGTAGATCTGCCGAACTGGAAGTGAGTCCGATCGGAACAGAGACTGATCTGCAGAGCTGGTAAGTAACATTTTCAGTACTGTACAGTACATATACGTATGTTGTTAAAATTACATAAGTTTAAGAGTTTAGAACATTGTAAAGAACATTGCAAAAGTGGGAAGGGTTTATAAAGCCTTTATTTCCGACTTACTTCATCTGTGAATACAGCATCATCTATTATAAGAGAGGATGGCAAAACTGGGGGCTTATTTTCCAGTTGTCACTGTTTTCCAAAATATCTGTGGAGTTAACTGTGGAAGTAACTGTGGATCGATACACAAAACTTTGTGTGTCACACTTTGTGTGAACTGCTCAATGAAATAAACAGACTTTGATTGTTGCACTGCTTGTGTTGCTATATTTTGAATTTGGCGAAAAGCAAGAGTATCAATCTCCAAACGGACTGTCGGGTTTCACGCCATGCAGTACTTTTTTTCTGCAACAAAGTTGCTAAATCAGGAGAGAACCATGGGGTAACATGTTGTTTTATTTGCATTTGTTTTATCGGAGCATGATTATCAATCACTGTATGGAAATATATTGTTTAAACAACGACCATGTGTCCTCCACTGTAGGGACATGGTCAATCCTGCCCCAATCAACTTTTGCGAGGTCATGCAGAAAATCTTGATAATTAAAATTTTTAAGAATTTGCTATTGACAAATGCATCCAGGAGTCTTAATTCTCTGGCCTTTGCAAGTACAGACAATAAAAACAGTGATCACTTAAGTCACTACAAAAGACACCAGTACAGTACACATGCAGGGAATTTGTTAAAATCACATCGATCAAAGACGTTTTTGCTGAGTTCATGGGATCATATCGTGTTGAATGCTATATTAATTTATATAAATTTAGACAGTCAAATAATTGCTGAATAACAGAATCAGGAGGATTCAACATATCCCAGTTTAAGTATCCCAGGAGCACAAGTTCTAAATGAGTAAATGGCGCAACTCAAAGCGAGAGCGACACCACCTGCCCCCTCTTTCCTCTTTCGCGTTGACAATTTTTTTTGTATTATCGATGAGTTTGCTCATTGATCCTGAGTTCCTCATTTTTTGATAAAATAAATAAATAAATCAGCACAAATTGTTTTATTCTTTTTTTTTTAGGTCAAAGTGTTTTATATAACACTCCTGAGTTAAAATGTTGTTGATCAATTTGAATTTATTATTATTTATTGATTATACTTAATTTTATTTTTCAGTATCAAATGGTCAAAAATGTTTTCAGTTTAAATAAGGATTTAAGTTTTTTTCAGGCAAACTGATGCACTTTAAGTTGTTTCTGTTACAGACTAAAAACAATGTTAATAAAGTTATTCTTTGTTGTAAGTTGATCTATTTTTTATAGACAAACAATACTTTTAGTCGCAGCGGAGAGTTTGTGGGGGCGCAAAATGTTTACGTCTTCTGTGGGGGGTAATGTAACAGAAAATAATTGAGAAGCACTGGTATGGAGACTGAATAAAACTAAAGTTTTATTAATTAAAATTAAGTTCATACAATTTAACTAGACATTGTTACTTTTTCAATCACAGCTACAAAGAGAACGCTGTGTGTCCAGAATCCACCACGACAGACCCATGAGTCCTCGGGATGAGGCGGTTTTCTGGATCGAGTACACCATGAGAAATAAAGGAGCAAAGCACCTGAGAGTCCAGGCCCACAAACTCACCTGGATGTCCTGACCTTACTCTTCATAGTTTTGCTTCTAATGGTCATCTTCATCGAGACCTGCAGTTTCTGTTTCTAGAGGTGCTGTGGTTGAAAAAAGAAAAAGACAAAGGCTGAATTAACAAACGGAACTAGGATTTACCTCAGGGAGCTAATAAATGGATAAAAACAACATTAGAACCAGTGGTGGCTCTAACTCAAGTTTCCATTGATTTTTGTAAATACATCTGTTGTTTCTTCTTTTAAAAAAACAATTTCAAGTGCAAATAGGACCTTTCATTTCTTAATTCACAGGCTCATGACACTTGCCATATAATGTTTAAGAAAGTTTCATGTGAATTACCTCACAGGGGGTCAAACAAAACAATTTTCTAACTATACAGTATACTCACCAACATTGCAATACTTTAAATTTTTACATTTTCAAATGTAATATTAAATTCGATTACATTTCTTTCTTTTTGCAATTTTATTACTTAATCCAGGCTGTACAAATATTATATTTTAAAGAAACCACAATAATAGGTATGATGGATAATAAAAGTGACCAGTTTTAACAATACTGTATTACCGGTATTCATAAATATTTCTATGACTTGTTCGTGGGCATTAAAGTGAAAGGATTCAGGAATCTGAAGACTATATATATACTTTTTTATTTATTTATAGTAAATCATGAAAAGGCAATGGTGTTTTTAAGATGCAGCAGCATTAACAATACAAAATTTTAGATAATTCAGCATACATTGAAAATAATAAAACTGTATTTTAGTTATCTAATATGCTATTTTAAGAGACAAAAAAGTACAATAACTAAAATGTTCTAACTGGAAGTGCTTTACTTCATCTTCTATCAGCAAGACAGAGACTGGTTTTTATTTTCACATTATACTTTTTTTTTTACAAGACAACTACCTTTGCAGCCATTACCTTTTACCTCCATATAAACTATCAGTATGTTATGTCATTCAGTACAAAGAGGCCCAAGTCAGAGTTCATTTAGTTAATAAGTATCTTTAAGGTACACCTACTAAAAACACTGCAGATGAATTTTCTGCAGATCAGTGCCACCATGGAGCTGCGTCTCTCCGTCTGCGTTCTGCTGGTACTTTGTGTAACAGGGACTGTAAATGGAGGAAAGATTTTAGTGTGGTACACTGAGGCCAGCCACTGGATTAACATGAAGCCAGTGCTGGAGAGGCTGGTGGACGGAGGACACAAGGTGACCGTCCTGGTCCCGAGCTCGTCGATCTTCATGAACAGCAGTGAACCGTCTCGCTTCCATTATGAACCTTTCAATGTCTCTGTTTCTGTGGAGACTGCAAAAAAGTTTGTTGAAGATTTCATTCACTTTTCCATTTATGAGATGGAGCACTTGAACTATGTTCAGGTGTACATCAGGTATATAGAGTTAATAAAATCAAACCTGCACAATACTCGTAAAGTTTTGGCAGGTGTGGTGGAATCAGAAACCATCATGAAGAAGCTGAAAGAAGGAAACTATGACTTGCTCCTGGCTGATCCTGTATACCCTGGCAGTGAATTAACTGCAGACATTTTGGGAATACCTCTGGTGTTTTCGTTGCGTTTTACCATTGCTCATACCTGGGAAAGACTGTGTGGTCAGCTACCTGCTCCACCTTCCTATGTACCAGCTGCTATGAGTAAACTGACAGACAAGATGAACTTCGCAGAGAGAGTGTACAACTTTCTCTTCTACGCTCTTCAGGACATCATAATAGAACAGTTTATGTGGAAAGAAATGGATAAATATTACTCAGAAATCAAAGGTAAGCAACAGAAAAGTAACTCCTGTCTAACACTATACGTAATTGTCATTAGGTCCAAAAATGTTTTCCGAATAATTGAAGAATCACCCGGTGTCTGTCTATGTAAGACTTTATTTATTCATGTTCACTTGTCACAGGAACCCCCACCACGGCATGTGAGTTGATGGGTAAGGCAAACATCTGGCTGATGAGAACCTACTGGGATTTTGATTTTCCACGTCCGTTTCTTCCCAATTTTAAATTTGTTGGTGGAATTCATGGCAAACCTGCTAAACCTTTACCAAAGGTAGGGTTATGTTTCCCAGGACATCCTTGTCACCAAAATTAATAATCTCAATGGATTTCTTTCTGGTAAAATAAAGGTTTAATAATTATATCCACTATTATACAAAAAATAAAAGGTCAACATGTCGGAAAATGTTCTTCCATTGAAACACAAAGATTAAAAGTGTTGTGATCAAAGTGTTGTGTAAAGAAAGTGTCTGTCTGTCTGGCTCATTGACCTGGAATTTTTTTGTTGTTGTTGCAGGATATGGAGAAATTTGTCCAAAGCTCTGGAGAGGAAGGCGTCGTAATCTTCTCTTTGGGATCCTTGGTCAAAAACCTGACCACAGAAAAAGCTAACATAATCGCCTCAGCCCTCGCCCAGATTCCACAAAAGGTCAGGAAAAATATAAATGTTAGCTCACATTGAATAAAATATGTTTGTACATCCAAAAGCTTACAATCATGTGATCAGCTAGTTGTGGCTGTCACCAGCAAACTGGTTGAGCCACTTTGAGAAGGGGCTATTTATAAGACTGAGTTTAGTGTAGCTCTTCAGACTGACAAAGTGTTTTGGACAAAAGATGAAATATTACAACAATTTATTTTTTGTATTTTTTAATCCGTCCAGAAGACCCGACTTACTTATTTTTCTATCTGAATTTTTGAGCATGCATCAGGTTACAAAAATATTTCACTTCAGAACAGTGCACACTTGTAGTCAACCTTAAATTGTAGATTATTCTTAATCTTCAGATTTGATTTCAAATTACCGGTACTTGAATTAATGTGTACACAATTTCGTTCCACCACATGCACCACATGTGATGCGAATGACAATAAATAAATATTCATGGTTGTTCATAGAAGTGAAAAAACTTCACTGCCTTTCTACCATTTGTAGGTGTTGTGGAGATACAGCGGGAAGAAACCGGACACTTTAGGTTCCAACACAAAACTTTACAACTGGATTCCACAGAATGATCTCCTGGGTGAGTAAATATAAGTATCCAGATTTCAACATGAATGGAAGGACAGTTTGTTTCTGTCTTTATTCAGCTTTTGAAAACTGGCAACCAAAAGAAAACCTGCAGTCTGAGAGACAAGTGCTTTAGTTGGAAAATCTGGAACATAAAGACATTTAATGTAAAATGGAGCTAGGTTCAGGACTTTGTATGTCAGAAGGAAGATTTTAATTATTTTTTTTAATCTGACAGGGAGCCAATGTAGAGAAGCTAAAATTGAAGAAATAGCTTTCCTAACTCATATCAAAAATTTGTTAGCAGCATTTTAGAGCAATTAAAAATTTCATTGTGTTTTTGGACACCTGGAAAAAGAATTACAATAGTCCAGTCTATTAATATAAAGGAATGATGCAGTTTTTCTGTGTCAGTTTGGAACAAGATGTTTCTAATTTCAGTGATATTGCTCAGGAATTAAGCAGTCTTGGTAACATTTTTACATGTAGGAGTCAAATTACATATCCTGCTTAAAAATAAAACCAAGGTTGTTGATATTAGAAGTGAAGGCTTGGTTAATGACATCCAGAGAAAGCGAAAGGATGCTAAATTTGTTCATTAGAAGGTAATTTCAAAAATCCATATGCACTGTCTTGTCGGAGTTTAAAATCAAAACATTAAGAGTCATCCAGGCTTTTATGTAAGACAAGCTATTAACCTAACTAAATGATTGGATTCACGGATAAGTATAACTGTGTATTCGCATTTGTGTCCTGTGCTGCCCAATAACTTTACCTAATGGAAGCATATGTAAAGTATATTAGTCCAAGCACTGTACCCTGAGGAACTCCACGATTAACTCTGATGTTTTATGTAGACTTATTATTGATATGAACAAATTGGAATATATCATATAATTATAATGTAACCCATTTTAGAGCTGTTCCTGTAATCCCCAAATCATGTTCAAGCCTCTGTAATAAAAAATATGCAGCACTGAGATCTAAACGAACAAGTATAGATACAAATTCACTCTGAGGCCATGAGAATATCCTCAGTTACTATTACCAGTGCTGTTTCAGTGCTATGATGAACTCTAAACTCTGACTGAAACTCCTCAGATTATTTCTGTCCAAAAGTTCACACTGTTGATTTGCAAATAATTTCTCATGGTTTTTTTAATCAATCCAAGATTACATGTCATACATTTCAATAGTTAGCCATAGCTACATGAAACAAGAAAAGGCTTCTTAAGTAAACATTTCTTTTCACCAAACCACAGCTCTGAGGTACATTACCGTTCAATAAAGACAGATTAGGCGGATCCAAAATAGGAGAAAATTATTTGAGAATACCAGAAAATAAACAGGTGCTTAATGATAACCACAAATAATGTCCACATTAGAGAAGATAACACTCCTAGTCAGTTGGGCTGGGAGGTCTTGGATATGCAGGATAGTGTAGCTGCTCCCTATAGTTCAGTATTGTGGTATCAATAAAACGATGGTAACTGCCATAGCATTGCAAACCTAAAACAAGGTGGGCAGATGAGGCCCATTGGCTACTAAAGTTACAAATGTCAAAACTATTTGCTTGGTCAAATTCTCATCTAGCAATGTTAAACCTGGCAGGACAATAAAACGAGTCCACGCATTAACAGGTGAGTCTGTTATGATGATGTAATGTCCTCCACCATGTTTAATCCTGGTAGGTGAGAAACTGGGCTGAGCATGGATTGGGACCATGGCAAGTAGCTGATGAAAATCCTTTGTAGTAAAGAGGATAAAGTCATCACTGCTAAGGGTGAACTTAAGTAAGCAGTAAGTGAGAGCATTATTCAAATGTCCGTTCTTGATGTCCACCTGCAGCCAAATGCAAACTGAAAGTCAGCACCAAGTAGGAAAATGGGCATATTAATAAGTGTCCACATACATGATGGTGGAAGTGCATATCAAGCTCTGACAGCTGCTTCTATTGGTGGGCCATGTCTGTCATTGAGTATGTCTAATTGTGAAAAGAGCAAATTATTATTGTGCACAACTATGCTGCAGGAAAAATACTAGTGAGTGTAACTATTTCTAACACCACATTTTATGTTCTGTGAACAGTGCCGTGCAGGGACGAATAGCATCAATTTGCTTTAAAGTAAAGGGCTCATGGCATAAATACAAACAACCAAAACTGTGCCACCATGCCAGTGCTGCAGTGCTATATTGAATCATCAGTCGTGATATTCCACAAGGGAAATAGTGATTTCCTTAGAGCAAACAAAGTTGAACTTGATGGCTCCTAAAATCACAAAAGTTTGCCATTTCTTAAAGTTTTGGTTGGAAACGATGAACAAGAATCAACACTACTTTTAGGGTTATATATTTTTATTTGGCACATGGCTGGGTGTACCAACTCAGAACAAGGCTGAACATCTGTCTCTCTGAGCTCTTCTTTCTCTTGGTCCCAGATACAGGACACTGACTTTTTGAAGGGGAAACCTCATAGATAAGATTACTAAAGAAAATTTGATTGAATGTTAAAAAAAAAAAAAGTTTCTGAAAATGAAACATTTTCCTGACCTAAACCCATGTCTTTATGAGAAACAGTTTTTTCACAACACAAAAAAACATTTTCATAAACTAAACAAGTTATTGTAGTTTCATTACTGGTATTTGTGAATGCATTAATTAACTCATGTACTTAAGATAGTTAGGTTGTTTCTAACATGCTCAGCTTTATAATTTGTAAAACAAATTGTGAATATTTAATATATGTTCTCACATCAGGTCATCCTAAAGCCAGAGCTTTTATCACTCATGGTGGTGCAAATGGGGTTTATGAGGCCATCTACCACGGTGTTCCCATGGTGGGAATCCCAATGTTTGCTGATCAGCCAGACAACATGATGCACATGAAGGTCAAAGGAGCTGCAGCTAATGTTGCCTTTAAATCCATAACAACTGAGGACCTCAGAGACGCAATCAACACTGTCATCAATGAAAAATCGTAAGTTCCTCTACATACTTGCACTTTCTGCATTAATGTTTATGCAACTTTTTTGCCTTCCAAAAAAATTATTTAGAGACATGGTTGAAAGTTTAAATACTGTAATGCTATAGTTTACATGGTCAGAGGTAAACCCTGCATTTTTTTTGTTGTATATGTGCATACATTTTTAAAATGTATCCTCTGTAATGACTTCTGTATTAACTTATTATATTATTATTATTGGCTATATGAGGTGTTGTTTTAATAAAACCTGTGCTTGTTTCTGTTATTATACAATATACACTGCCTGACTAAAAAAAAAAAGGTCGCCACCAAAAAGAAAAGGTCACACACTAATACTTTGTTGGACCACCTTTAGCTTTGATTACAGCATGCATTCGCTGTGGCATTGTTTCGACAGGATCTATTTCCATCCAGTGTTGCTTTAAATTTTTCACCAAGATCTTGCATTGATGACTAGGCACTAGGCATGATGGGTGCATCAGTTCGCTTGCCTCTTTTCTCAGCCTGATGCGTCCATCACTCTGGAACAGGGTAAATCTGGACTCATCAGACCACATGACCTTCTTTTATTGCTCCAGAGTCCAATCTTTATGCTCCCTAGCAAACTGAAGCCTTTTTTTCCGGTTAGCCTCACTGATTAGTGGTTTCTTACACAGCTGTTCACTCTCAATCCCTTGAGTTCCCTTCACATTGTGTGTGTGGAAATGTTCTTACTTTCAATATTAAACATAGCCCTGAGTGCTACTGTTGTTTTTCTTTGATTTGATTTCACCAAACGTTCAAGGGATCGCCGATCACGATCACTGAGGATTTTTTTCCGGCCACATTTCTTCCTCAAAGACAATGGGTCTCCACTATCCTTCCAGTTTTTAATAATATGTTGGACAGTTCTTAACCAAATTTTAGTCGCTTCTGCGATCTCCATAGATGTTTTCTCTGCTTGATACAAGCCAATAATTTGACCCTTCTCAACCAGACTGACATCCTTTCCTCGACCACGCAATGTGTCTTTCAACATGGTTTAAGAAATGAGAAGCAACTCATTGCACCAGCTGAGGTTAAATAACTTGTTGCTAGCTTAAAGATAATCTCCCATGCAGTAATTATCCAATAGGAGGCTCGTACCTATTTGCTTCGTTAAATCCAGGTGGCAACTTTTTTTGGCCAGGCAGTGCATCTAGCCACCCATGGTCCTCCTATTTTAAATGCACCAAATGCATAACAGGTACTGAAAATTGCCGCAAAGAGTTTTGGTGTCCAGCCCAGATATGGTCAAATGTTACATTTTTAAAAAGGGTGGACAAATAACAAGAAAAAGTTTTAAAAGTTACAGTATGCCATACTTACTGATCACAAGTGCCATTTTATGTGACCACATGCATTTCAGCACAGCTAATCCATCCATCCATCCATCCATCCATCCATTCACTCACCCATTGATAGCCCAATATGGGGCCACATAAGACAAATGAAACAAAATTATTCATACTCTCACCAAATTGTCAGAGTAAAATAAAAAACAAAAATGAAAACACAAAACACCTTATTATTATTAATAATAATCATCATCTTGAGAAAACATGAACTGGGTTGCTGTGACTTTATTTTGTGATGTGATATGCATAATTTTTTAGTTCCACAATACACAGACATGGGGCAACACAAAAGTGTTTTTGCATAGCTCACTCTTCTTTGAGACCAAGTTGAAGTGTAGAGACACAACAGCGCCTCCTACAGTCACATTTTATGATTGTCCCAGAAGCTGGTGTAACACAGGCAGTGCCCCATCCGAAACTGTTCGTATTGGGACTGAAAAACAGTAACATTTTATTTACTAAAACTATGTTCATGGCATATAACTAAACAATGTTACTTTTACATTGACAGCTACAAAGAAAACGCTGTACGACTGTCCAGAATCCACCACGACAGACCCATGAGTCCTCAGGAGGAGGCAGTTTTTTGGATCGAGTACACCATGAGAAACAAAGGAGCAAAGCACCTGAGAGTGCAGGCCCATGAACTCACCTGGTACCAGTACCACAGCCTGGATGTCCTGACCTTCCTCCTAACTATAGTTTTGCTTCTCATGTTCATCTTCATCAAGACCTGCAGTTTTTGTTTCCAGAGATGCTGTGGCAGAAAAAAGACGAAGAGAAAGGCTGAGTAAAAGACTGAACTGGGATTTACCTCAGGGAGCTAATAATGGATAAAAACATAAATTATATCATTGGACCAGTGGTTTGTCTACCTCAAGTTTCCATTCATTTTTGTAATACATCTGTTGTTTTTCTTTATAAAACAACTTCAGGTGAAAACAGGACCTTTTTGCTCATTATTTAATGTACAGGTTCATGACACTTGCCACATAATGTTTAAGAAAGTGTTATGTGATTTACCTCAACAGGGATCAAATAAAGAATTAAACTATATAATAAACAGTGAAACATGCAACATTTTCACATTAATTTGTTTCGTTTTGTGATTTGATGACTTAGTCCAGGTTGTACAAATGCTGTATTTTAAAGAAACCCCAATACTGTAATAGGTATGATGGATAATAAAAATGATCCGTTTTTACAATCTTACTCAAATATTTCCATGACTTGTACATGGGGATAAAAATCAAAGGATTCAGGAATCTGAGGACTGTCTGTCTCTTTGTATGTTCTTTTTTTTATCATAAAAGGTGATGGAGTTTTTAAAATGCAGCAACATTAATAATACAAAATTTTCAGTTACAGTGATGTTGAATGTTTGTGAACCCTTTAGAATTGCCTACATTTCTGCATAAATATGACCTAAAACATCATCAGATTGTCACAAAAGTCCTAAAAGTAGATAAAGGGAACCCAGTTTAAAAAAAAAAGAGACTAAAATATTATACTTAAAATGTTGGATTTTGTCTACACAAAGCTTCCGATAACGTAGCACTGTGGCAGCTGTGGCTGGAAGGAGCTTATATCCTGGAGAGCACAGGTGGAGATAGACAGACACAGGTGATCCTAGTTAAAGGATGAGTAGGTGTGGGTAAGAAGTGCAGTGAGAAGGAAACATTTTTATAGAAACAGTCAAGGCATGACCTAAAAACAATCTAGGAACAAATCATGACAAGGATAGTATAAAAAAAACTTATGCTATTTTACTTTAAAGTGTTCAAAAGGATCCTGCTTTTCATTATTTTGTTAATACAGTATTATCTGTTCCTTATAAACACTTAAAAAACAAAACATTGATTCATTTATAGTTCTGGTGAAGCAGGGTTTGGTGGAAAGCTTCTGATCAATTAATATCTTTCCTGCTTTAGTTTGGTAAAGAAGAGCCAGATTCTGACCACTAACAAGGTTAAGAACAAAATGGACTGTATGCATCTAAAAACACCTTCAAATCACAGATCTCCTTTTTAAGGAAAGGGTGGGCCTGAAGACAGCTGAAACGTACATGTTTTTGGACTGTGGGAGGAAACCCATATGTGCTGAGAAAACCCACACAAACATGAGGAGAACACATAAACTCCACTGAAAGATCCTAGACCCAAATTGAGGCTTGAACCCAGGACCTTTTTGCAGTGAGGCGACCGTGCAACCCACTAATCCATGGTGCTGTCAAAAAAAATGAAGAAAATGCTACATTTCACACAGATCAAAAACATGCATGTTAGGCTGCATTCAGGCCCAGGCCTCTCTTGCGAAAGAGATCTGTGATCTCAATGGGATTTGCCTGGTTAAATAAAGGTTAATAATCATATTGTTGTTCAGCATATTGTTTTTGCACTGTTAAGTGTTTATCATATTTCTTAGTTCACATCTTAGATCTTTATTACCGTTTCTACAATTTATAGTTTTGCTATTGTTGGATGAAACTAGGAACCTGTGTAGAAATTTTCGTTCCACCTCATGTACCACATATGATGCGAATGACAATAAAGAAACTTGACCTTGATATATGCTATATTATAAACCTTTACATGGCCATCAAACTTAACTAAGCAACTCTTCAGGCTGTAGTATTAGGATATTGCTTCTAAAAGTATATCTGGTTGTACAACAAATAGCTGTGGTTGACACAGTCTACACTTGCAAATACAGTACCGGTAACTACAAACGTCTGTGTAAATAACCATGTATCATATAGCTGATTTAAAGGTTTGTTAATTAGTGTTCAGGAGAACACATGGGATGGCAGCACTCCACTTGCACTAACAAGTAGCTTGTAAATCTATATGTTCCTCAATCTGATCTGACTTAAACTGTATTTCTACAAGCTGAGGTTGTTTGAAGAGCTATCTACAACAAGAAGAGCATTAATTGTTCATAACTTTTGCACACAACTCCACTTGAAAAGTTCTGCATTACTGCTTTAAAGCTTTCACGCCTGTGTTACAATATTTTGGGTTATACAGTATTCCACGGTTGTGGAACTCTGTCTTTTATGCTACACATTACGGATGCCTTACTTAAGTTCACCACAACAGGGAATGAGCTAAATGAAAACAGAACAAAGTTCCCCAGGCAGGAATTGGTAGAGAACAAGATATTTCTCAGCATTGGTCTCACAAGTCCTTGGTATGCATCTAAATGACAAACCTGTGTCTGTCCCTCTTTAAAAAAAAAATCCTTTACAAGTGTTGAGACACCAGGGCCAGGACTGTGGAGGCTGTATATTTCTATTCATAATTGATGACCCGGACCCAGACAGACAGCACAGTACACATGTAATATGGATTCACTCCTGGTTTCAAATGCATGCCCTCGTCTGGACTTGACTGTGAGCCATCTTTGTGTGTGAAGCACGAATGGAGAGGGAGTGAGATTTATGTGTGCATGTATGTGTATCAACTCTCTCTGCTCACTAGATATTCTAGCCTGATTCACTATGCTCAAGTGAGCAGTTTCACTTATCACTAATTTTTAGCCAGTTGGCTGTACTTGGAGCAACTGTAGCTGAGTGGTTAGAGCAGTCAGCCTCCAATGCAAGAGTTGGGGGTTTGATTCCACCAGCAGGCACATGCCGAAGTGTTCCTGGGCAAGAAACAGGTAGAGAAATAGTAGAGTGTTATATGACTGGGTAACTGAGAGCACAGACTGTGTTGTAAAGATCTTTGAGTATCTTTAGAAGATAGAAAAGCACTATGTACGAACAGTCAATTTTTTTGTGTGTGAGTTGGACAGCTGAAGTCTGGTACTCTGGTAAACCAGTCTGACAAGAATACAACAACAAAAGGAAGACTAAACATCATTAGAATCAAATTGTTGAATATAT
>JARVJN010001887.1:8853057-8863768 GCA_031763805.1 Argolebias nigripinnis
AGACAATTCAACTCACTCCTTAACTATGTTAGGATAGGCTAAGTGCTTGGTAACTGTACAGTACTGTACATTTATTATGAAAAACAAAATTAATCAGATGCACATTCGTAAGTCCGAAACGTCGTGTCAGGGGCGTCGTAAGTCGAGGACTACCTGTATCTTGAAGCCTCAATGAAACTCATTGGTAACTCTGACGTCATTTATACTAGTCAGAATGTAATTAGAGATATCTCAAATAAGAATTTTGACTAGTCAAAATATAATTCAAGATTTCTTGAATAACTAATATGACTAGTCATAAATACATTCCAGATATCTGAAATTGAAGTGTTGTGCATCCGATTTTATGTTAAAATGGCTTGCCATATGGCAAATGGTATGGCAGACAGCAGTCCCTTTGAAACGCCTCAAAGAAGAAATGATACAGCTTTGCATTTTCATCTCATTTACTGAACAAACCCCCATACAAGCCTAGAAAATACTGTTTTTTTTTACCACTGATGAATTTTGGCTAACATTTAAAGATTTGAAGAAGCTAGAGCTAATGTACACCGAAGAAACATCCGGTTTTCAAAATAAAATGTTTTACTTTTTTAAACCTTCCAACTATTCTAAGGTTTTTGGTTATAGAGATAAAAACAAGCGTATTTAGAATAAAAATATATTTAAACAAATGAAACTAGTTTGTAAAACAGACACAATTTAAATGTCTACTTGTCTTTATGCAGTTATTTTTTACTTTGAAAATCAATACAGGCCAGAAGATAAATTATTGCAGTAAAATATTTTTGATAATATTCTGCATGGTAACAGGCTTAGACGAACATAAAATTCAAATACTTTAAACTGAATTGAAACCATGTTTTAATACCTGCAGTGACCATATATTTTATTCTTGATAAAGGACTAGTCAACACAAAGCAGTATTTTGTTGAGTTTCCAAGCAGCAACAAAAGCTGTAAAAACAGTGGAAGTTATAAAATAAAGAATAGAAAGTGACAAACTGCTCCACAGATGTGCTTCTTTAATTTTCACGCCAGCTCTCACATCGAAAACATAAACAGATTATTAAAATCACCTCCACGGGCGCTTAATTAACACTGATGTTTTGCCTACATTGTAAATATAGCATTAACCAGGTTTGAATTTTTTATAAAATTATAAAAATTTTCTGAACATATGTACACAATTACTATATTACAGTTAAACTCTTTCTCTCATGCACACACATACACACAAGCATGCATGCACACACAAAATAAACTACAAGACATTTTCTTTTCAGATGACGGCAAAAGTGGATAGCAAGAGCTAGACCAGCTAGCTGATTGTAGACACACACGCGCACACACACATAACGCACACACACAGAACTTGTTCACCACAACCACCTTTAGCTTCAGGTCTGGCAACAGTCTTGTCACAGTCTCTTTAAACTCTTCAAGTCTTCTTTTAAAACTTTGACCATTTGCTTATTTTCAGCAACATTAGCCTTCAAGTTTAACCTCTTCCTGCAGCGAGCTGCAGTCCACCAAGCTGCTCCGTGACAGAAAACTGCCTTGCTCGAAAGGCACCTCGGCAGTAGTCCTTTATTCCAAGCTCCCACACTTCCAGTCATGCTGCTCCATTGCTCACTGGCAGTGAAACCTCGCTTTGGCTTTCCTCGATCAGCCACAACAAAGCTTCCAGTATTCTTGTTGAAGAGCAGCGGGACTCTGGATCTTAAAACTCCTTACTGTCCCTGAACAAGTCGACCCGAAGGGCCAGCTCGTTGAAAGACGGACGCAAGGTGGGGTCTTTATCCCAACACTCCTTCATGATCTCGTGCATCTGAAAAGAAAAAGCAGAGAAAACGTTTTCACCAGGAAACTAAAATCACCTATTCAATTTTTTCTGCAAAGCACCGTATTCTCAATCTGGAAACATTTACAGGCGCAGCTCAGCTTCCAAGTCCCAGTGGACGTGATTACTGGTTGATAAATTCCTAACTCAAGCAAACAACCAAAACCTTCTCACTCCTGGTGGTAAAACAGTTTTAAAATTAGGTCATTTTTCAGTGCTGGAAGTGGCTTTGGGGGCACAGCAGCTTTACAACAAAAGCTCAGTAAACTAGATTTATATGACAAATATGTTTACAATTCAGAAAGGCACAAAAACGCCAGAGACAAGAGTGCACTACGACAAAACTCTCTTAAAAAATGTGAAACAAAGTGAAGAGTAAAAAAGAAAGTTGATGTTCATACCTCCGTAGGACAACCCAGGGGTTGAGGCAGCCTGCTGCCTGATTTGAGCAGCTCGATGAGGTGATAAACAATCAGCTGCCCCTGCTTGTCATTGCCCATCATAGACATAAAAACCTGAACAGGAAGAAGAGACAAAAGGGACAGTGAGGACTGAAATCAGGACAGATATATAAAATATTCCATATAGTATAGAAAATGTATTAATGGACTAGAGAAGTTGAAAACACTGGTGCTCAGCATGTTTCAGGCTTGGTGAACAGCCGGTGTGTCAAACTGTTCTGGCTTCTACATGAATGATTTATTGCACTCAGAATAATAAGTGTAGACATTTGATACTATCTGGGCTCAACATCTCCCTGCTCATTTAGCTCAGGCCTCGTGAAGGAAACCCACAGAAACAATTTAACTACGCTTGTTTACTTCCTAATTCAGGTGCATCCTGATGCTGGTGTTTTGGAGAAATGAGAACGGTGCAGATGAAAACATGAAGAAATGATCAGCTGCTCTCAGATTAATGGGAGGGCGAGCAAGTCTGCAACATTCATCACAAATTAATCAAATCACATTACATGTTATTACATGTTCTGCTGCTCTGAGTGAGCACAATGTTCTCAGACATGTATGAAAAATTGCACTCTGAAGCCCAAAATAAATACTTTGCAAACTGACCAGTCGCACCCGTTTTTACTTCATTTGTTTGCGCGGCTTATTGATCCAAATTCAAATTCAAAAATACTTTATTAATCGAAATTAAATGATGTCACCACGTTCAAATCTCGAGGTTCTTCAGAGCATCTGGGAGTCATTTTAGTGGACATGTTTTTAAAGACTCATTCCACATGAACATTTAGCATCAAACTAAACACATTTGTGTTTTAAAGATGGTTAAAAAGGAAACAAAATGCAAAAACCATTTTCTGCATATAACTTGCTGAAAATACATTTTATGTAAGAAACAAAAACAAACAAGTTAAAGTGTTTTGGCAAAAAAGGACATAAGCTGAAATCTACATTTTACTTAATGCTCCAACTATATTATCGATGTTAATTTTTACAGTTTTAGTTGTATTGGACTCCATGTGCTTGTACCGCAAATTGAGAAGTTAAGAGATACGAGATTTGTACAGTATGTTTAATTCAAAGACTAGGCCTGTCATGATAACAAATTTTGCTGGGTGATTGTCTCAGAAATTATTGTGATAAACGACAATATTGTTGAAAATTTAACAATAATTAGTAATTGTCAAATTTTATAAGAAATGTTGATTTATAAGAAATGTTGATTTTTGTTTGTTTTGTTTGTTTTGAGTGTAGTACCTTTTTTGACCACCAGATGGAAGTACTGTATAAGACAGTTTGAACCGAAGGACGATAGTTGAGTAGCATATCTCTTTAGTAAAAATGGGAGGGAGGCCCTTTGACGTGACTAGGCTGACATGGTGACATGGCGGACGCTCTGTGTGATTTGAGCTCTTTAGCATAGCATTTTTCACACAAAGCTTTTAATGATAATTAAAAAAAATCAATAAACAAGTTCTTAGCTTCTTTTTGCAGAGAAAAACAACTTTTTACACAAAGGCACGGTTTTCAACCGTGAATTTTGGAGCTCGACAAGACGGAGGTTTTTATCCCCAAGGTCGGCCTGCTAGCTTAGCTCATAGCTTACTGTCTCAGCTTAGCTGCACAGTTGAGCCTTTTGTCATCCAGTGTCTTCAGTAGAAAGAGAGACACGAAGAAACGATAAAGCCGATAAATGAAAATGAGGTTGATACGGTAATTTTAATTTATCATACAATTAATTGATTTGTTATTTATTGTGACAGGCTTAATAAAGACTTTATATTCTCAACAATGACCAGAGGGTAGACATAAGGACAAGTCTCAGGTTGTCCAGCCGACAACTTCTGATTGGCCGCCAAAATTTTCGGTTGTCTGTAAACTTTACAATAAAGAAAAAAAAAAAAAAAACGTGCAAGAAAACTAACCTGCACCATTAAGACCGGGGTCATTCTGAAGGAAGAGAGGGGTTTTGAAGAAATGTTCTGCAGTTTACTTTTATTTCATTTTAGTGTTTTAAATTTGGGGCGTTAAGATAATTAAAAACAACAAAAATTGCACAGGAAGACCTTTGCAGACTATAAATTAACAGATTTTTTTCTAAAAAATAAAAAATAATAAAAATAATAATTCAAAGGGATTATATTCACAGGATTCCAGAACATGAAGGTCATTTAATATGATTATTCATATCTGATCTTTTATTAAATTATATTTATCACAGTACAAGTACCTCTCAGAATGGTTCTAAATATAATCAAGTTCAGCTCATCCAAACAAACAGCTACATCTTGTTATTGCTAAAACACAAACTACAAACACCTGAACACAACAAAACTCATTTCCCCCCTTTTGTTTTTTACAGACGATAGAAATCTGTTGTGGTGACGGAGACTTCTTATCCATGTTTTTTTCACTTGCTTGTCCACTTTGTTGACGAGGTCTGGTTGTCCGAGATGAAAATAGGTTGTCTCGGGACAACTGGAAGCCACTTATGTTGACCCCGATGACTATTAAATTACTTTAGAATAGAGCGACACTGAGGTGAGCGCAACAAGAAATAACTCCCCAGCAGGTTGTGATGTTATTTTGTCAACATAAAAAGTAGTTTTAGGATTCATCTAAAAGTTACAATTCAAGGATGTAGTTACAATAAAGAACTACAAATAGTGTTGGAGTTCATGAAATGAAACAACGAAGTTGTCAATTTTAAATCCCCCATACTTAATGAAACTATTTGTTTCTAAATATCAGGAGTTTAAGTTTATTTATTAAATTGTTTCAACAGCTATCTGATAAAAATAGGTTATGGGATGAATAGTGAATTGTAAGAAATGAGAGAAGGGGAATGACTTGCAGTAAAGGTCCACCCAGCTAGAAATCTATTCTGGGATTCACTGCTGTGCTGACACCATTATCCCATGTGTTCGAGTGTGACTCAACTCCGCTGTCTGATTGCTCCCACGCTGCCTTTAAAATTACCTCGCCAGTTTTATAAACTTATAACTTACGCATGCAGTGAAAGTAATTTACATCCTTAAAAAAAACAGTTTATGTTGCTGAACGCCTTTTGTTACTTACTGCAGGAGGGCTGCAGTTCTTGTCGCTGTGGGTGAAGAGCTCGTAGAGCACCACTCCAAAGCTCCAGACATCTGATGCCACAGAGAACTTGCTCTCAGTCAGAGACTCGGGGGCATACCTGCAAAGCACACGTCATGTCACTGTCTGTTCCAGCTCTCTGGTGATATCAGTCTAATTCCTGAAGCAATAAATACAAAACAACAAGCTGCTCCTAAATGACAGTTACCGTGTTTTTCGGCATATAAGTCACAGTTTTTTTTTTGCCTAATTAGCATGTCCTACGACCTATACGGCAAAGCGACATATTTATGGATTTCCCCCCATATTTTTAGACCAATTTTTGGATGAGATATGACCGTTTCCATTCATTCTGACGAAAAAAATGGAGCAGTATCACTTTCGGCCGCTAGGGGAGAGAGTCCACCAAGCGTTCCCAGCTCATATGTCCAACCAAAGACGCCTCTGCTCAGACTTGGTCCGTCCAAACCCGGCCTCCTCCTCTCTGGAGCTCGCTGTGCGCACGTTTGGGGGACCCAACAAAGCGAAACTATTTAAATCCAGCGGATTTGACCATTATGTTCATTTATTAAGGTAAAGTTCAGCTCAGACACATCTTTGCTATAATTTTCAGCAAAGAAATATATTTTTAAGGTGTTTATCTTGTTAAATTTTAAAGAAATGCAGCGTTTCTGTTCGCTGCGTGTGCGTGCATGTTTTGTTGACCCGACATAGCAAAACTATTTAAATCCAGCGGATTTGACCATTACGTGCATTTTTAAAGGAAAAGTTCAGCTCAGACACATCTTTGCTATAATTTTCAGCAAACAAATAAAGGTTTTTAAGTTCTAATCTTGTTAAAGTCCTTCCGTGCACGCTCCTGCCGTTTGGCAGCCAATCCATTTTTGGCAAAACACCGGCCCACATTTCCGGGTTGTCAGCGGTGACGCATAACACACGCGACGCGTCAGCGGTGACGCATAATAGATGCGGCGTATACGGCGGTGCAACATGTTTATGGATTTTTCCACTTTATTGGACATAAATGGACTCATGCGACGTGTACGGCGGAGCGACGTGTATGGCAGAAAATACGGTATTTGCCTCTTAATGCCTCTCAGCCAATGATCGCTGCAGCTTGACACCAGCTCCACCAGCCACTCATCTTTGAGGACTTTCTGAAGACAGCTCCACAATGATTAAATCAAAGGTGAAGAAACGCATAACGCCCGCTGCCTGTCAAGCCTTTAAACTAAGATCACCTTTTAATGACAGTTCTGTCAGTTTTCGACAAATCTTGAAAATAATGTTACATGAGCTCTCATGCAATCAGTGCTCAGAATATGTGTTAAGGGATGACTCTTGGCTACCACCACACCACATTTTAGTTCAATATTTGTGACATTGACTGAGTAAATCCAATTTCATTTATAGAAAGCTATAGTGGAGGGACTCAACTCCTATGTTTGGAGCCACAATCTAACTTATAAACCTTATAAACCCTTTGTGCACCAAATGGCAAAACATGTTTCCACCTTTCAAATGTTTTGGTGCATGATACAAATTCAAAAAAAGGCGTTCAATACAAGATCAACTGGACTTTATTTGTAACAGAAAACGTTTCGACCCCTATCCAGAGGGCTTTATCAATTCTATGAGCAGACTGTGTGCGAGTGGTTATAACAGTCTTAGGAGACACGCACCAACCTATGTAAATTGCAAGCTGAGGTAACACACACATATGATCGTGTATTGAACGCCTTTGTTTGATTTTTATCATGTCCTGGACGACTGAGAATCTTCACCAGCACATGATACAAATTGTTCATGTGTGTTTGGGTCTTAATTAGTGACACAGCTCCTTTTTTGAGGTTTTGAGCACACTGAAATATCAAAGATGCTGTTTTTTTCCCCCTCAAATGTGTTTAAGTGAAATAAACTTTTATCTAATAAACAAATTTTGCTACATTGTTATTACACCGTTTTATTCCTGCAAAAAGTTATATCTGTGATATTTTTGAAGGTGTTACAGTTTCTGTGTTGGACGTGAAAATCATTCTTGGAATTCGTTTCTTTGCCTTTGGTCAGAACGCTTCCTTCTAGTATGAGTAAAAAAATAATGATGCTTTTTGTTTTGTACTCTAGATTTTTCTCCCCCAGAAAATATTTCCATATATTTTCCTATAGTTTCCTGGCCACTGATGTTGAGTGAAAAGTTAGTCAAACAAGCTGTCAAATTTGGGTTGTTTATGATGTATACATGTCTTTCTGCATGGTTCACAAAGTGCTGCAGCGCGTCCTGTCAGCCCTGAGACTTGCTTCGTATGGATTCATTGACTGACAGGATGACTGCAAGCTGCCAGGCTTGAAGCATTGAGTTGGCTCAGTCGATTTGTCCTTGGCTGACAGAGGGAGAACTGTGATGACACACAGAAAGAGCAAACTATTAATTCACAACAGCAAACTGCAATGCAGGAAGAGGGAT
Source organism: Argolebias nigripinnis (assembly GCA_031763805.1). Classification (NCBI taxonomy): domain Eukaryota; kingdom Metazoa; phylum Chordata; class Actinopteri; order Cyprinodontiformes; family Rivulidae; genus Argolebias; species Argolebias nigripinnis. Next base: position 8,860,921 of record JARVJN010001887.1, read on the forward strand.
GAGAATGCATACATTTAAAGGAGGACAGGTCAAAGGTTTCATGATAAAATTTAAATGTTATGGCAGGGTGAAAAGGTACTTACAGAGAGGCATCCAGATTTTTATTTGACTAAAGGAAAAGGTGATCTTAGGCTGCTTAAATTAATATTTTACATTTGGCGATTGTTTATAGTGAACAAAACTTGTGAACACAACATAAACAATCATAACCTGAGAGAACACACACACACAAAATGTATTTTTTCATGATGTTATCTCAAGATAAACTATTGATCTAATTTTCTTGACATGATTTGTTCATCTCAATGTGGCAAGAAAACCACGTTTGTTTTCTCAATGATTTTTTTTCAACATAGAATTTAAAATTTTATTGCACTAACTACATCACAACTAAACAAATAGGACAGTTATTTTTGAGAAATCAGAACTGTCATGTTGGCAACTAATTCAAGTTGAAAAAGAGAGATCATCTGTCACTGATCAATGCATTTTTGTTATAGATCATCTCCAAATGTCATGACGGTGAAACAAAATTATTAACATAAGAATCACTCGTTTTCAGTCTGTAATCAACGTATTTTGAAAAAGAAATGTTCATTTTTTTATTGTATCATGTAGTCTTGAGAATCAAATCTCCTTTTCACCAGAGATGAAAGGTTTTATCAAGAGAAGGGAACAGTTCCCTTAAAAGAAAAACAGCAAGTCTGCTCATTCTTGACTTCTATATGTTTATTTTTAAAAGTTTAGGTTTTCTTTTGCAATATAAGTTTACAAATATTAAAATAACATTCTGGGAATTTGCTAAATGAAAGCAAAATGTGCAAATAATGGATTCAGTATTTTACCGTTGGTTGAATTTGATCATTACAGTAGTTTTACAAATAAATGTTTGCTAATGCTAAATGGTAACCTGACCGCACCCTTTAAACTTCAACCAGGTTCTGCAAAGCCTTTTACAATATTTCTTATTCACTCACTCATGCATGCGCATACACACTGTTTTAAATCAATGCCTTACACTCTATGCACAGCATTTTTTTAAATCTTGCATTTAAACCAAGAAGCATATTGGAGGCAGTGGGGCGGTTCCCTGACTTCTGCAGGAACGCTTCAGCTCGCTGCAGAGGCTGCTGATCAAAAGATGACCTCGGTTTATTATTTCTATAATTGTATTTGTTGCTGTTAAACAAACAGTAGTGTGAACTAATGGTGATATTGTGAGTTAAAATCATGTTAACCAAAGCATACAGTAGGTAATAACAGTATTTATCAGAATATTTATATAAAAACTTATCATGTGTGGTGATTGAATGTAATAACTGGATGGGAGTGATAAAACAAATTATGATAAATGCAAAGGAGGAAAAGTTATGATTATCAGGAACATCATATTTGTGCTCGTGCTGACGTTGCTGGTAAAAAAAATATTACAGTAGAACTGACATGATGTTGATGAAAACGTAACATAGACAAGTGTTGATAACGATGTAAACTCTGAAATGATGACAATCATGCACTGAAATATATTGATGCGGACATCCAGAAGTTTATAAAGGTCACTATGATTTTATCCCATTAATATTTGAGACTGTATGACGATTATGATGATGAAGCTGATGGAAAAGTATGTGTTATTAAGCCTATGTGTTGTAAATAATCTATTTATAGTGGGACTGTGTGGTCTAACAGGTCTGTGAGGTGCACATAGAGCCTGACAGTCCTCCCTCTCCTTTCAGCTGTAGAGAACACACCTTCAGCCATTCATCAGTGTCACCCTGTCGCCGTCGGTTACAGCTCGGGGCCCGTCTTGTCTTCATTACGGTCCAAATAAATCTGAAATAAAACCACAGATGATTTATTAGCTTCCGATGGCGTCGTGCTGGTTAGCATGGTCTGTCGCTACTCTGGCCTAGAGAGACAGTTCTCTGACATAAGAAGCAGAAATCTGATGTGACAGGAAGAGACGTTGGTATGATATCAGTTTGTGATCACAAATTTTGCCTGATGAGAGGAAGAGGTCATTCGGGAAACTGTCAAAGACCAGCAGTGCTCATCTGATGCATGTTTGAGTGACACTGGGTAATAATAGGAAGGCCACAATGTTATATACAGTATAGTATATATACATAACATAACATAATTGTTCCTCTTATAATATGATATTCTGCTCATGGGATGAAAATTTGTGCAAAAAATGTATCAAAACCTGTACATATCTGACAACATGAGCAACCAGCCCCCACAAAATATTAATATTTAATAACTGTTTGTGGATTTAAAGTAAATAGTTATATTCAGTATAATATTTATAGTGTGTTATTAAAAGTTGGTGCAGTTTTAATAAACTGTTGAAATAAACAAATTGAGATCATTGTCAATTATTCCAGTTTAACATGAGCTTCGGAGCCCTCTTGCTACAATGATTTTTGGTGAAATAACGTCACAGAAAAGGCTCTGCAGCCGATATAGTCAATTTACATACTGGTAATTGATAAGAAGCACCAAATTAATTCTTAAGAGTTTTGAACATACATGTAAATGAATAAAAAATGCATTTTGTGTATTTGTTTTAAGCAAAAGTGGACTTTTTAACTGAACTGGAAATAAAGTGTGCAAATTGAGCTCCATTAAGGGAAATGGAAAAATGTTTGCAACATTTTTATTTAGCACATTTACGAGCACTATTTTTTAAATTTTAATCAATAAAAATCTTGTTTTTAAATACTCTCATATTTTAGCTCCTTACAAATAAGTCACAGATGAGAACCGGTCCCATTAAAGGTGCTATGTGTAACTTTCTGTAGCGCTCAGAACTTAGAAAATTTTTCAACAGGCAAAGCATTCTGCT
>JARVJN010001887.1:8865776-8877931 GCA_031763805.1 Argolebias nigripinnis
TTCTCATTAAAATATATATTTCTACTTTGATTTATATATTTATTATTTTATTTATTATTATGTAGGATATATATTTCAACTTTGATTTATATATGTATTCTTTTATGTGGATATATATATATATATATTATTTTATTTATTATTATGTCAGTTTGGTCCTCCATAGTTTTTACACATAAATTCTAATGGAAAAAAACAAACAAACATACAATCTCCATTTAATTTCACATTTCAACATACCTTGCCAAGTAACTGCAGGAAAATGAGGTGTCTTTCTTCAAACAGAGCCGGTTCCTGATTCTCTAATCCTCCGGTCGTCCAGCTGGACCCCGCTGTCCTGTTCGGCAGGATGTCGTCCATGATCAACTCATAGTCTACAAACAGAAAGGATAAACACAAGGTACTCTGGTGTCTCTGGTGGTCCAACATATACTGAACAAACGTCAAAGTTTGTCTCTGCTTTTCTCAAGTAGAAAGTGAACCCTTGTGTAGGACTCGTTCTACACATTCTGGTCATGTCTTTCCATACTTCTCACAAATAATCTTTAGTTGCAGTAGCTAAAGATGAAAACGTTCTACAGTATATTATAATCTCAGATATTCAGCATTTTGCTAATCTTCAACATGAATAAAAACGATGTATTTGGGTGTGTTGGGGGCGGGGGTACACCAACCTGGTGTGAAGAGGCTGTGGAGGTCACGGATTACAGCGCGGAACGTGGGTCTGAATGTGGGCTCGTAGTCCATGCAGCTGGTAATCAGATTAGCCAGTTCTGTCCACTTTGGTGCGGGAAGATGGTGGTGATCCTCATAGAACAAGATTTTCTGTGAAGCGTAAACAAAACTTTGAAGACATAACTCTACATTAAAGTACAACAAAAACATTCTTGTGCTGATGTGAGAAAGCAAAGCCTTGACCTTGAGGAGTATCTCAATGACAAAACTCAGACTGATTCTCTGTGTTAAAAATGTTCAAATAGGAAAATAAGATCATCTGTATAGAAAGCACCATCTAATCTGAAGTGACTGCAGGAATAAGTTTTTTTTTTTACTCAGCTACGTTAAGTGATGAATAAGATAGATAATTCACAGAAGAAACAGTACTGTTGGTGTTAATGCTTTTCCTCTGTCCTTTGCGCTACATTTACTTTAGTTTACATTTATTATTTGAATGTTTTCCACTTTTCATCTGAAATCTACTTAAGGTTAAAAAATGTTTGCTGCTTAAAATGTACTAAATGGGATAGTATTTAATTGATATGTTTTCATTATGAATCCAAACAGAGTCTAAACTGTGTCATAATTTCAGAGCACTTATGCAAGCATCCTCTATGAAGCAGTTGGCTTATATGAGTTTACAAATGGTAATCATTTAAAATAAATACATACTGTATGTGTGGAAAGTCAATAGAATTTGCCTAACAATCACTAAGAAACATGAGATGGTTTAAAAACGTATATGCAGACCATACTATCAACAGCATTAACTGCGTGTCTTCATGTGACACTGACTATTTTAAAGTTGTAACATTCAACTTTACCTTGGAGTTGTCTAATGTTGGTAGAGGTTTTTCACCACCGCTGCAAATTTCCCACAATGTTGTGCCAAAGCTCCACTTGTCTGCAGCCAGGCACAGTTTCACAGGCCCCTTCACATATTCAGGGGGCACCCAAGGGATCCTCTCGATCAGGACTGATAACAAGCAAAAACAGTTCACCAAAAACATTAGAATTATTGAACTGTTTACTATTAAAAGTGCTGATATTCGATAGTAAAATGTCGGTCTCATTTTTTTTAGTTGGTGAATCAAATAAAACTGAACATTTTATTTGATTCACCAACTAAGTGCAACTCTTTAGACTGCATAAAAGTTTCAGAATAAAAAAAGTCAACGTGTTGCACAACCCAAAGCAGTGAAGCATCAAAATAAAGTGACGTTTCTTTAAGCAGTAACATACTGCCCCCTGGTGTTCAAAGAGGATTATGACAATTTGGCTGCATTTAAAAACACATCCTGATTTGGAATAATCCAGGTAGGACAAAAAAAAGTTAAGTCTGATCCTCTGGACATTCAAAAAATAAAACAAAACAAACAAACAAAAAAATGTTTCATCTTTCATCCAAAAGACTTCTTCAGTCTGAAGAAGTCTTTTGGATGAAAGACGAAATGTTTCTACATTTTTTTGTTTTGTTTTTTGAATGTCCAGATGGTCAGACTTAACTTTTTTAGATTAAAACACTCACTTTCTTTAGGGAGGACAGTGATGCTGATCCCAGGGTCAGAGAGTTTGATGAAAGGTGGGTTTCCAGCTCTTCTGTCCTCTTCCCTTATTAGCAGAACGTTTTTGGCACATACATTCCCATGAACAAGATGCTTTTCCTCCTGCAGGTACAAAGAAGAAAGACTACCGGTACTTAGACCACTCAAATCTAACAGTTTTTCCCCACAACTTCCTCATATTTATTTCAATTTCAGCAATATCAAATACTTTGACTTTTAAAGAAGTCAAAGTTAACAAAATTACAAAACAGACACAAATATTCATCAGTACATAGAGCCAGCCTAATAATGGGCTTGAATATAACAGAAATCAAGTTTATACCAGGAAGTTCATGGCCCAGGCCAGCTGCTTCGCTACTTCAAGCTTCCACAGAATGTTTATCGAGTTCTTGTTCTTCTTCAAGTACGTGTCCAAGGAGCCAAACTTTACATACTCCTGCACCATAATGTCTGGAAGGTAAAACAAATTGTTTTTCAAGTTAATTTGCAAAGTATTAATATCATGCTCAAAATAAGAAGAATAAAATCAGGAAAGTGTTGCTTTCAGTACTTTTTGTAAAAGCTGAAGGGTTCAAACTTAAACAGAGTCCACTTAGTTTTTTGTTTTATCCATTTATGATCAACTTTGCATATTTGTTGATAGTAGAAAATTGAGCATTCTTTCTTAGTAAAGATAGCAGTGATTTGTGAATACTGGAAGAGCCAGCAAAAGATATAAATAAATAAAAATTATGCGTGTCGTTTTAATTAGTAATTATATTTATTTTAAGCCAGTAGCTCCTGCTACTATCAAAACTACGAGGAAGCCATCATGTGCCACGTTCCATCCTAACCAACATGGTGCTTTACCAGATGGGCTAGGATTACAAAGCAGAAACTAGTCGACTTCACTGCCAGAATACTGTATTTTTTGCCATCCAAGTCGCACCGTTTTGCATAAATTTGCAAGTCCTGCGACTGATACAACAAAGCGACTAAGCTCCCCCCCATATTTAACCCAATTTTTGGCTGAGATCTGGCGATTTCATTCATTCTGACATGGAAAATATTCACTACCATTTTCAGCTGCTAGAGGGCTCTTTAATATGGCAAGCCAAGTGTCTCATTAACAGGTAAAAAAGGCTATTAATGAGACACTTGGCTTGCCATATTCAGCCATCTTTGTCTTGGTCCCTGGAGGAAACGTCAAATCAGCTGCATGTCACCGCGTTGCCCAGGTGAAATGCAGCTGATTTGACCATTAAAGTGCATTTATTAAGGAAAAGTTCTACTGAGACACAGTTTTGCTATAATTTCAAGCAAACAAATAATTGTTTTTAAGTGTTAATCTTGTTAAGTTCTTGTTAAAGTCCTCTTGTGCACGCTCCCACAGCCACCATTTGGCAGCCAAATTGATTTTTGGCACAACACCAGCCCACATATCCAGGTAGTCAGCAGTGACGCATAATAGATGTTACTTATACGGCGGTGCGACGTGTACAGTAGAAAGTACGGTATGTTCCCAATCCTCCACTCTGATGTAGTGGACTGGTGAAAATGAGGGAACACAAATACCCCCCCAGTCAGCAGAAATACTATTGGCAGCGTATCAGGGAGTACCAGAAGACCCTGTTCCATAAATGCTTAAAGTGCCTATCCCTAAGTTGTAGTTAATATTTTAACTTTAAATTGTTCCACATAAACTGTTAATATCTCATGGTCAAACACAGATATGAATGTAAAATTGACAGAAAAGGCCTTCAGCACTTTGTGCAACAGAAGAGGTCTTGACAGGTATATAAAGAGTGTTGCATGTGAGAGAAGTTTTGGTGCAAGATAATGTAAAACTAACTACAACCCACCACGCTCACCGGTTGACCACTGCTTTCTGATCCGGGTTATAGAGGATATTAAGATTATAGCAAAGCCTAATTAAACATAAAAATAATGTGATCCCCAATTTCCACACATAATAGAGTTAAATGAGTACAGACAGAAGACAAATAGCTAACAGTATAACATATGAATGTACGTCTCTAAAACTTACTTTCCTCTCCACAAACACACACTCCATAGTTCAGGATCAGGTGCTTATGGGACAACTGGCTCATCATGCTGGCTGCTTCAAAGAATGACTGAAGGACATAAAAAGATGATAAAATTATAATTAAATGCACTTTAGTTAATTTGTCATAAATAGAATATTGGTGTAGCTGTCCAATAGGATTGTTTTTTGAAACATTTGTAAATCAAAGTAATATATTCACAGTAGATTTCTGTTTAAAGTACTGTATCTTTATTTTTTATCCCCACGTGGGAAAATACTTCCCCAGAATCTAAAGGCTCTTTCACAAAACACATCAAGCCAAGACTTAGATGTTGTTTGGCCATAACAGTGTGAAAAGATAAGCTAGTGACTGGTATCAATCCCAACCCACCCCAGACACACTTTAGTTTTGCAAAGTGAGGTAGTAACAGAGCCAAAATGGACAATATGTGAAGAGGTAAGGCAGCTTTGCAGCTCAATAATTTGATGAAATGATGATATATATGGTGTGCGTGATCACAGAATAAACAGGTTTATCACAGAGGTGATGCTTGATGATGCACCATATGAGGAAACAATTTGTCAAAAAATAGTTAACTACAAAAAGAAGCACTAAACTGAGTTAATTCATCGAGTTTTGAAACAATAGGAGGGAGACAGTCACACGAATGTGTTGCGATCATCTGGCAAAGCTCTGCTTCACGACTCTCTAGGTTCCTCGATGTGTGCTTCTTTTTGGAAAGCTCACGTCTCTGCTGGACTGGGCCGCCTCCATCTGTGGTTCTTCAATGGCCAGAGGCAACATAAAGACAAGAGTGGTCTCTGGGGGAATTTCGTAGAACTGTTTTGTGAAAGAGCCTTTAAAAGCCTTCTGTTCACCTTAAAAAATAAAGTAGTAAAGCAAAAGTACACAACTTCTGCAATATATACTTTTAAAAACAGGCTTAGTATATTTTTTAAAGAGCTGTAAGTTGAATAGCAATTTAAAAAAAAGAGCAAACAGTTAAATGTCCGTCTGTCCATTTTCAAAATGTGCTTTGTGTAGTGTGGGTGGGTGGGGTGGAGGCGGAGCGCCAACATTTACACAGGGGAACCCAAACATTTGCATACAAATGCCAAGGTGCTTGTAAACATTAACAAAGATGCACAACTTTAAAACTACGGACCTCCGAGTAGTTTCTGTGGGCCATGTCGAGAACTTTCATCACAACTTCTGTTTGGTGCATTTGTCCGTAGTCTCCAAGCTCCTTTCGGATGCCTTTGAAGATCTTTGTAAATGTTCCTTGGCCAAGACTTTCCATCTGACAAAAAGAGTTTAAATGCACAAAGATTAAACAGTAATTCTTTACAAATGGCTCTTATACCTGATTGAAAAAGCTTACTTATTTAGGTACTAGTACGCTCACTATGCTGTATTTAAAATATTACAGTTTGTAAATTCATATGTTAAGATAACCAAGCATTGTTATTGGAGTTTAGTAAAGAGTAGTGCAAGAAAGGATAAATGAGAAAGTACAGACATGTAGAGTAGGCTTACAAATTCCAGATCTTCTTTCCTGATCTTGTGAAACACCATCTGACTAATATTGTGTCGCTGAAGAGATGGAGACAGAGGCACATCTGAACCCTTGTTGCTCCTGCATACAAGCAGGCAGGATTTCTCTGTTGATAACAAAAAATGTATATTTTACTGTACAGTATATATATATATCTTGGTTTAAAGACACAGATTTGCTCAAGAGAAAATAAAACTTTAGAGTGTAACAAAGGAAAGGATAAGAGCTGCTGATAAATGAGTCAGAGCTCAGCGAGAAACTGTGCAGTCTATTTCTTCATCACTTTGGGTGGAAAGAACGGAGGCACATGTGAGTCATCCTGGTTTTCAGTTTTTCTTCTTGCACTGCTGTTCGTTATAAATGACTGACCAATGCACGGTTCAGTGTTTCCCCTACCATTATCCAAGGAGAGCGCCACGCCCTGTCAACAGAACCGGACACCCTGCCTACAAAATCTACAACTAAACTCTAAAAACTAAGTCTATGTATAGATAGACCTCCATTACTCCACGTCGCTAATGCACAGATGCTGGTCCCAAAAATAAAACATTGCAGCTCCCGTAAAACAATTCATGCTGGCCTTAACTCCCAGCAAAGAGACGGCACATAGTCTACCAGTGTATATGTTACAAATAATATAAGCCTCCGAGAAAAGTTTCTGATGCTTCAAACGAAACAGGATGGATAAAAGTGAAGTACTGTACAGGTACAGTATAATAAAACAAAAACATGGTTTACCAATGGGGAAGACTTTATGTTGTGTTATTCATAAAGCATGTGCAGATTGGGAATCTTTACATGCTTTCGACGCCAGAAAGGAGACGAATGTTCCCTGCTGAAGGTTTAACAAGTGATTCCAGTAATCACATCAGCACTTCTTCAAAATCCTTGATCAACTGACCTAAAACATTCACTTGATAAAAGTAAGACCCAAGCTCCTCACATCAAGCAACAAAACAACTCAACGTCATCACACATGCGTAAGGGACTTCTGTTTATGCGTAAGGGACTTCTGTTTATGCGTAAGGGACTTCTGTTTATGTGTACTGCAGATGTGGGATTCTCAGCCACTAACGTCACAAGATATTGATGCGTTCTGATTAACACATGTTCAAAGCCACATGTCAACCAGATGATAAAAGCCCCTGAAGTTGTTAGAAGACAACAGAAATAATGACACTTGAAACTGCTGTCATTTTAAAATGTTGCAACTTTTCAGAGCACATGATTAAAGCGTGTAACGTAATTTTCTTATGTAAAAATATAAAATGAATACCTTACCAAGTACTAACTGGTTTAAAAAGGCTTTTTCAACCTGCATATCCAGTGACACAAGATTGACTGATCCACTTAAACATACCTCACTGTTCTGCTTTATATGAGTAAAGTATATGATAATAATAATAGTTCTAAATAAGACACTACAATCCCAAGATCTCCTCTATTCTCCCTATAATACCCATCCATTTTGTGTTTCCATCTAATGGTACACACACTCCTGCACACATAGGCCTGTCACAATAACAAAATTTGCTGGGCAATTAATTGTCTCAGAAATTATTGCAAACAATTATATTGTTTGATATGTGGCAATAAATGTTTTTTTTTTGGTGTGCAGTATATTTTTTGACCACCAGATGGCAGTATAAGACTGTTTAAACCAAAGGATGGATAGTGAGGGAGCGAGCAGCGTGTCTCTAATGCCGGGTTCCCACCGAACGCGTCTTGAGCATCAAAAACGCTCCCAACGCACTGTTTTGGCTGCTTGTCACCAGAATCTGTTCACACTGAAGACGCGTCTGATGACGCGCAGCGGGAGGAGCGTCTGGCTCCTTTTCCGGTCGGGTTTGTTTTGCTTTTTGTACACCGAGCAGATGAAATCAGCTGTACGTGAGCTTCGTTACTACTTGAGTGGGTTTTCTACGAGCCGAACTGCAGCTCAGAAAGTCCTTAAAACGTTATTTTATGTTTGGGGTGATCGTACGCTCGAGCGGACAGCGGCAACTGTAAAAATGCCAAGTTTCTTACCGGAGGCTGGTTTCTTCATGGAGGCTCATTGGGGTAAGTTAAAAAAGTCAAAAATAAATCCCGTCGTTGCGTCATCACATAGCAGAGTCTCTCCCTGTTGGTTGCTGCTACGCTGCGAGCAGCCAAAGTAGGTCAAAGTTCAATTTATTGAAGTCGAGCAGCGGCTGCTGTAGACGCGCTGCGTGCACGGATAAGAACTGCCGCGCCGCTCGGACTGCTGAAACCGTGCCGCGTCACGCTTCGCCACTCCTCGACGCTCGGACACATAGACATCGCATGTAAACTGGCTGCTTCGGCTGCTCGAAACATGTTTGGTGGGAATCCATCTTTAATGAAACGAGGAGAACAGGTTACAACAACATTTAATTTCCCTTTGGGATTAATAAAGTATATTTGAATACCGGTATGTAATCCTAGAGGTTCACATACTTTGGCACTCACAATTATGTATAAATATTTGTAGATTATATAAATATATGTATATGTATCATATGATAGATGATAATATGATGTGTATATACAAATACTGTACTGTATATAGCCTGCACATTGCACTATTTTCAAGGTTTGGCCAAAACACCTGGAAGTCTCTTTCTCATCATAGGCTACGTTCACACCGCAGGCAAATCCGACCCATATCCGATTTTTTATTTTTTTTAATGACTGAACGCAAATAGTCTGAACTGAATAATAGTCTGAACGCGACAAATCCGATTTTTTTCAAATCCGACCCATATCCGTTTTTTTTATTTTTTATGACAGTCTGAACGCGACAAATCCGATTTTTTTTTAATCCGACCCAGGCCGTTTCAGCATGTGGTTTTAAATCGGATATATATCTGATGTTTTCAAAGCGACTGCAGTGTGAACACTCGTGTGACTTACATCTGACTTTTGCATCACGTCATCTCACGTCTCACGTCAAAGTCCCACCACTCGGCTCCTACTCTGCATCCACACACCCCTCTGAACAGAGGTAGCAGCCACAGCTCCAAAAATCGCCATCACTAAAAATTTCACTCGCTTTCTTCTCAGTTTTCTTTTGCCTTTAATCATTTGGATGTTTAGCTAACACAGGGTGCTGCGTGTCACGTTCAGTGTTGCCAGATCTCGCGACAGAAACAAGCCGTCAGCTCCATGAAAACAAGCCCAAACAAGCGACTCACCCTTTGCAAACAAGCCCAAAAAAGAACGTGACTCACGTTCTGAGACACGTTTTCTTCTACGCATGCGGGTCCCTTCTTCAATGTAGATCGTTCACACTGGCGTCTGATGCAGGTCGCATTTAAAATGTAGTGTGAACGTTCACGCCAAAAGATCAGATTTAAAAAAAAAAAAAAAAAATCTGAATTGAGCATTAAGACCTGCAGTGTGAACGTAGCCATAGATTGATTTTAGTTTAAAACATTGGCATTAAAGGTAACAGGCAATATGAACTAATTTTAACTGTATTGAAAACTATTTTTTTTACACCATAGCAGAAGTAAATGTAGCTCATTATAAAGCACATTAAAGCTGATTTGCAGTATAGATTTGGTGTAATTGGCATATATTTTAGACAAATCAGTTTTATTGCAGTTATATTTTAATGTAGTCAGTCTTTCTGTTTCTCTTGCAGGGACAATGCAGATGACTTCATTGCAGCCCACCACCTGTCAGACATGCTTGTGAAGATCAGTCTGGATGAGAGTGCACCCAGGAACCAAGGCTCAGTGTGTCCCATGCAGACAGGTTCAGTGTACCCTCCCTCAGAACTTGGAACAGGTGAGTGCTCTGTTATCCATCTTTATGAAATCAAGGCTTTGCACATACTCTAGCATTGCTTGCTCAGCGGAGAACGTTTTCTGTCTCATTTTAGTTTTGAAGCTGAGACCGGACCTCAGACAATTTGTTTAAAGGGGTCAAATTCTTGTTGGGGGTGTGAATCTTTAGGCATCTCACAATTTAATTCAAAGGGCTAATATGCAGTTGTAATACAATAATTGATGTGTAATTAATCCCATGTGTTTAAGTACTGCTGAAGGTCAGTGATGTCTCCTCTGACAGATTTGTCCACAGGACCTTTGAAGTTGTCCAAGTTTGAACAGAAGAGTAGTACAGATACAAAGGTAACACTTCTGTAATGTTTTATTGTTTGCATGCATGTTCGTTGTGATATGATCAATTTATCATTATGTGGTTTAAATATTTATTTCCAATTGTAGCTATGTGGTATTAAATATGTGTGATGAATGTTTTATCCATAGTTTTTTTTTACAAGAACTGTGCACAGAAGGTCCATAACTCAGACTGACAGTTTGCATTGATACAAAATTAAATGCTGCTTTAATTCAGAGAAGAGAGTGTAGAGCTGAATTGGTACTTGGAACATATTTTCATTGTCTGAAGGGGTGTTCCTCACATTACATGTCATCCGTTCGTTCAGGCAGTACCTGCTGCAGCTGAGGCTCATGATGTGCAGAGGGAGGACGTTGATAGTGACCATTTCAGTGACAGCAACTCAAGCTTCCTGGCCAACGAGAAGCTCATGTCTGTGGACAGCATGAGCAGTGACCTCACAGGTAAGACTAACGTTCATCCTCCACTTTTACTCTTCATCCAAGAGCTCACTGTTGGAGATGGAGTACTTCATCACTCAGTGCTCTGGCTGTTGAAACACAGAGTGATGAAGACCAGACCTTCAAGACTGATCCTGGTTTGTGATTGTGACGCTCATGCTTGCATTAAACATGACTCTTGTCTCTCAGACGATGACATTGATTTGGTCAACCTGCCTGAAGATGAACTGGAGCTGTACTTCAATAAACTGGTTCCTCCTGCAATGCAAAGAGGCAGAGTGGAAGGGCAGGAGATCCCAGTTAGGGTAAGACTCCAGACTTTAAGAAGATTTGTACTTTATTTTATTTTGAGTAGGTATTAATGTAACATACTTGCACAGGGAGTGGGCGGAGCTACTGATGACTTATTGAATGCAAGTTCTAAAGGGGTAGAGCAGCATAGACACCACTTCTTTGATCACTATGATCAGGTGAGTGCGTTTGTTATTGCTCTACCAGAGTCTGCTAGTATCTTGCTGATCACAGCTGTAAACCTCTGTTTCAAATTAATTTATTTGACAAGAACATTATATTCACTGAAATCTGTTACTTCTGTTCCATTTTGTAATTACATCACACGGTTGTGTGTTTTTTTGTGTTGTTTTCCCAGGAGGACTTCCAGATGCCTGATGTGCGCCTTGCTGCTACAGGAATGGACTCGTGTCCAGCTAGTGATGAGGACACTGAGGATGAGCTGGAGTCGGCGAGAAGGAATCTTAGCAGAACACGACTGTTACCAAGCACATCCAGACAGCTGGTCAGAGTTTTATCAATCATTATTTTTGGAGCAGACATTATTGTTTCTTTTCACTCATTTATTTTCTGAGGTTCTTTTGTTTATGCAAAGCTTTGGTCTACATGTCTCACATGCAACCTGCTCCCATTCAGCCCAGTTCTTCAGAGAAGAACAACATGCCATGTGTCATCACTGTATGTTCCTGTACAATGATGAAAGTAGATCTGTACTAACCATCACACCTGGGAGACACCCAGGTGGAGCAGTGGGCAGCTATGGAGCGCTCGGGGAGCAGGTTGGGATTAGGTGTCTTGCTCAAGGACACCACAACATGTGGGCACTGTGGGGAATTGAACCTTTGACATTTTGGTCCCAAGCCGGCTACCTACATCAACACCACAGCTTATATCTTATTGTTTTCTTTACAGTTTATACTTTTGTTGGTTGTAACTGGGACTCTGTGTACACTATTTGCTCCGCCCTATGTACCACATGTGGCGCAAATGACAATAAAGAAACTTAAATCTTGAGCAAGGCCCTTAAACCCCCCCCCCCTCGGGCTCCCTAGACAGCAGCTCTCTGCTCGACACAGAGGGCTGTGGTAGCTCGGTGGTCTGTGGTTGTGCAAGAAGGACATCCTATCATATAACAATAACGATAATCATCTTTTCCCTATTATTATTGACAACAATGTCCAAAGTAATTTTAACAAAAATAATAATAATTTTAGATTTTTATTTTATTATTTTACTTTAGCTAAAATACTTTATGCCAGGGCTAAACAGCTCAAGGGCCGCACACCCAGCGATTAAAGTCATTATGTAAATAAACCAAGTATTACAATGATCTGTTACCTTTTACATTTGTTTATTTTATTGCATTGAATCAAAAGTGCAATAAACTGAACCCAAACCCAGAAGCCCCCCTCCC